>VZTE01001513.1:182096-312356 GCA_013397775.1 Eulacestoma nigropectus
GGCGCCGCCGCCGCCGTTACCGAGCGAGCAGGGTAAGCGGCGGCCATGGCGGAGCAGCTGCCGCCCTGCCCCGAGGAGACGGCCCTCGACGGGACTCCGGAGCAGCCGAACGTGAGCGCCTTCGCCGAAGGGGTCCTACGGACGCCGCGGAGCCCACCGACCCTCTCTGCGCCTTTCTGGGGCGGGGTCTCGCTGAGGGAGGGGCTGGGAGAGGGGCAGCGTGTGGGAGGGGAAGGCGCATCTCCTTGCGAGCTCCCTCTCTCCCAGAAATGGGCGTGGCTCCTTCCCACCCTCCAACCCCCCATCCCCCCCGTCAAAAAGGGGAGAATTGGACAACATCCCGTGCATATTGTCACATTCCAATTTGACTAGTTGTGTGTATTATTACAATGAGTTTCGTTATGCCTTATTTATTTTTTGATTGCATTGTTTAGGCTGGAAAGTTGTGTCCCGCAGGCAACACGGTTGCGAGTTGTCTCGAAGAGGTATTACCCAGGGTGAGTTGGTTTTGCAGAGGCTCCTGGTTTTTTTCTACAACTCTTCTCTTTTGAAACTACCATTTATTTCTGTGTTGGTTTTTGTTGCATGGAGTTATAGAGACTAGCTGGCACGATTGAAAAACATTTCTGGCAGTCCATTTTCATTCCATGTTTTACAGAAGTCACCGTGCTTGCTTAGTTGTGACTAAATATAATTGTTTTAGACTTTTTTTTCCTCTGGTAATACAATTAGAGTAATTATTGGGATTATTATTTCTTCTGATGGAGGTTCTTCTTTACAAGGATGCCTGTCAGAATTGTGATTCTCTCTGGCCCTTCCCCATGCCCCTGAAGAGTCAGAGGCTACTGAGACACAAATGAATCCTGTAAATAGCGGGTCCCCCTTTAAATGATAATTTAAAAACTCCCAACACTGTGGTTTAAATAATTTCCAAAATTGCTACATTGGTGGTGTAATTGCTGTGAATCAAGTTGAAGGTTTCTGAAATTTATAGGTGTAACATTTAATTTTCATCAAAAACATGTGAAGTAGCTGTTACCCGGATTAAAACTTGGAAGCATTGAAACTTAGCAATGCTGGTTTGATAAAATTTAGTCTGGGTTACTTTGGCCTTATGCTCACAATATCAGGATCTGCAGGAGCATATGCATGTATTATAGCCCTAAAACATCCTCATATTTTTTTTCTTACATCTAGAATGACACAAATATTTGCAGTACCTTTTTTTTTTTCATTAACGTTTTGCAAATGTCTGGTGTAAACTTGTTTTTGCTTTGCCTTACATATAGCCCATTACTCCGACTGTTGTACGAAAGTTTCGAAATACAACAGATCCAGCTCCTGGTGCTAGAATAATATTCTATGGCACAGCAAATGATCCTGACGTTGCAACTCACTTGACCCATGGCATAAAGACAACCTCCAAACTCACTGTAAGAATGTGACTCATTTACTTTTGTTGAAGAATGAATCTCTTAAGAGTGTTCTTAATAAAAGCAACTGATTTCCTTATAGTCAGGGATAAAGGTACATAGCTGATTTATAGTGATTTATAATGCAGAATTTCACAGCTGCAGTTCTGCTGAGTTCTGAGGTCAAATCATAGGATTTATTTAGCATTATTGAAATTGGAAAATATTTGAAGTTCAGTGACTGTTACCAGTGACATAACTTTCATAGTGGCTACTGAATTATTAATTTCATTTCAAGATTTAATGAACAGTCTTCTACCCACAAATTTTGCTGCTTGTTTCTTCTGGGTTACAGAGATAAAACCAGCTGAGCTCTTAGCAAAAGAGCTGTCTGAGAATGTGTTTACAGTTTGGTGTAATCATTCTGTATGTTTTCTTACCTTTGGCTTGAAACTGATTTTTTTTTAGCTAAAAAGTAATGGTTTGGATATGTCAGACTATTTTGCATGTATTCTTTAGAAATTACCTTTGTAATCTGTAATCAAACAACTGAAGGGTCATTTTATCACACAGTTAGTGTTCATATCTCTAAATATAGCAGTTGTGTTAGTAAAGTGCATTTTTATGAAGTAAGTCCTAGTATTAGAGGATGTTGAGTAGGACACTTATTAGGCATATCCAAAATGAAAGACAACCAGGTTTTGGTGTCCCTCCTTAGAAGTTTTTTGTTGAATGGATTGATCTGTTTAGCCTGTACTGTCTGTTGAAGACTTTGCATTATTAATTAAATATTAACTAGAGGAAAGTTTGGAAGCCTAGTCAGTTTGCTAAGCATGGTTTTGGATCAATTGTATTTGCTACTACATTTTTCAATATTTCTTTATATAATATTCAGTGAGAGTCTAATAATAAATCTTCTCTTGAGTCCCCATTACTTTGATGGATAGCCCAAAAAATCAAATAATTTTATTTTTGGTCATATTATGATTTGACTATACTTTCTAATACGGGCTAAGGAAAGAGAGATTGCAGTCAGGAAATATATATATTAACAAGTGGAAAAACTAGCATAAAAATAAAAATATCTCACAATAAGTATTTTATTTAGCTGGAAATTTAGCATAGCATTGGTTAGTAGTGGTCTTCTCTCAAGATACAGTTTTGGTTTGCAACTTGGTGGATAAAATTATGTCAGTGTAACCATGTCAGATCTAATTAGGACATTTATAAGCAAACTTTTGTTTTTGTGGGTAGTCATAGGGACGTGTGAATGATCAAATTTTGTTGGTTTTCCTGCTCCTGGTGTTTTTTATGGTGTTTTCAGGTAGCTTCATTGATAAGTCCAGTTGCTAAAAGTGAATTTCAAGAAAAGATGCAAGACATGAAAGAAGCAATTTACTCCAGTAATCGTGAAATGCCTTTGGGTAGATCACATGATCAATCTTCTAAGTTACCTGAGGGGTTGGATATAATTAATACTACATTTGGAATAAAAGTCTTCAAAGGTAGGAAAATGTGCCATTAAAACATATTTCCTGTAAATAGAAGATAACTGGCAATTTAATATCTAGCACATGCTCTATGATTCCAACAACTCCATTTTAACAGAAGAGTTGTTATATAACAGTTAGGCCTAAAAAGGCCTAAAAATTTTTCAGTTACAATGAAGAAACAAGCAACTGAGAACATATGGTTAAATAGTAGGGCTTTTGGCTCTCTTCTTGATCTGTCTTTATAGATTTCGTGGGAGAACTGTTTAGGCAGCTGTCCACTTACCTTCCTTTTCCCAACAATTCTAATAGGTCTAATGAAAGAAACTTCCTTGACATGTGTATCTTTCCTCCATAGACTGGAGGAAATCACATCTGTGTTGCCCATGTAGCTTTCTTGCAAAAGTTCTGTTCATCTGGGTTTCTGTGATTCTCTGCCTAGTCCCATATCATTGCGTTACTAGGTTGAATATAGATTGACTAGAAATGTGATAAGAAGTATCATTCTTTCACAGTATTAGCAACTTCTCTAACAAGATACTGTTTACAACTGAGAACCAACCAACCAAAACATCCACCCCATTACCTCCCCCAACCATACATTATTTATTTGCTTCCAGATTTATCAGCTGGAGAGGTTGTAAATCCACCAAAAACCTTTGAGGAAGTGGATAAAGAAGCGAGAGAAGGACATGATTTGTACGTTCTGTCACATGAGGATTATTACGTGGGTAAGTTCAAAGGCTGATTAGGAACGCATAAAAAGTTCCTCTATGTGTGTTCAGTGCATACTGTATGCTATTTTTTGAGATGTAAACTACTAATTTTAACCACTGTATTAATACAATATAAATTATTTAAAAAAAATTATATGAAAAAATAGGCAACTGAGAGAGCATGACCTCAGTTTCTAGAACTGTCAATCACTCCATGATGGGCATTTAAAACAGTATAAGAACTTCATGAAAGAGTTGGAAGCCTGATTTCTTTTGGTTGCTGTTTGAAAAGCAAAATATTCCCAGGAAACTAGAAATTCACAGATGCCCTGGTTGCTTACTGAGTTTGACATTGTCTATGCCACTGAAAGCAATCTCAGATTTAAAGTCGCAGACTGTGAGCCCAACCCATTCCAGTACTTTCTCCTCTAGTTCCTCTCTTTCATCAGGATCCAAACAGAATTTCAGAGCAGACAGACTTTCTGATGAGGAACTTAGCAATAGCATAAAAATTCCATGCTTCCATACAGCCATATGAAGCGCCTGTTAGAAAACATGCAGTGAATAATATTTTCAAGAGTTCTCATTATCATGCTTTTTAAAAGGTGATTGAAAAGACCTTGAAGAAAAAAAATGACAGTTTTTTCTGTGATGAAAAACCATAGCAAGAATATATCTGAAAATGCAGCACCTCAAAAACATTTTTGCATTTTAAAAAAACAATAAATCAAATGGTACATATTTCTCCTCAGTTATAGTTATTACAAAGCAATTTGTTTGCATGACCCTCACCACTTAGGCTACATGGTTTCATTTATTCTGTTGGGCTTGTCTTTAATCAGACATGAAAGAACATCCAACTGAAGCAGTTTTTGCTTTTTATTTTGCCTTTTATCTTCACTTTTGACAATGAGATTGTTCCTAACTACTCAATAAACAGGGGGAATGCAAATTATTTATCTTTAATTGAACAGGTTTGTTAGTTATTTGCCTTTGTTTCCTCATTGTTTTCTCTTATGAATGAAGATACTGGGTACATTTTTCTTCTTGAGGTGTTTTATACAGGTTGAAATGCCTACTTTTTCTGCAGGGGAACCAGTCAATAGGAAGTATAATTCACACTTTGACAAGTCTTTTGTTTATGGAATGGAAACCCCTCACTATGAAGACGGGCGAAATACAGCTAAGACCTTAAATTGGGTCTTGGACCTGGATTCGTAAGTTGCAATGAGTTAACTAGTTAATTAATGGGATTACCTGGTTAATTAATTATCAGGAAGAGTGGGTCTTCGTATTTGAAGAAAACTGTACATCTCACAATCCTATCCTTAGCTGTATTGAACTGAATAGAAAATGCAAGGTGTGATTTTCAGAACAGTTTATCCAATCACTTTTACCATATAACAGCACTTGGCATGTCTTAAGCATTATGTCAAGTCCTTTGATTTTAAGAAGCAAGGTATTTTAATTACTAAGTTAAGAGGAGTTGCTGTTTTCTTTTAATATATAATGATATTTTAAAATATTATTGACAAAATCTTGAATATTTTTAAACAAATATGTGCAGGAGTTATTTTCATAATTTGTAGGAAGAGAGCACCATACCTTGTGTCAAAACGAAGTGATGATTTCAAGGAAAAATACCAGCCTCTGGTTGGAAAAGCTCTTGATCCGTAAGTAAGCAAAGATACCTTCCAAGCACAAAATTCACTCACTTTTGCCATTTCTCCAATATCTTTTTATGTCTTGGATAAAAAATATAACTGTGTGCTCAATGCTTCCAGTGCAGCACTCATTTAACAGAAGAGGACCTTCTACCTGCCCTTATTAGGCTGATAAGTACACACGTTACTAGTAAGGGCGGTACTGTGTCCATGTAATGATGTTAGATCTTACTGTTTAAGTGGTCTGTATCTGACAAGCACTCTTTAAGACATTTTTCCTCCTGTACTTTGCAAGGTTAGGAAGGTTTGAAAGAACTGAAATATCTCACCTAATATTTTGGGATTTGACCATTTTGCTTACTCCGACACTATTTTTGGTCTTCTTTGTTACGTCATTTGTAATCTCACAATTACTTCCTTGGAAAAGGATGTGGAACTAAACTGTGTTATTACCTAGCAGCATTTACCAATCTTTGTTGAATCATTAGAATGACTGAGGTTTATGAAGAAATCTGCAACAGTTTTGTAATTTTACAGGACAGCGCCTAAGAAGCGCCATAGAACCCATAAGTTACAGTGGGGTTAGAATCCAGATGCGCTGCAAATCTAGGGCTCCTGCATGTATCCAAAGGCTGTCTTTGCTGATGGTATAGATTTCTGCAAAAATTTGTCTGAAGGTTCACAAAAACCATCGTTGACTTTGGTAGCAAAAGTTAATTTTAAACTCAAAATCCCAGGCTTAAGTTGATCTGGAGAAGTGTTCTCATAAGGCAGGAGTGAACACAAATATGAGTCAGTTTCTTCTCTCCCCTTCACTTTTTGTCCCAGCTTACTGTGAGATAGACCTGGAGCATGAGCAACATGAGGCAGTGTGATCAGTCAGGGATGGCTTGCAGTGCAGCCTGAAACCCAGCACTAATATTACAAGACAGATACAGCCTAACTTAATCTTCGGTGAATTTTATGCCATTCACATCCTATGTGTGATGTGAAAATGATAAAAGAAAAATACACATAGTAGTTTTTAGATTACGGTGTTTCCATTTCTCTGTGTGGGTTTTTGTTTGTTTGTTTCGTGCTTTAGAACAAAGCACTGATTATCTTTTAAATTCTGATGGGGATTTTTGATTCAGATAACAGTTTTAATTATTTAATTATTAAAAATGAAGTGAGCATTGCATCTTTTTCAAATTAAAAAAAGAAACAGTTCTTTAATGTCACAAACAGAATATTCAATTTCTGGTAAATAAAACTGAGCCAAGTTTTCCACATGGATATGGGCTTGGTTGCTGGTTTTGGTAGACAAAAAACTGTGTGTGGGAAAGCAGAGATGTGATTCAATTTTTCCACTTTAGCCAAAAGTATTTTATTTGAGACGTTTCAGTTGGAGATTTTGTACTAAATATTCCTATTATTTGACTATAAGGACCTTTCTCACACATTTCTATCATTTTCTTAGAAAAAATAGCATAGAATGTTTTTCCTTTTAATAAGCATAAATGTTCAAAAAGTTAATATTTATATTTGGCTGTTTTACATTGCAAACAGTGAATGTTCTAATCAACTTTGTAAAGGGATGCTTTTCAGGAATGGTAGCATTGAAACAAAGTCCTGATATACAAATTTCAGGTGAACTATGTATATCATCCCTAATTATATACTCCCTTTTTTTAATAGTATCTGACGTTTTATTTTGGCTATTAAGAAACTGTTTGACAATTAACAAAGAAATGTCCTTATTGACAGTATAGCAGAAACTATGAATGTACCCCCAGACCATACATTTGGATTGATAATCCCTTCAAATGATGGTAAGTTCAAGAGCAGAATAAAATCTTATCTTGCTGAGGAAACTATGCTGAAGTAATTGCTGTTGGTTGTGTATATAGTTTTCCTAAAATCTTAAGAGGCAAGGTACAAAAATTTAACAACAGTAAATTTTTGGAATGAAAATTTGAGAGGATTTGAAGTTACTAGTGGGAAAAAACCAAATGTCAGAAATAAAGAAGCTTGAGGTTTGGGATTATAATGATGGTGTATTTTTTTCTTTTTTGAAGCCTTTGTATCTGAATGTAACAAAATGGGAAATGGCAGAAAACCCTTATTATCGTCAAAGTGACAAATTAAAATGGCTATTTAAATCAATTAGGCATCTTCCCTCTCAATGATTTCTCAAGCACTTCTCTAAATAGAATAAAAGTAACAAGAAATAAATAGGAATGAGTTTTTGAAGGTTGCGAGGAGACAGAAAGCAGAGTAAAAGTAAAGCTATTAATTTTCATTATGAAAAAAATTTTGTAAGCTAGTCAACTCAAATAGTCAGTGTTGGGATTGATGATGTTTTAACATTATGTTTAAAACCTAGGGAATGCTGTCAATAATTGGGAAGCAAAAAAATGAAGTAGATAAAGGTTATCCAATTAATCTAGGCCAGAGAAACCTTGTTGAGAGAGTGCATAAGCTTTTACACTTTTTTGTATGTAGTGTAATAAAGTTCATGCTGTAAGGAAGAGCAGGAGGAGCTGAACAAAAGAATTCATTATTAACAAGTAGAAAATAATGCTTGTATATTGCTGTTAGAGGGGGATTAGGTGAGCCACTCATATTTGTTACTGAACTCTGAATGAACTTGCACTCTAGAAAGGGACCTTGGCATCTTGGGGATTTAGATAAAGATTGTAGCTCAGTGTGCCACTGAGTGTTTAAAAACATTGGTAAAGTTAGGATGCATAGAAAATGGGAACAGTAACATAAAAAAGTACATTGTCTTTCTAGAAACCAATGATATATAGTTATCCAAAATATTACATTGGCTCTCATAAGTATCTGAAACATGACAGACTGGAAGTGGTAGATTAATAATATATGGTTTTTTTTGCTCAATTATCTGGACATTGAGTAAGAACTTCTGCTTTCAGAAGCTTTTGGAAGCAGTGGATGGATTTGTGAAGCTACATTATGATGTTCCAAAATTTTTGATATTAACTGTGTGTGAGTAGAGAAATAATGATATGGACCGTTTGATCTTGTAATGAAATGGCTGTTCAGCAGTGCTGAAAATTGGCATCTTGGAACTGAAATTCTCCTTTCCCTTAAGAATGCAAGCTTTTTTTTTTTTTTGCAGATGTCCATTTACTGCGTATGCGCAACTAATTGAGGAATTGTTCATTTTTACAGATGTTCATGGTCTTCTTCATGTCCGGGTTCCATGGGAGTTCCTCCGAGGGAAGGACAGAGAAAGAGTTATCTTGATTGCAGTTCGGCAGAGTTTGAAGAAAGCTAACTATGAGAATTTTGATGTGTTACTAGAAGCATTAAGACATTTTGATAAGGTTAGTGCTCTGAAAAGGAATAAATGTAAAGGAATGTGTGACATTGGCACTGCTGTGCGGTAGAGATACAGACATGAAGAATCATAAGCATAGCAAGGCAAATATGGATGAAGACTATAACTGTGAAGACAACTTCATAGTTATTCTATGTTTCATCTACTGTGATATGCTATGGAATTAGACACAGTAGTATTTGGAGCTTTTCATAGTACTACTTTGAATATCCAGGTTAGAGGGAGCAAGAGACATGCAGGAGTAATCTTAACAATTTTTGAACTTCAAAATCTGGCATTCCTTTGTAAAGGAAAAACAGTGGAAGGGATTTTGTCCATATTTTCTTCCGAGCTGTACTTTTTGACTGAGTTGCCAAGCATCAGAATTTCAGATATTTTCTTTTTTTCTCTCTGGAAAAAAAAAATTATAATTGACATTTCATATGTAACATTAATTGTAATGTATAATGATTGATGTCTGACTTTCGAAGACATCTTTGCTTTTCCTCAACATTTATGATTAGATTGTTATCTTGTCACAATATCCCGTCACACCTTTACTCTCAAATCACTGTATTATTTAAGTTGAAAATTACTTTCTGACATGTTTATATTCAGATTTCTAATTTTTAAAATACTTAGGGTTTAATTTTGTGCTCAGCAATGTTACTCATCTTGAAATGGTGTGTCTGGTGCTATTTGTATATATATATCTATATATCTATCTGTATAAACGTGTATATGTTTCTTTTGGTGAAGTTACTTTATGTTAAAGAATCATAGAATATAACAACTGTTTTATTTTCTTCATAATAGAATGGTGATGGAATTATGCACAAGGACAACCTACGAAAGATCTTTTTTCAGCTGAATGTGAACCTAGATGATGAACTCCTGGATTCCTTATTTGACTGTTGTGATCTGGATAAGGATGGTCTGATTAATTACCGGGACTTTGTGAACTTTCTGAACTGGAAGGATAAAATGGGTGTTAAAGAGTTTGAAGAAAAAATAATTACAAAAGGTAGATGCCTTAACACTGGGAAATTGTGGGGATGATCTTGTTCTTAGAATAGCTGTTGAAAGGATATTGCTATTGTAACCTAGGAAGGTTGTAGTAATCCTTTAGAAGGGTAGGATTTAGAGAGTGCATTTACCTTTCTAACTACCAGCAGAGTCTCAAGTACAGATGTGTTTCAGAATCATGGAGTTCTGTGTTGCACACTGAGATTGTGACTGGGAAGTTTCCTTAATTCCACAGATCAAAAGACAGTAAAACATCTCCTAGAAGCACTATCAGAAATGCAGATGAATTATATTACCTCCTTTACAGTTCTTCAAACAAAGTTTTTTGCCTCTTAGTCTATAATGTGTTGATAATATATCTTGGCTATACCATAACTTTTGTATATAGGGAAAAAATTAGATGCCTATCTTCCCAAAGACACAAAGAAAGATGATGAACCACTGCTGAAGCAGGAAGACCTCGTGTTAAAAGAACTAGGAAGCTCAGAAAAGATGCCAAAACTGCTTACAAGATCAACAGACCGTGTATACACAAATTATCAAACATCGTCTTCTCAGTACAATGCTGTAATAGGTGGTATCCCAGCATCCTGTAAGTACAGTGGACTGTGCTGCTTGCTTCTGAGCATTATTTAAGACAAAATCAGGAGCAAAGTTTAAAAGTATTGCTACAGGTTCTACTAATGTACAATAGCAAATTAATTTATGCTAAGTCTTTTAAGATTGGGGCTTGGAAGTTGGAAGGGATAGTCTATTCAAAACACTGAAGTTAATCTAGATGTCTTTGAGAAATTATGCTAGTAATTTTGGGAGAACCATATCTCCTTCGAATCACCTAAAATACTTTCAGCTGTGAATACTGAGTAAGTAAGTTTTAGTGTATTACTGCAAGATTCCATTTTCATGCTTCATGATGTAGCTGAAGCCAGGATTTCTAAAAATGAGAAAAAGACACAAGGAAGAAAATTATATAATTTATATTATATAAAATTATATAAACCTATGTCAAGCATCACATTTCTTCTTATTTCATGCAAAATGTTTTATCCTCCCTGGCACTATCTATCCATGCTGCCTGTTGATTGATTTTCACAGGTTATCCATTGTGTGGTATTCCAACTATTCGTTCAGATATTCCTGCTCCTCGAATTCGCCGCATCAGTGACACAACTAATTATGGTGACCAGGGCAATAGTTTTTCAATACTGTTCCCTTCTGTCTTCAGTCAAAAGGGAGTGTATGAAAGAGATCTTTTAAAAAAGAGACCAAAAGCAGAGGTATAGTGAATTTCTTCAGAATATTCTTCTAAGATAATTGTTCTGCTAGCCATGTGGGAGTGGGAAGTCGTATTATCAAGTAAAGAGATGGTAAAATGTGTAGTGCAACATTACTATCTTGCTTTGCATCCATCCAGCTACCTGAAAAATATGTACTTTTCACATTCTAAGTTATTCATAAAGATGGTAGATATTAATTTTATTGAGGTCCAGCATATTCAAATTTCTGAGCAAGGTCTTAAGCAACATGGTTTAATAGCAAAGTTAGCCCTGCTTTGATTATGTCATTGGATGGATGATCTCCAGAGATCTCTTCCAACCTAAGTTATTCTATGATTCCATGAGATGTCTTAAAAAGCCCCACAAGAAGACTTTTACAGGTGTATAAAAGTAATTTCTATCACAGAGAAATGTTTAGTGGAAAATTTTAACAAGAGCATTTCTCCTCAGACAAACTTGGCAGGTTTTGCTAATGGCAAATTCAGCAAACCACTTGAATGTACCTTTTAAGTGCTCTGCTGAGTCACAGTCGTAGGCTCAGATCTACAAAGGATTTGTACAGTGATGGAAGACATTGGGAGTCACACTGCTATGCTGTGCTGTCTCATAATTCTGAAGAGGAAGATGGGACATGAGACTCTAGGGACTTACTTGAGGACTCCATGTTTTTTCTCTCTGATATCTCTGCAGGCTCCTACCACTCTGTTTTCTCACAGGCCAGAGTTTCTCCCACATAAATACTAAAACAACTTTGCTGCTTCTTCAGTATTGTTTACCACTTTGTTTTTACATTTGTGTGCAATTGATAATGAAAAAATATTAAGAGAGAACTTCGTTACCTGAAGTACAATTTGTTAGACTGTTGTAATGAAATGTGAAATTTCAATCTAAAATGAGAAAAGAAGCCATGGCAACCTCTTCCTCTCTACTACTCATTATATCGAGTATTTAGCAGTCATGTTTGAAAGTGGATCTGGAACTCGAATTTATATTTTACAGAAAAGAATGTTGCTAGTTAGTGACTGGGGGTAAAAGGTGTGGTGTCGTGTTCTAGACATATCCATAAAACATCTTGTCAGAATGTTGTGTATATGGGCATTTACCACTTTATAATCTAGCTCTGAAAGCAGGAAATGCGTGCATGCAGCATATAGCTAATGGTAAATGGAATTCATGCTTCATTGAGAAGCCAATTACATCTGTCAAGCGTTAGACAGAACTCTTCTTTGAAGTCATAACATGTCCTGAGATGTCATAGTCTGTTGTAGACTATACCAGCTACAGAGAATTCAGTGCAGAACCACCTCAGAGTTTGTTAAAACACCCTCTGTTCATGGAATGGACTGTTTGGGAATTTTATGATTATTGTTCTGATATGTATAATTAATGTTTTCAAAAATTTCATAGTTAATGAAATTATTATATGATTAAATGATATTATTATTAATGATTATATGGTATTATTATTAAATGAAAGCCCAGAGTAATTTAATACTAGTAGTTTTTGTGTAGACTGGTAGAAATGAATGCAAATTCTAACTATAAAACAGTTTCATGAGGTGACTCATCATGTTACAAAAGAATGAAATAGTTCTTGGGCTTACTGTTTTCTTCACTGAAATTTTCTCCAGTCTGTTGAGAATAGAAGTTATATAATTGAGGAATAGTGTGTGATTTATTTGCAGCATGATCATGTTGATCATAGGTGAGAGTGAGTTTTATCCTGTCTACACACAATAGTCCGTGGTTTGGTCAGTGATGATTTTACAGCAGTTGATGAGTCAGGACAGAGCTTTCTCTTAATATGGTGAAGCCAAATTGTGAGAGCATGTAGTCCTTTATTCTCCCTGCAGTGGTATCCTGTGATGGAATATTGCTTTTAGTTTAAATTCAATATTTCACTTGCTCATTGAAAACACTGGATCAGATCTGGTTTGTTTTACTCATGGGTAACATGATTGATTTAACTGAAACAACACCTGTGCTTAAAGGAACAAAATTCAGTCCCTTTTTTCTTCTACAATTTCAGCTTGCACAAACTCTCATAGATTTATTGGCTAAAATGAAGCTGAAGATTTGCTGTACTGGGGATTAGGCCTATATTTATACAAAAGACAGTTTTAAAGAAAGATGATCAATGCGGTCGATTTGACTGTGTTAATGGTCTTACTTTATCAAAGCATGCATAAAATCTCCATAGTATAAGTATAACGCACTCATACACACACATATATGATACAGTTGAAGAAGCCAAATGTTTGCTGATACTGACAGAAGCACAGGGCACATCAATATTCTTCTAAAGTTACCTTCCTTTAATGAGTCAACAGGTCAGTGTAATGAGGCATGCAACAGGAAGCACCCAAGTGAGAAAATATGGAAAAAGTCCCTTCTGCTGAATTATTTTGGTGTAAAATTATAGCAAGGCCCAAAGTTGATGTGAACCATTTCATTTTAGTCACTTCACCCACTTATCTATACCAACTATCTTATGTATAGTACTCTTGCTGTGAAATGCCGATAATAATATAATCTGATTTATGTTGCTAACTGCAGAGAGCAAAAATAGAACGGATAAACAGAACTTGACTTAGGGCTTTTAAAAAACATTTCCTTTTCCCTGAGTCTGTGTTTGATTTTTTCCCAGTGTTGAATTAGTGCACTAACATTACTTTATTAGTTACAGACAATTTTGTACAGCTTTCATTGCAATAAAATTCAGATTTACTTAAATAGGAATTTCTTTGGTTAAGGATGCAGGATGTGGTCTGTAGTTGTAATTTAAAAGTGGGAAAATATTCTTTGGCAACTAGAGATTGCTAAATATGTAAGAGCCAGACACTGTATAGTTTAACAAAATGCTGACTAGAATTACATGAATTGTATTATTTTCTATTATTTTTGTAGATTAAACAAATTCTCCACAATACTGGCATGAATGTTGCAGATGAAAGGTTTGAAGAAATATGGAAGCAAGTGTGTACAAAACATGAGATAAAAGAGCTTTGTGATTGTGAAGAAAGTCTGTGGAATATAATGAATAAGATACATGAATCACGCATAAAATTCTAGTCTCTGTTTCTACTCTCTGGGCATTGCTTTTATTTAACATCAGTCATAATTCTGATGCTGAATAAACAATAAATATTTGCGTGTGTTTTTAATGTGTGTTGTCTTTCTGAGTGGTGGGTTTGCCACATATATATGAATCATTGCAGTTGGTATGAACTGGTATCCATGCTTGTAAATGAAATAGAAATATTTATCTTATATTCCATTTTGTATTTTTTAAATTTATTTTTTTCTCTTATAAATGGAGAGACACTTTTGAAAGTACTAAAAATAAATGTTTCAGATATTCAAGACCTCTCAAAGATTATTATCATATAATGGCATTTTGCCTTTCTTCTCATGTTCCATAATTCTTGTCAACAGAGATCTGGTTATGGTAAAGTATTTGAGATGTTTAAAAGTTCGTGTGAGAAAGTGCTTTATAGTAAAATTTTAAGGAAGCTACATAGCAGTAGGTGTGGGATCTAAGGTGTTGTCATGAAATAGACTCCATAAAAACCAATAGGTTAAGAAATGCAGAAATGAATGTCCAGTTGTGTGGCAGAGGGCACCTATTTTTTATGCAAGCTTATGGCTATTGCTTAATAGTATTCAGCTTTCACAATCCAGAAAAAAGAGTGGATATTGAGAGGTGTTTATGTAATAAACATTACATAAAAACATAGGGTAGGTAGTCAGAAAAGTTTGTGAGGGCTTTCAGAGAGCCACCTGTTCATCCGTGACCAATGCGGTTCCTTGGGAAGAGGGAGAGTTATTAATGGAAAGCACTTAAAGATTATTATGCAAATCTCAATGAATATATATAAAGTCCAATAAGAATAAAGAATGGAAAGCAAGTAATACTAAAATATGCAACTGTGAGTTGGAATGTTCACTCTTCTACTACAGTACTGAACTTTTGTATAAAACAGTGGAAATTGTTCATTATTAACAGTGAGAAATATTACTTCTAGACTTTCAAATTCAAAAGAAAGATCCTTCCTTGCCCAATGTAAGCTTAACATACAGGATTTCAAGAAGGATGTTACTTTGTCACCTGTTGGTGCTTTAAATACCTTAATAAGATTTGGAGGACATTGCCAGCCAAAAGTGTTACTGAGTTCTACAATGAAAGTAAAGGTTCTGCTATGTTAAATACTAGAAATGCACATGTAATGGCAGATTAAAATTTCTCTTTAACATTCTCCTCATGTGATTGCTAAGATTCCTCTTTCGCCTGTGTTCTAGGAGCTGGTCATTTACATGTAACTAGCTTGTTACATGAAATCTGCAAGCCAGAGCCTTTTTTACATTATTCTTGTAGCATTAATAGTAGCTGTCTTACATCAAATAGAAAGAATTTGCTTTCTGGTATCTCCAGGGAGCAGGTGGTGGGAATGCTGCTTGATGAAGGCAACTTCTTTCCTGCTGTGAATGAATGTTATTCTGCACTGTTGCTGTTTTGCCTCCTCATCCTTCTGGAACTCTCTTGCATGTACTCAGAAGCATGCAAGAAGCAGACTGACTGTCCCAAGTGGAATCATGACAGAAAGATAAATGTACGGCTAATTTCAATTGAATTTATTATGTTAGGGTTTACCACTTTCAGTGAAATCCTCTAAAGCTTCTTTTCTGCTCATATTATGTGGGAGGGAAGAATCCTTTACCTTTTTTACAGCAAACTTTCAAAAGCATTGGAGAGAATTACTTTAGAAAAGACAACATATTTTTCTTCTTCAATAGAACATTTTAGATGAAAGATTCAAGCTCACTTCAGGGAAAAATTAAAAAAAACCTGGATCTGTGTATGTGTCTGTATATGTATATATATGAGATCTGTTGGGTTTGTTCAGCAGCTTGAAATTCTGTGAACCCTATTTTTTTTGATCTACTGTAAAGATACTCACTTGCACTCCTCTACTTTCAGTAGAATCTTTTCATTCGTCATTGAAATGGAATCAATGTTCTTGGTCAGTCTGCTAAATGAGTTCCTAATAAAGCAGACTGATAAATCATGGTTTAGTTTTTTGTCGGTATATTTGTAACCAGAGACTAAAGTTTTTATTCCAAGTTTGGGTTTGAAATTACCCCTCTGAAGCTTTAAATGATTAATTGCTGAAAAGAGCTGTTAATTCTGCTCATAGGTGCTTGTTTTTTGTCACAATATTCATTAGGAGGCCCCTGAAAGATTTAATCACTGTGACACAGGCAGCGACTTCTCAGGAGTTCGGCAATCCTTTTGCTTCCTTTTGTTAAATGCTTTGTGTACACAGAGCTTTTGTGCAGATTTTTGTGTTTCATTTCTGTTTGACTTCCCAACATGTGAATTCAATGATGTGTTTTTAGGCTTTAAAGCTGCAAGCTGTGTTCTGTTATTTTTATGGTTCCCTCAATATATTCTAAATGACAGAAAATAAAAGGTTTGCTTTCTTCTATATTTCAGTGTGATTCTAGGTATGGAGCTGATGTAACCAGGATAGCACACTACCTTGCACTAACCTGAGGGCTGTATCCAAGGCAAAGTTTTTGAGCAGAGTTGGGAAAACAACTCAAAAGCCATGTATTCTAAGAGTAACTGTATAAATTTAGTGCTTGAGGCAATGACAGTTATATTTAAAAATTGCATGTTGACTGAGATTGTGGACAAAACCAGTAAACAGCAAATTGTAGCAAAGGTTAATATTTTGTTAAAAATGAGTAAGTCCTAGACATTTTGTGTCAAATTTTCTTAATGGAATTTTCATAAAAATAGACACTGGATAAAAGACACAGCACATTCAGATACTATGTGCATTATTTCTCCATTAATCTCTGTTTCACTGTGGTGATTATTCCAAAGAATAATGTATTTAATAATGATGCATTTTTAATTGGTTCTGTCAAATGAACAAAGTTCATTTTAGGGCAGATGTATTGGTTTCCAGGAACAGAGCAAGGAGGTCTTCCTATATACAGAGATAGGGGCCAGTGTTTGCTACTCCCCAAAAGCCATGACAGGGAAACTGACTTTTGATACCTAAACACACCTGTAAAAGATAAATTTAAAGATTTGAATGTGCAAAATTACTTTTTATTCATTCTGTATTTCTGGCTTTTAATGTTCAGAATGTGAATATTAGTATATGTTAGAATGTGAAGATGAATGTACAGCTAGTATGACTTATTTGGCAGTGACTTGCGCTAAGTAAAGCAGATGTTGGACTCTACTATTCTGTTATTATTACTGTTATTGTTTCAGTTCTCTAATGAAAAATATCATCTGTGTTTGTTTGAGATGCTGGAAGATCCAGCCCACTGTCTTCCATAGAAATGTATGTACAAATGCAGACCTTTCCTTGATATTATTACTAGATAACATTAATGTATCTGTCTTAAAAAGATTTAATTTTTTTTTTCTGTACGTCGAGAACTACTGGTTTTCAGTGATTTATCTGATCAAGTAATTCCTGGTCCCTGAACTCCTTCCTTGAAGTGAATGGCCAGTTTTGTTTATTTGGTTTGTTTCTAAACAGCTGTATGTAATAATTTGTATACTAAATATGAGGTTAATAATCTTTTATACTAAGAAGAGTACTTCAAATGGATGTCTAAGCAGAAAAGGTACAGGGGAAAAGTGCCTAGAAAGATGATTAAAGTCTTTGTTTTGTCAACAGATATGAGCAGGTAAGATGTTTTTGTCATGACTTTACAGCCTAATTAGTTGACGTTTGCCATTAGGATGCATTTCTTTGGACACTAGTTATTTGCATTTGACACTCTGTCGCGGAGCACCATCTGCCTGCATGGCTTCACCTTGCTGGATGGCCAGAGTGCTTTTCTAGCAGCTCAGTACAGGTTCAGGCAGCCAGAGAAACACTAAATGCTACCATGGTTGAGTAGTTCCAATAGGATCTGTTTCTTAACTGCTCTTTAATACCCTACTAATTTTGAAGATGCCAGCATAGATTATGCAAACCTGTAGGAAAGATTTTGGAATCTTTGATCAGGATTAATCTGCAAGGGGAGAGGTAGTTAAAACAGTTGCCACTGTGCTCTGATTTCCTAAGACAAGTGCTTGCTGATTTCTGCCGGATGTGTGTGGCTTCTCTGAGGCCTGGAGGAGGTAGAGCACTTGTGTATCCTGGGTCCACATTCCTACTTCCAAATGTGGAAATCTATATTCCTGAGGACACACGTATGCTCAGCTGTGTTCTGAGATTATACTCTAGGAGATGAAGTGTTAAATTCTGTAATAAAACCAAAGAGTAAATCTGCTACATTCTGCATGTTTTCAGAGCTCACTCCTCATTCCAGGGCCTAGATGTAGATGAAAATGGCAAAACCAAGACTTAATCTGAAAAAAAAGAGGAGCTGAATACCACGGAGAGGTTTTGGTCATGTGGCTTTTGTGAAGGCTCTCTTCCTCTAGTAGTAAGGATTGTATGTTCTGTATCCTAAAAGAAATAATCCTGTGTGTGGTGTATATTTACTAGATAAGGTTCTACCACACAATCAGATCAAAAGCAGAAAGAGGAGCTTAAGAACATGTACCACTAGAAATAGCTTTTCTATAAGCCTTGATATTTTCTGCAGATTTTAGAAACAGTCAAGTATTTATTTGAATATGGGGTGGAACAAAGGACTGAAACAAGAGCAGAAGTGTTTTCAAGTGGTACCAGTTAATCACAGGGTGATTTTTTTTTTTTGCAGTAGTTTTCAACAGATTTTAGAGACAGACATACACATCATAGGGCTGCTTTACTGAAAGTGTGTTCCCCAGTGAGTGACAAGGCTGAATGCATGACAAAATTTAGAGCTTTTTGCTTGTGAGCAATGACTATAACATAGAGTATGATGAGTATCTGCACAGGGCAGCCCAGAGGTTCTATCTCGCCCAGTGTGCCAACTGGCAGTGGTAAAAAATGTGTTTATGGAGAAGTAGCCCATCAGGGCAAATGTTTCAATGTTTCTTCCGAGCAGTGTCCCAGTCCTTCAACAACTTGAACCTCAAGTGGTTGAAAGGAAGGAAGAACTTTTCTGAAAAGCATGTATTTTTCTTACATTCAATGATATTAAACACATTTCTCTTCATGAACTTCCTGTGTGCCCTTGAAACTTTGAGATGCTCTAGCCTCTGCAACATCTTTTGTCATGCAGTTCCATAGCTTTAGCAATACACTGAACAGAAAACCTAGCTCCTTTGCTTCTTTTAAACCTCCTTTCTAAGGGCTTAACATTATGTAAGACAATCAGTCTATTTGAAGAAACAACAAACAAATCAATTTCCAAATGCTGTCAGTGATACAGACATTTATAGACCTTCATCACATCCTTCCTAAGTCCTGACTGGGGACTGCTTGCTTACCTATTACCTGCATAGAAATTATTCCTAAGTGTTCTTTTGACAGGTTATCTTTTTCTGAGATGTTTCTGATTATTCTGCAGCACATTTTCTGAGGTACCGTGAACATGGATTTAAAAGTGGAAGACAGGAGCTTTCTCTGTGCTGTCAGGTTATGTCCCTCAGTAACAGTATTAGGAATAACTACTGTATTTCAAACATGGAAGCAGGGGCAGTTTCAAAGGTGTACAATGATTTTGCACTGAGTCAGCAGCCACTGCTGAGGGCAACAACCATGTAATATATTGTTGTATGTGTACTGCAAACATAGTCCCCCATGACCTGCTTTGCTCTTATATACTGAGTCAAGTGGATTTGATTCCGGGTTGCTTGTTGCTTGGAGAACAGAATTTGGTTCAGTTTATACACTGGACAGTCTACGTGTTATCATAAAATGCTTTGGAGATGTAGGATGGAAGATGAAGCGTGAAATTAAACTGGTTTTGCTTTAATAAATATTCTGTTGTTTTTCAGTTGCAGTGGGAATGTAGACTAGTGCTATATCTGTATTTATTGGTCTTCTTATTCCCGTGGATTTATATCAATAAAAAAATGTCACTTGTACAATATTTTGCTCAAAGGACAGTCCTGCTGAAAGCCAAATGTAAATGGATTCCAGACTTCTAATCTCTCAATATGAATCTATTTTGAAGTCCTTATTTGCAGCAACTTTAGAATGGAAAGCATTATAAAGAATTTCTGAGGGAAAAAACAAGCTGATGATTAATTACCTCATTTGAACTGGGCTTAAATTGCAGTTAAAATAGTAACATGATGAATAGGGATGTAGGATTGGAGGGGTTTTTGTTTGGTTTGTTTTGGTTTTGCCTTTTTTCAAGTCTTCTTTTGTCCTTATTCTACAGGTGGGGAAACAAAGACTCATGTTACCATTCTTTTTGAGAAGTGCTAAATGCATTTGTAGCTGAGCAGCCGTCTACTGAGGACAGTAGGCAACTGTCTCTGTGTACAGGAAGGCATATAATTGTCCATCACAGACCTGGTTTTCTTTTCTAATTTAATCACACAGGTAACTAAGTCAAAACTTGTTAAACCACCAGTAAGCCCTTATTAAACCACCATCATCAATGTTTAATATATCCTTGCTTAAGAGTGTACACAGTTCACCTCTCAAGTTTATTTGACCTGAAACCTAATGCCAGTAACAGAGGGATAAGATTGAGACCAAAATGTTAGATATCATGCCGAGTATTTATCATTTGAATAATAGCTGCTGTTCTTAAAATTGTGTTTGTTTGGGTTGGATTTGTTGTTGTTTTGTTATTTTGTATTGCTGAAAACAATATCGGTAGCCTGAGTATGTTGTCACAGAAAGTGCTGGTGCTTTGTTACTGACTCATTTTTTGCTTCATTTCCCACCATTTATTGTGTTTGTCAGCTTTTCTGTTCAGACAATTTACTTTGGGCTTGTGAGATTGACATAGCAAGAACACACAGCCTAATAGTGTTTGCAGGTGGTCAGAGATGTGCTAACAATGTTCCAGTGTCATGATTACTGGTTTAATTATTTGAGAACAAAAAGAACTGAAAGATTACTCAATAAAATTCTGCATGACAAACATTTGTTCGTAAAACTAGGCATGGTTCAGATGAGTGATGAGTATTTCCCTTTCCACTGCTGCTTTACTGGTGAATTAGGGAAGCAGAGTGCTATCCTGGAAAGAGCTTTGCATGAATTGAAGATTTTCTGGCCCTGGGGCTTGAAAAATGTCAAGTGTCATGTCAAATTCTCCCTCTGGTTAACAGTTAACAGAATTTGTGGGGAAAACTGACTCTGTTTGGAATGAAAGGAAAAGAAGTTAATGTTTTGTATGCCGTTACACACTTTCTGTGGATTATTTCCTTCTTAAATGCAAAACCAAACCAACCAAACAAACAAGAATGTAGGGGAAAAGAGTGTCTCCTTTTAAATTTTGTTCCACTGAACAAGTAGAAAAAAACACAATAAGAAAAAAAATATAGGAGAATGTTGGGAAATTGCAAATGAGTAATGCATGAAAAGGCAAAATATTTCTTTTCAAAGAGAGTTTGTTTGTTTTTCTTTGATAAGAAGAACAAAAGTATGAAAAGACTTTTCAGTCAACTCCATCCATTTCTGGTGAAGAACCTACATGGAAGAAAGCTGTGATTCCCTAAAGGGAAATTCCTGAAAGGACATTGAGCCTTTCTTGAAATATAACAAGGGGTTTGAGAGAAAAACATGTTGTAGCTGTCTATAGAGTGGTGGTAGTTCTACAGTATTAAAAGATGTTTTGAAACATTGAGAGGAATGTTGTGTATTGGATTGTATGACAGCAGTGTGCCAGTACAGTGTGTGCCTGATTCTTTATTTTGAATGACTGTATAAATATTATAATAAATCACCATTCTTCTCTAAGTTGTTAGTCATGCAATAGAAGTACGGTATTTTATTATTCTCTTTAATTTCCTTGGAAACTGTAGGAATATCAATAATTATCACTTTATTGAGTGACTGCTGTTGGGATGATGTAGAAAATATACTTGCCTAAATATTTTGTAGTGTTTCATGCAAGTGGGAGGATATATTGTATACTTCAAATCCATTTTCCTGTCAGAATTGAGAGCTGCAACCACTGCGTTTCTGACAAGCAACCCGTTTGTTTGAATTTCTAGATGTCATTCACATCTTTAATTCCAGGATTCCAAGTTAGTAATGATATTCTGGAATTGTGAGTCATACAAAATGGTTTTACCCAGCATTTAAGAATATATTTCATTTTAAACATAAATATTATGGTGATTGAGAAACATATTTGTGAGATAGGATCATTGGTGATATTAAGCACAAGATCTCTCTCCTTAACTGCAGGCAATCTATTGAAGCATCAACTTTCCTAAAGGTTCCTTCATGTTAAACAGAAGGAAAGATGCACCGTATGTGGCAGCTGAGTTTCTCAAATATTTTTCTCACTATTCAAAGACTAAGAGGAGATTTAGAACCTCTTTAAATTAAGCACAAGAGCTTGTTGGATGTTTGGGGCTGTTCAGCGTGGAGAAGAGAAGGTTCCAGGGAGACCTTAGAGCAGCCTCCCAAAGGGAGGCTACAAGAGAGCTGGAAAGGGACTGTTTACAAGTGCATGGAATAAAAGGACAAGGGATGGTGGCTTTAAACTGAAAGAGGGCAGGTTTAGATTAGATATTGAGAAGTATTGAGGCACTGGAACAGGTTGCCCAGCAAAGCTGTGGATTCCCCTTCCCTGGGAGTGTTCAAGGCCAGGCTGGATGACGTTTTTAACAACCCGGTCCAGTGGAAAATGTCCCTGCCCATGGCAGGGGGATTGGAATTAGCAGGGGGGTTGGAACTAGATGATCTTTAAGGTCTCTTCCAAGCCAAACCATGTTTCTGTGATGTTTCCAGACTCAGCACTTCATTTGCCTTCCTCAGTCCCTAGGCTTCATTTGTTCCTTCCATTTCTATGTACATTATATTATCATGTGGAAGAGAGTATTTTTCCTTAAAAATTATTTGTGAGTTTGATCTACAACATTATTTATTTTAGAAGACCACAAATAGCTTGTCTTGTAGAACGGTGCTGTCTCAGCATTTGCGCTTCGATTCTTGCGATTTAAAACTCTTTACTTATTTCTCGTCGGCAATGGAAAGAGAGGGAAGAAATCCTTGTCCTTGCAAGATGCCATTTAGAAGTTTAAACTCGGTTGTGGCAGTAGAGGCCATGCCAGCGGCAGGGGGCGCTCCAGGATTTCCAGAGCCTAAAGCAGTGTTTTCCAAAGCCAACACCGTCACGAGGTGTTTCCCTCTTCTGTCGAAGCCCAGAGTAAATGTAGCCCCTTTTTCCGCATTGAATTCTAAAGGGGGGGACAATAATTTGCGGATGTTTTTGCGTGTTCACTCTGGTCTGTGTAACCTTCCCTCAAAGAAAAGCAATTCAATAATTCTGGAGAATTGTGACATATAGTTATCGTACTTTCTACCCTGCTAAACATCTGTGTAATTAATCATGGTGCTTTTTGTAGTATACATATTACTGGATTTCAGCATACAGATTTAGGCAGGTAGAAGATTTTCAGTCAAGTCCAATAACTATTAAACTAACACACAAATGTCCAGAATATTTTTGTCTGTTAGGCTTAGCATAGCTACTATCTGCATCAGCCATTGTTCATAGCTCAGAGATCTTCAGGAAACATCACATTTTGTCATTGATACAAGCAACAATGCAAGTTACATAAAAATCTATAAAAAACATAAAAATAAAAGTATAAAAAATATATATACTTTAATATCTATGAAATATATAAGTTATGTGAAAAGTTATTATTCCTTTAATGGTAAGCTTTTGATTTGACATATATAGCAGCCACAGTGAATAAACCATTAAAATGGGAAAAAGGAAAAATCCGTAAAAGATCCCCCAAAAGTAACAGCAGGTTTTATGGTAGTATTCCAACAACAATTTACAATAACTTAATAAATATGGAAAAAAACTCATTAGTGATTACATGTATTAGGGAAATATTTATGTCTTCAGTGTTAATATACAGGGTTTGATCAATCAAAATACAAAAAAAGGTGTGGCTTCTTTTTTTCTTTTTTTTTTTCTTTCTTTTTTTTGTATTATTTTTTGTTTGTTTTGTTGTTGTTATTGGTTAAGAATTGATAATATAAAATACTCTTGGGCTAAAATGATGAAGAAAGTACTTTAAAAAAATTGTTATTCATATTTTGTTAGTGATGTGACTGATAACAAACGCATTTTGAATTAATTAAGCATTTGGCTGTGTAATGCTAAACATAGTTTTCAGTAGTGAATCACTCACTCTGTTGCTTGAACACACATTGGTAATGTGTTTTCTGTTTGATTCTAATATTTTCTCAATGCTAAGCTTACTTCATGGTAAAATATATTCCAATTCACCCAGTAACAGGTTCACTCTAAACACCTGGCCCGAGTAGCTGTTGCAGCGCATGGAAGCAGAACTGGGAAATGTCACATCCCCAGCTCTTGAGATTGAACTATATTAAAACCTATAAGTCTTTCTCTGTAGAAAGCAAAATGAAACCAAAACAAATTGAGCTGAAAATCAGTGAAATTGTTCCTGTATTAAACAAAACTCTTAAATCCTCATCTCACACTCCTTTTTCCAACAAACACCCAGCCTCTAAGCTGAAAGATATCTTTCTGTAAAGTTATAGAGATAGGGGAAGAAAACTTACCTGAGTTTAACAGGAGTTTTTTAAAAAAGGATTTTTTTAAGTGCTAGAGATTTAACCTTCTTTCAATTATTTTTTTCTGGGACTATTTGAATTACTTTTAAGAAGTCTAGTATTTCAAAGGATAGGCTATCAGCATTTTCTATAACTAAAGGCCATTAAAATTCCTCATGTAGTAACTAGATATGTGGTCACTCACAGTCAGGAGACATTACAAGCAAAGCAATATGTCTTTATATTATTTTATCCATAATCTTCTTAGTGATTCATACTCTAACTTTGTTACAGGGATCCTGAATTTAACTTCTGCTTTTAAAGAAGTGAATAGAAATCGATAACAAAATTGGTTATGGCACTGCCATCTAATGACAGAGGAATTGAACCAACATCTCAATTCTCTACTTGCGTATTACATTTTCTGATTAATGTAGGGGAAAAATCAAGTCCTAGTCCTGATGTTGTCAGGTTGCCTCATATTTTAATTTTTTTCTTAAAGGTCGGTGAAAATTCTAAAATTTCAGCTGAAAGAGCAAATGCAACTGTAAGTGTATTTGGACTGAGTTTGAATCTACCCTTAGGGTTGAATGGGAATCATGCTTTGCTTGCAAAAGCATCTCCTCTGCAGTGCCATCCAATAGCAAAACACTGCGGCCCTTGCAAAGAAGTCTCCATGTTAGCAGGAGCTCTTGCCGCCGGCAGTGCTGCAGAAAGTGATGATAGTGACACAGAAGTTGCTGACAGGCTGACACCGTGTATTAGTCTGTGGACAAATGGTTCATGGTCAGACCATGGTGCAAATCACTCGAGCCGTGTTTCATCCTTTGTTCCATGTGTGGGCTTGTACGTGGAAATAAAGTTATTTAATTAAGGGCTATTTACCTACCCACTGTTTCCTTAGGGTTGTTGAAAATAATTTCAGATGCTTTCCTAAGTATAACTGATTAGGTTAAATGGAATCTATTTTCTTGGAACTAGCAAAATTATGCCTTTCACTAATTTTTACTGTTAAGCATTTGGTGCCAAGGCTGTCATCTTTGACTGTAACCTCAGAACTCCAAACTGATGCTGAATTTTAGGTCTTCACTTTTTCTCTAAACTCCTAATTCCTGGCATCTATCCCGAAGCTCCTGCTATGGTCTCAGGATGAAGGCTTCTCTTTACAAGTCTTCCCTCTCAAACTACTCTTGTACTTTCACTTTGTTTTCTCTCCTGGAAGCACAAACGTACCAACTTACTAAGGACTTTTCTTCTTCTTTCCTTGAGTCTGTCTTGCATCAGAGTCCTTTATATGTACTCTGAAAGTCTTCTAAAACCTCTCTTCCCTACTGACTGTGGTTTTTGGACAAAACACGATGAAGATGAATAAAATATGTTGAAATTTTGTGCTTAAACTGGTTATTGAAATATAATGAAGTAATTAAGTAGTTGAGCTCATGCTTTTGTAGAGACTGCTGGAGTGACCAATGCCTCTCTGTCTTGAGGGTGGTTGAACTATAGGACATATGATTGATCATCCTTTGTGAAAAATGTGCCTGCTTTGCCTACACTTCAATGTATATTTTATACGTATTTTGACAGACAATAGAAAGTGAATAAGTCAGACATCTGTGCCCAAGAAAATGAGGGAGAAAATGTTTATTTTTCAAAATAATTTGTGGTTAATTTCCCCAAAGAAAAAAAGCCAAAACCAAAGAAACCTCAGAAACTCAGTGAAAACTGCTGGATTTCTTTGGTTGTTTGTTTCATCTCCATTGAAATGTTTTTAAGCAACATTTGCTGTTGAGATCTCTGCATGTCACTTCCTTTAGGTTTTAACTACCCAGGCATATCAAGCAGCATCAACGGATGCAGTGGACTAAGATAAGTATTAATTCACAGGTGTAAATGTTGTTGCTGAGACTAGTAAGAAGCCATTTTGCATGTGGCTGCTACGATGCTTCTTTATTTGTTATTTTCCAATCAACTACTTCTATTTTAGGAATCCATAGTTAAATAAACTTATGGACTAGCTGCAATACTTAATTCTGTGTCCAGCCACCTCTTTTTTTATGGCCTTCACCTTCTTTACTTTCACTATTCTTCAGAACAACATGCTTTAATTCAAATACAGCATGTTTTTGTACTTGAATTACTCATTCTCTAAATCCCAAGATAAGTTAAAATCATCAGGAAGTCTGTATAAGTGTGATTTCTGCATTCTTAAAGAAAAGACAGATGTGATCCTTATATATCTTTTTAATTTTAAATGAGAAACAAAGCTATTTTTCTGCACTTACGTCATTGTTTTAAAGACTGAAGAAAAATAGGTTTATTGATCTACATGTCTAGGCTTGATGCATGTCCAAGAGGTGAAAAAATCTTTAAAGTAAATAGAGAAGTTTTACTACTTCAACTACACGAAGGTATTGTGGGTTCATGTTCTAGTTACTCACATTTCATAAATACAGAATTTTAGAACAAAAATTAACAACATAGAGATATCAGAAATTTTCAGCCCAGTTAATAGAAATTATGGCACACTTCTGCTGTTTTATGCCAATCTTATTGAGTCTTCACTAAGCCCTCATATTCCCCTGCAATCTGTTTTATTCTTTGTGCCAGATATGTGTGCTTTAATTGCATTGGGATGGTGTTTTAGTTTGCATAGCCTGCCCTCAGCCTGTAAAGGAATATGGTGGTGTCTCTCACACGGGAAGAGTCACAGCTTCTTGTATTAACTGTAAATAACACTCAGATGAAGATGAGAACAAGTGAAAAAAAGGTTTTCTCTTCCCACAACCCCTTGTTTCTCCTCAATTAGATGGCTGGGATCTTATCAGCTGGTACTGCTTTTATTTTCCTGGTTTTGTTCATGGGGGAAAGAGGGTGGAGAACTCCCTATCTCTGTGGTATGGCAGAACTAGGCTTCTGCTTTTCCTTGGTCTGATTTTGCCTTTTTGTGGTGGGATCCCAGCTAATGCTGCAATGCTTTCATGTTAGATGGAATGAAAAGAGGTATGTGATGGTCTTTTTGTTAATTCTTGTGGTATCTATGTGGTTTATTTGCTTTTGTTCAAGCTGCAGTCCTAGAGGTAAATGGAAGTTTTACTTCTGACTTTTTTTTTCCTTTAAATAAAAGCCTTTCAATTTCTTATAGCCTTAAAAAAAAACTTGAAATGATTACTACAATATGCTATAGGAATACTATACTGTAGAGCTATTTTCCTGAGACTAATTAGTGGTGTTTTTATAAAATATGCTATGAAATGTTTCAAATTCACACACAGGATCACAGAATATTCTGAGTTGGAAGGCTCTCAAAATCAGGTAAATAACCCTTGAAACTGGGATATAGAACTCAGGCAAAGGCCTGAAACTTCAGGTTCAAGTATACGCATTTCTTTGTCTCTGCTTTTCCACTGGGACCCAAGAAGTTGCCTTAACAAATGTCAAAACAGATTTCACCAAAATTTCATTCTCCTAAGCAATTTTGTTTGTTTACTGTCAATGTTTCTGAAACTCTCAGCCACCCATTCTCTGCAACCTTACACCATCAGTGGCACTACAAAATGCTGCCATCTGGATTTCAGAGGGTCTTTATAACTGCTCAGTTACAAATTCTCTGCACTTCAGTGCTGTCCAGGTCAAGAATTTGGTTCTGCCTCCAGCGATGCTGGTTATAAACAGGTTGTAAACTGTATTAAACTAAATAATTTAAGGAAGTTGTCAAAAATATGAGAGCAGAGCTAATCCTTAAATCTAGCTAAAACCAAAAGCATGATAAAAGTGGTGCAAATGATTACTGATTACGGCTTGATTGGTGCAAAACCAGACAGTGCTGCTGTCCTCAGTGGTGTCCTGGATGAAGAGTTCAGCTGTACAGAACGATGACTGTTTATGATTTTCAGCGCAACCCTGTGAGATGGAGGATGCATAACAACTCATTATTTAGTACCTCTGAGCTCAGTGTCTGGTCCCCATATGTTTAGGAGATTTGAGCACAGGTTATTCAGCTTAAGAAAAGGGAGAATAATTCTTTAACTGAATGGCTGACCTGGCTTTTTATAAATTGCTGAAAACAGTCATATCAGGAAAACAGTGTACCTGTTATGAATAAATGTTAACGAACAGAAGGTGCTCAGACTTTTTTAGCTAGTAATGAAGAGAAATCAGTAAACACATGAATTAAGGTGATTGCAGAGCATCCTGTAGATGAGGTTGCAGAAATCCAGATGAAATATTCCTGAAATATTCCTTATTTTAATTTTGTCCTGTAACAACAGATATTTCTCAACAAAGGTAAATGTTTTAGTTAATGTCACTAACTGCCTTAGGTTTTCAATCCACATTTATGTAATATTTTCCCCTCTTCCCATCTAAAGGAAAAAAATTATTAATATTGGCCTTTTCTAGATAAGAAAACTACAGAGGAGTTATTTTTTGTGCTTCCTTCCCCTAAAGGAGGGGGGAGGAAAGAATGAAATTAGTTCCAAATACTCTGTCTGAAATGCTGCACCTGTTATTACAACAGACTTCCTAAAATGAACTATTGTAGCTATATCTTTTGTATATATATATTTTTCACTCTGAAGAAAAAGATTAGGAGTCCTTTCTCGTAATTTTGTTTTGTTTAATTCTTTTCTCAAGGTTTTTGCTATTACTATGGGTCTTTTGGTCCTTCAGATAAAAAAATGATGTCACACTGCTGTGATAAAACTTGTGATTTGACAGTTCTTCCTTCGTGCCCCGTGAGGCAGAAGAGAACAGAATGAAAGTGCTTATTCCCGTTTCATTGCACATAGGTGCACAGGAAAGCCAGGCAGCCATTGCTTCATGCAAAGCAATCTGCTGCACCTTGCCCATCAAGGAATAAACTCTGTATCCTCCTTCTAGGTTCTATGGATGTTACTTATGCACAATGGCTCCTAAACCTCCTGACTGTGTCTTTGTACCCAATTCAATGCCTAGAGACTGACTCATATGTTTCAAAAATATTTCCTGCATGAATGATGATGTGAAGAGAACACTGTGACTACTTTATTTTTCCCTAGCACTTACACGTATTTAAGTCTCTTAGAAAATTAGCTCTGAGAAAACTAACCAAAGTTTACTCAATAAAAAGATAACAAAAGGCATTACTCCTCTAAAAGGGAAGAGATTGTACAGATGGGAAGCTGTGGTGTTGATTAATTCACTGCTTAAACAGGATTGTGAGGTGTGCTTTTTTTTTTTTCATTAGATAGGTTTTGGATATTTCAATTGTCACTAAAATACTAACTGAACTTTTAACATTTCTTGAAGTATTTAACCTGTCTTGTAGCCTGGACTCAGAGGTGCAGGTATCTGTTGTCTACATCTTTCTAGATCTTTATTGCCCTAGTGGCTTGGGTAAGGTCTCATTGAATAATGAGTGGTAACTTGGGGAGTTCATTCTGGGATCTACTGAACTAAAGCTCAGAGTCCAGCTTGCTGAACTATTCATCTTTCTGTAGTAAAAAGGGAATACTGACAATATAATTATTGAAACAGACCTAAAAATAAAGGTCATTGTTTTGAAATTCATGCTCAGAAAAGGAAATCTCCTTGATATTTCAAAGATGGAAACGGTCGGTGTATTGGGTTTGCGTAGCCAAGCTTTGGTAGCAGGACAGGCTACAGGGGTGGCTTCTGTGAGAAGCTGCCAGAAGCTTCCTTCGTGGAAAACTCTGCAGACAAAGGTCAGTGGAGGAGAAGGGGCAGGAGGTGCTCCAGTCACTGGAGCAGAGATACCTCTGCAGGCTTTGGTGCAGCCTATGATTATGCAGCTGTGCCCCTGAAGCCCATGGAGGTCATTGGGAGTGCAGAGATCCACCTGCAACCCATGGAGGAGCCCATGCCAGAGCAGATGGATGCCTGAGAGGAGGCTGTGACCCCATGGGAGACCCATGCTGGAGCAGGGTCCTGGCAGAGACCTGCAGACCCGTGGAGAGAGGAGCCCACACTGGAGTGGGTTTCCTGGTAGGGCTTATGACCCTGTGGGAGACCTGTGCTGGAGCAGGCTGTGCCTGAAGGACTGCACGCCATGGAAGAATGATCCACGTTGGAGCAGTTTGTGGATGTTGCTGATGAGATAGACTCACGTTGGAGAAGTTCACAGAGAACTGTCTCCCGTGGGAGGGACCCCACGCTGGAGCAGGAGAAAGACTCCTTTCCCTGAACAGTAGGAGAAACAACATGGAACAAACTGACCATAACCCCATTCCCTGTCTCCCTGCACTGCTGGAGGGGAGGAGGTAGAACTGGGAAGGAGTGGGGGATGGGGGTGATAGAGAAAGAGCAGGATAATGAGAAGTAAAATAAGCCCTTAAAAACACTGACGTTGTTAGTAATAAACTCAGTTAATATCCCAGACTGGAGTCCATTGTGCCCGTGATGGTATTTGCTGAGTGATCTTTCCTGGTCCTTAACTCATGAATCTTTTGTTATATCTTCTCTCCTGTCCTGCTATGGAGGAGAGTGATAGAGAGGCTTTGGTGGATGTCTGGCATCCAGCTGGGGTCAGCCCACTGCATTCGGAAAAGACCTTTAAGATCATCAAGTCCAACTGGAAGACTGACTGCTCATCCAAGAGAATACAGATGCTAGAAATCACAAAATATTACAGTGAGACCAGGGTTGTCTGTCTCTATATTAATTTTTCTCTTTCTTTCATGTAGTGTTATCTGTCACTGAGAAATAACTTTTACAAATAGAAACAAAAGTAATTTTTGCCAGGGTTTTCAGCAGCCTGCCACAAATTTTGTACAAAAGAAAAAAAAAAAAAACGTTGTAACTAAAGTATATGCAAGCAATTTGCATTTGCTTAGTGATGCACTTTTCCAAGGCAGAGGAATGGTGTTTGAGTTTTTTATTGCACAATTCACCTGTAGTATTAATGTAATTATTTAGGTTACTTTAAGAGTTTGGCATTTTAACTTGCCTGTTTTAATTCTTTAGGCCAATATGGCACCTAAAAAAAATTTTAAAAATTCCCTGACTTTTTCATAATAATACTTTGGTCCTCCATTAAAGTCAAAACACAGACTTTAGATTTTGTAATACAAAAAAAAGGGTTCCACTGGCAACATTTTCAATAAGACAAGCCTAAATGAACAAAGCATTCAAATCTAAACGGGTAACAACTTATAGAACGACTTCCAGGGAGCAAAAGGGGACCAAAAAGCTAATTGGCCACATCTAGCAGCAAGTAGTTTCAAAGCACCATTTCATTTGCCTCTTGCAAATGTCTCACAAAATAATCATCTGTAGTAGTTGTCTTCCTCCAGCAGTCCCCATGCCCTCTCCAGTGAAAGATGAGAAACTTGTGTGGTTGTGATTCCACTGTTGCACTTCAGTCTAAATGGGTGTTGACTGCAGGTCAGTGGCTAAGACAATATTCCAATATGCTTTGAACTGTGGCAGCTGGGCTCTGGCTGCTGCTTCTGGCTTTTGGGGTTCGTTTGGGTTTTTATAACTCCTGCTATGAGGACTGCAACTGCAAGGAGCAAAATACAGATTGAAGAGCTGCAGATAGTAACACAACAAACTACCACAACCATATTTATCAGCTTGTTGCATCTGTATTATTCATATTTCTACTATGCAGGGGTAAGGGTAGATGCATGTTAATGTATATCAAACTGAGATCTTCGCAGGGCTGTGAGGACTTTTCAATCACTACTATTAAAACTTTTCTGAATGTTCACAGAGAAATTCTGCTAAGAACTGCTACAAAAATTAATATTGGTTGCGATTTAATTTTATATAAAAAGTCTTGTAAGTCTGGAGAAGTTCCAGGAAATGGGAAGAAAAGCTAAGATCTCATCAGCACTTAAACTAAATAGACAAAATAACCTCGGTAACTGGAGTAGTTGCCTGGACACCACCACTAGACAAGATGATTGAGACTGATATGGGATGCAATCAGACAGTAATATTAGCACAGCTAATGCCAATCAGCATGGTGCTATGGAAAGCAGGTTGCCTGTTGTATTTTCTGTTAAGTTAGATTGGAGGTGCTAAGTGAGACAGTCTTTGCTTACAATTCATGTATGACATTAAGCTTGGAGTCAACGTGAATTTATTGAAGCAACATATGTGCTGGCAGCAGATATGAAACAAATTAGAATGATGTCAATGCATATAAAAGTAATATGTGGAAGCATCCAGTAATGTGGATATTTTTCAAATTAGAGAATTTAAGTAGGACTTGTTCCTTTAATTTTAATGGATATTTTGTTGTGGAAGCATAAAGTCATTGCTGGCTTAAAGGGGGCAGGGAGAAAATAACAAAAGCTGGCCCTATGTTCTTCTGAAATGGACAGTGAAATGGACTTGAAAGCAGTGAGGTTTTGGGATGCAGTGTATTAGCAATAATAATTACTTAAGACAGTATTTTTGGAGACTAAATACATGTGCTACACTGAAGTAGAAGTCTCTAGGTACATCTATAAATGCCTTTATAAAAGCACCAGTGGCAAATATCTGATCAAATTTTTTCCTTATAAAGACATAAATATGTTATTACTGTATGCAATGTGAATTTCTTTTCCCCATGTGTATGGGCATGCAAGTCACAGAACACTAGCATTATTAAGAATGCCTATGTTCATTAGACAATAATTAGTAGGTAACTGTTAATTGCCTCACACCTTCCCTCATAGTACCCTTTGTGGGCTAACCATAGCTGGATGCCCAGAGGCTGCCAGATTCCAGAGACCTGGCTTCCAGCAGGCACACAGATATCCTTGTGGCTTTAGCTCCACCTGGTCTGGTCTGCTCAGCTCCTTGCTGATGCTGGTATGTGCCAGTGGCCTTGTACAGGTTGAACTGAACCTTGTGTCCTGATTTTGTCAGTCCTTGCAGATTCAATGGGACCATCAGTCTCTGGAACTTATCAGTCTTTGGGAGATGATCACACACCTTCCTGCAGAAGCGATGGAAACATGAGTTGTTTTTCAAAGCCTTCAGCTGCACCATGTGTTTTATCTCTTTCTGAAAATATGATACCACTTTTCTAAACAACTTTTATTGTGTTTAGAAAGACTTGAAAACAAACACCTCTGCTGCCCAAAGCTAAACTGATGCTTTTCAGAGAAAAACCCCCAGTTTTCTTGTGAATTTTCTCAAATAACAATAAAAATTAATGTATGTTCCTGACAAATTGGAGATCCAATTTATATAGTTACATTGTGCAAGGAGGTGCAAAAGCTTTCAGATATATTGAAGTCATCATAGAGACAACATTTTTCCATTTCAGAGAATGTGCAAAAATAACTTTGGAGAAAGAAAAGCTGTGTGCTTACTGAAACTGTTGACTCATTCTTTAAGGGAAAACATTTCAGTTATAAGTTGCCCGTCAGTCTGTCCACTCTGCGGTTTGTTGGTTTGAGGAGGGGTTTAATGTTTAAATTTTGTTTCAAATTTTCAGTCTTGTCTCAAAACTGGGTTTTGAGTGGTTACTAGTTGTAGACTGCCAAATCATGATAATACAACAAAAGCTGTGTGGAAAAGCTTGGTAGTATCCTAAATGGGACTGCCTGAAAGAAATCTCTTCAAATTCCATAGTAGCTGCTGCAAGTAGGAGCAGCTTCCTCAGTTCTTTGTGGGCTCGGTAAACTGTCCCCAAAGGTAGTGTCATGGCTGTTCAGAAGAGAGAGGTTAAACCCATTTTTAGTGGTTTGAGTTACTTTGCTCTAAATACATTGTCAAACATAGGGGACTGAAATGGCCGGAAACAGACCTGTAAGGATTTTTTTTTTTTTTTTAATGAAAAATAACACAGAGAAGCTGCAGAAAACAAAACGTATGGTCAGACAAGAGGTGTAGAAATGGCCCTCGGGGGAAAAAAATTAAGAATGCCTTTGGGGTAAGTGCTGTCTGGAAGGGTCCTTGGAGTAACGAAAACTAGATAATAGCATGCCTCTTTTCCCTGAATGTGGAAGAATTTGGACTGTGGTAATTTTTTTTTTTTTTTTTTTTTTTAATTAATGATTGCAGTGTATGAAGGAAATGACTACATAAATATCTTCCTCTGGAAAGTGCTGTCAGAGAGGTAGGAATTAGTTTCTGAAAACAACAGAAATAAACTTTTGTGCGGCTCTTAAATAGATCACATATGCCTGAGCTTTTTCAAAAATTGCAGAAGAAAGGGTGAATGAGATCATGTTACATATCTGAATTTATTCATTATATAATGTCCATAAACATATTCAACTGAGCATTGACATTTTAAGCTTTCATAGGGATCAGTGAAGTTTAATTATATATTTCTGAGATATGGAGCCATGCTATAGAAGTGAGCCACAAGAGTCAGCTTAAAATATAGACAGCTTGCAAAAAAATGTGAACATCACAAGGCATGATTTAACCTAGCTTGAAAATCCTTGCTTTGTTATAGCTTAAAGCAGATGACAGACTTTAAAGGTTAAAAACTGGGTTTTACAGAAAACAATCTTTTCCCAGTAAAGCTGATGTGGAAAATGCTGGTATTATTTGTAGTTGATTTAATGCATCATTGGTTATTTATGGTTACTGTTACAATTAGCATTTCTGGAAGTATTTGCACATAATATGGTTTATAACAATAAATTGCAGACACCAGTCTTCAGTGCAATGTGAAAGCACTTGAGCACTTGTAAAGGTTGCTACAGCCTGGAGAAGATGTGGCTGAAGAAAATGATCCAAGGGCCTTTCATTGCCTTGAGAAAGGCTGTGTTTCATTTGCTGGGTCTGCCACCTATAATGGAACTGCGGCCTTCAGATGGTAGCAAGAGCAGCTGCAGCATCAGTCACTGTCTGTCTTTCCAGACCCCTTCTGGCCTAGTCCTGCAGTGAGAGAGAACACAACCCATCCCAGTGCCAGCTACTGCTATGACAAAATGACAGGTGACAGTCACAACCAATGGGACAAATGGGAGCTGCTACTTGTGAGCAGCTGTTCTGTGAGGCAGGAGAGACACCTGGCAGGCAGGGTGCAGCAGAAGACATGGCTACCCTAATACGAAGCTTCTTAGAAAATGGACTTATGTCACTTTTCCAAAATCAATCTCCAAAACAAAAAAAAAAAAAAACCCAAACATCAAACCCTCACTTAAAGGTGAACCTCTACCTTTTTCAACTGCTGTAAAAAGATTGATTATATTTTCTTCTACTGTTCCTTGTAGAAAGTGCCCAATTTCAAGCCTCTGTTCTCCTTTTTCCTGAACTTAACTGTAAACATAACTGATGTTTTACTACACAGATATGGTACTAATCTGAACTAGAAACTTCATAGAAACTGGTGAACAGGGCCATAGGTCTTCCTGCAGACAACTAAGCATTAGATGTTTAATTGAGAAAAATTCCCGGAACATCAACAGCATTTCCAAAAGCAGTCTCTAAAAACCCTCAACATTTAGTATGAAGTTTTTGTTTCCTTTTGTGGTTTTATTCTGCCTTCTTTTTTTTTTTTTAATAAAAATTTTAAAAAGTGGCAAAAGGATGGTAGACTTTGAGGAAGTCATTCATATCTAAATGACACTGAGGCAGATTAAATACGTACAGCAGTTCTTGCAGCTCAGGTTTTACCCAAATCACAGAGGTCAAACTTGTTCTAAGGATAAATATGAGACCTCCATGGCAATCACTTGGTTATTACATGGTTATCACTTCTAGTGTCCAGGATGGAATTAACTGTTAAGTATATGAGGGTAGAGCTCTGTTACACCCTGTTATCCCACACTGGGGAGTGTTAGTCATTCTGGGAAAGATGTATGGCTTTTGATTTTTGATGAAATGAGGCAGGTGAGGGGACAGCTGTGGTTTGACCATGGCAAGGAAGCATCTGTGCACAGCATCAAGCAGGACCAGTGAGTAGGGGTGAGGGAAAGGGCCAGATATACCATATTTCTCAGCAAATCCATGTCTGCATAAAAGAAATTCTCTGAAATCCTGTAGATTGGAACTGCTGCCAACAGGCAAGAGCTGGTGATTAAAGAAAATAATCCTTGCCTTTTGATGGCTTGTTCAGAATTTGTGCAGAGGATGAAGCAGAGCATCAAGTGCACCTAAAAGGCAAAATAGATATTTTCTGTTGGCTGACATTTATTCTTATTTTCTTTCATTAGAATGGCTTTAAAAAACCATTTGCTCAGGATTTTGTGTGACATTGTGTGTGCTTCACATGTCTGTAAAAAGAGAGGTAACCTTTAAATCCATCACTTTTGCACAATATTAACTCAGTAAGGTCCTCATGGGGGTAAAGGCTCTGGAACTTGTAAACGAAAGGGTTGTAGTTGAAATTCCATATGCTCAAACTCAGTTCCTTCTGCATCGGAATTACATATGTTCCTAGTTTAAACCATGCTTAGAATGGTCTAGCTAATTTTAATAACTCATTGAAGTGGGATGTGGCTGTATAGCTACAAAATTTGCAGTATAATAGACTTTTCCAATCTGTCTTTCCATTGGGAATGTGTTTATTTTCTACCATATTAGATGTTGCTTCCTACCTCACCTAAGGTGACACATTCTGTGTTTAAATCTGAAAAAAAATGGTAGTTAGGCATTGAAAGAATCATTAATAATTTGTAATTGATCTTATGATATTTATAACCAGGAGGATTTTTATCTGCCTTTTGCTCTCTGTAATTTAAAGGTGGTAGTGGTGGGGTGGGCAAGGTTAAGGTTCTCAGGCTACTGCTCCCTATAGATGTTAAGAAATTCCTACTAGAGATAAACAATTCTACTAAAGAATGCTGCTTCTCCTGCATTTTGCTGTGGTTCAGATCACTGAACCTCTACTGAGGTCCAGGCCAGCCAGAAAACAAGTAGTCTCCACGATAATATGCTGTAAGGCTTGGAGGGATATGAGAAGCATCTTCATGACCTCTCACACTGGCTTGGTAGGGCATCCACCCAAATTAGCGGATTGGTTTTATGCAGAGGAAGATGGAAAGAAACCTGCCTCTCTGTGCTGACATCCTATACCCATCAGGCAGGCTGGGTTGGCCCCGCTGCATGTTTTGTTTATCTGTGTGGTTTTGGGAGTGTTTGTTGTTGCTAATATTTTTTATTTTTAGCATTTCCAGACAACAGTTTTAAATAGGGTTTGGCTGTCCCAACCCACACTGTGTGAGGACACAGTGTGAAGAACACCTTAGTTGCCATTTGAAAGATTTGTATTCTTTTCAGAAAACTTTTCAAGCTAAAAAATTTCTTTGCAATGACAATGAGTGAAACTGAAGAAAGTGGTAGGCACAAACTGTACAGGACTGTTCCTGTGCCCTGTTACTGGTTGTCTGAATCCTGCTGCACATCTCAGCACAAACTGCATTTCAATCTCTTTTCCGACACTGCAATATAAGCCTCAGCTGTGTCAGTAAGAGCTGAGCCCTGAAAAGACTGTGTGTCCTAAGATCCCAGTCCTGGGGAGCCCATTTGTAGTCAAAGGCTTTCTGGAACAAAGGTAATTGATCTTTGCAAATGGGCAATAGGATTTTCCTCCCTCACCCCTCCTTTTGAGAATGACGGTTCCCTAGGATTAAAGGTGTTGCTTTCCGGTGTGCTTCAGAGAGCCAATGTTTGTTTGTTTGTTTTTGTTAGTTTTTTTTTTTTTTTTTAATTCCACCTCCACCTCCCCCCTTCTCCCCGTGCCCCCTCCCAGCTATTTCCTCAGTTTGGAAAATAAAGGACTGGATGAATCATCATTTCAGCTTTCCAATCCTTATTTTATCTGCAATTTTTACAGCTTCTAATAAGCTGTAGAAAAAAGCTGTTGAGATTTCTAATAGGGAGAGAAGACATTGCTATGACAAAGTGAATCAGTGGTGCTGTCTCTCATGGGGTAAGTTTCACCAACTCTGAAACTCCCAGAATAAGCATCAGTAATTTTATTGATCCTGGCCATTAATAACCTAATTGGATTTAACTGCATACCAGTTAAATACACTGCTATTTGCTTGCTGTTTTTCATAGTGTGTCTTGTTCAAAACAGCATCGTTAGCTGTACAAACTTATTTTTGGTTAAATGACATTTCAGCCTTGTGGATAGTTGCCTATGGAAATATCCGAGCAATTTCTTCCTTCTTTCCATGAGAATAGAGTGGTGGTGTGGGTGGTAATGAATATTTAGAGTGTTTTTATTTTAAAAAGAACAAAAGAAGCAACACCCACAACCAAATACACACTTTCTAACAGCATTCATTAGAATTTAATTGGAATTTTATCAAGATGAATGTGGTTGAGCACTGCTTTGCACTAAAAGCAAGGGTGAGCTTCCAATGTACTGTGGAACTATACTAAGAATGGATTTGGCATCTTTTCCACATATTTACTTGAGGTTGTTCAGGGCAAGGATACTCAAGAGTTAAAGGCATGAGTTTAGACAGTATAATGGAGAGAAAAGTACATCTGTGGTGACACTTCACATAACTCTTAGGTTCCATTTTGCATTTCTTTTCTGAATACACATGTAAATAAGCAAGTTCTTTTCTGGAAGCATTTTATAGGTGGGTAAAACCTCTCAGCAGCTATGAAGGGGCTGCACATAACCCTGGAACAGTCATTCTGTACCAAAAAGTGCACTGTAGAAGAAGTGCTCTCCTAAGACTGTGAATCCATGGCAAAACTCCTTTGTGCTTAACCTTTGAAACAAACAATGGTTCCCGACATAGCAGTAATATGCTCAGCAAAATTTTGATTTACATTCACAACTTTTATTCTAATCTGTAAAGCCATGGGAGCCTTGTGATGAATGCAAGTGACTTAATGAAAGGCTGGAACTGTTTAAACAAAGCAGATCCTCTTCTTGTCAAGCAGTATGGTTTCAAAGCAGGGCACTTGGCTGCAATACAGGAAAGTTTGGTTTCTTGCCATTAAGCAATTCTGTGATGTTTGGGAAATCTCTACTTCCTGTATGCTTTGTTTATCTTTCTGAAAATTTATAGTGATCTCTCCTTTATCACCATGAGCTTCAAAGCTTAAAATACAGATAAAACAGGATATCATCTGCAGAAAGCCTGCTTATAGGATTTCATGGAACAAGGGACTTCATGCATGGCAGCCTGTTGCTTTGGAGACAGACAGACATGCTCTGTATCCTGCTCAGTTCCTTGGTTTAGAAGAATCAAATATTCTTATGGTTAAGAATCAATATTGTACATGTTTGAGCAAAACACTCTGATTGATCTGAATCTTGACGGTTTTCTGGTTTGTCTAACAATTTCTTTTGAATGTTTTTAGACAGTTTCTTTTTTCCTTTTCCGGGACTCTGTTTCCGAGAGATGCGTTTTCTGACATCTCCTGAAATTTGATTCCCAATAAGAAGTTAACTTTCATTCCAGAGCATCACTAATCCTAATGTTTAGCAAAGCCACCTTCCCTCCTGTCTACCTAACCCTTAAAAGCCCTTGTTGTTCAAGTCGTTTTAACATTGCCTGTTGCTCCCCTCATTTGAGGAAGTCCCAGGGACACCTTTTGTTCCCCTTCTCCAGCTAAGCCACCTGCTATTCTGTTTTGAGACTGTCCTGTCTTACCTCATTATCTGGAGCCTTCCTGAGCAGATGTTTAGCTAATGAGTCTCTGGCACTGCACAACAAAAACGGGCTACTTAATTCTTTATAAACAAGTGTTCAGATTTTAGTAACTCCCCAGAAAACCTAGTTTTCAGTGGAAGCAAACTCTTATCTTTTTGAGGAAGAGAGAATTGAAATTTGACACTCAAGCAAGTAAAAGTCCTTTACAACATTGCTGATAGACTGCAGCATCAGAATCCCAGAAACATCTATTGTATGATTATTGATAACTTATTTTTGTGCTAGATGCTACATGGGCCAGTAAACCAGTAAGATTTTCAATCACATAAAGATTGTCTGGATTGAATCAGGAGGAAGGGTAGCAGGAGGTTGGTTCTCAGAGCTTACATTATTTCCTTAAAAAGTAACAGCTCATAAGGAAAAACTCTTGCAAAATTCAGATTGTTCTCAGCCGAATTGCTCAGCTACACTTTAATAGAATAAAGTCTCTGAGTCATGATTGTCCTCAGGATTGCACTCAACAGCTGTGTGTATATGTAGTAGGTTGAGGAATTCCTCCTTCTTGAAAAGTCAAATGGCTCAATTTTTTCATGAAACAAGATTAGTTCTGTGAGTTTTAAACAAAACGCAACGAATACACTCATGTTGCAATGGCAGTAGTGGTGTTGTACCCTCCCTTGTAGCTAGCACTGAAGGATACTCCAGATTAAGAGCAGATCAGGTTGGTTCACATATTTTTGTTGTCTAAGTCAGAACACAGACCAAAATGCTAATTTACTCAGACAAAGGGGGACTAAAACCCCAAGTTCTCCTCCTGGATTTGCCAAATATTTGATTCAAAATGAACTAGAGGGATTTCAACACAGGAATATCATATGTTTCATGGCAAGAATATGTGCCGGGGAAGAGAGAGTGGAGTCAATTTCCCAGTTTAATTCCATGAGTTTTGTAAATGCTACATGAAAGGATATCAGAAGACATCTCCACAGCACTGCATTTCTATTCAACCATATTATTCCTGAACTGGACTTGACAATTATTCTTGCAAAAACTCTGAATCAGCCATTTGTGGTTTTTGATGGATAAACTCTTTTCTAAAACAGGATATCTATTCCTAGGCATCCTAATTTACAACCTAAACAGTTCTGTGTTTAGCATTAGTGTTTGCATAATGTTTTGTCACAGTTGAGCATGATTTTTCGTGCTGAGGTCACCATGACATTATGATTGATCAAGTTGGTGATATTATAATCTTTTAAGATTTTGTGAAGTTTGTGCTCTTTTTTCAAACTAATCAACTTTTCTCATTTTTTTTGAGCTGTCAAAAACACTTGCAACCGCAATTGGATCCCTTTTATGATATTAATTTTGTATTGCAGAAAACTATTGCTTTTTAATAAGGTCTAAGATTTACTGAAATATAATCTTACTGTAGAAACACACAGGTTCAGATATTAATACTTCCTTGTTACATATTAATTCAAAAAATATGCCATTGGAGAAAAGAGAATGTCCTACTCTCTGAAAATGTGGTAGTTTAACACCGGCCAGAAATTAAATTCCGAATAAAACACTTCTCTTTCCCCTGCCCCTTCTGGTAAGAGAAGGACAAAGGCAGAGACTATGGGTTGAGATAATTTACTGAAAGCAAGGGAGCAGTGGAGTAGCAAACACACAGTGACAGCAGCACACACGCTCTGTCCCCTCTCTGCAACAAGGAAAAGCTTGTAATACAGTGTCAGACTTATATAGTGGCAAAAAATCCCTTGAGCATAAGCCAGCATCCCTTTATGTGGTCAGAGACAGCTAAGCAAGTTTACTGTTATCTCCGATTTGCATATTCTCTTTTCTTCCCTGGTTTAATCATGATTCAAAACTGTATGTTACAAAGCTCTTCACATATCATGTTATACATGGATAGATCTCTGTGAGGCAAAGCGACTTGGCACATAAGATTTTAAAATAAAAAAAGTAGGAAACACCAAGCCAAAGCTCTGGGAAATGCAGGTTTGGTGGTGATATCAAGATAACTGTAAAGGGAAACTATCAGAGTGGAGTCTATTTATAGAAAGTATGTGTCAGGAGTACCATGCACTGAATAGAAAAAGAAACCTTTGAGCTAGCAATGTGCACAGTGGCAGATCTATATAGCAGTCTTCTGTGCTCTATAGCATTTTTGTGGCTTTTTCTAAACTGAATTTATTTCTTGAGAAAGTTGGTATAATAATGCCATTAGAAATAAAAATCCTTTGGCTACCTGCGAACAGGGGAAAGTGTGGAGAAATGTCATGTTCAAGCTTTCTTTTTTAGTACTCTTTAATCCTTTTTTAAAGGTTCCATGTGACAGATGACACCTTGTGGATTTTACATGATCATATTACAATTCTAGCATTTCAGGGTGCCCATGGAGAATGTCTTTGTCCCAATGCCCTTCTATTTTCTTGGCTAGTAACCATGGCTTTGAAGGAGGAACATGTTAGAGCATTTATAGGGGTGACTGAAGAGAACTTTAAACTTAAAGTTTGTAATGATGATAGTGCTCTGAAGCAAGCATTTGAACTAGCAAAATGTTTCAAGGGAATTGTGGTGTGTCTTGTTTGCAAGGTGTATTCTTGCTTTTGGAGGTATGGGAAGGCTTAAAAAAAGATAAATTTCGTAATTACTGTCTCTCCTCTTCCTCTAAAGACCCTAATAAAGGAAAGAGGCAGGGGCAAAGTCACTATGTCTCGTCTCTAAAATAACTTGGAGGTATCCCATCCTGAAATGCTGCTGCAAAAGACTGGGTCTCAAAATACTTTGGTCCCTTGAAAGAATGACTAAGAGTGATCAAATTGAGGTCTTGCAGGAGTGTATGGTCTGAATATTTCTGCTAGTTTACCATACTGCTTCAGTCCCTAACCTGACGGCTGTCACCTGCTAGGAACTGGATTACTTCTGAAACATCCTACTATGGAAAAGGTTGGGTTTGGCGTCAATGAAAAAAACCAACGCTTTTACATTTAGAAGAAGCCACTGAGCATTTTTCTTTCACAATTCTCTCCTCTTACATGGCCTACATCTTTACATATTGGTTTGGTTGCAAAATATAATCCATATTTTTTCCTCTTTCTCTTTCAGCCAGGTTAATGCTCACGTTTTTCTTTCTGCCACGTTTGCCTTTAATTACTGTAGTGGCACGAGTTATTCTTACCATGTCATTTTTTATTATGCCTATTGTGATAAATTAGTACAGAACGTTGTAGGTCAGTGTTCTGCACTGCAATTAATTTTGCAGCATCAGTAGTACATCAGTGCTCTGGAAGATGTTAGAGGAGTTGTTTTACAATTGTAATTGCCAATGAAGTATGAGAATTACCTGTGAAGGCATCTGATAACACCTGGATCCAGATGTTTCTTTTCTACTTTATGTGTCCTTCCCCTGAAAGATGAAGTTTCAGTATCTGTAGTCCATGAACTGACACACTGTGTGGGAAGTTCTTGATCCAAACAGCCACCTTTGTTCAAATTATTAAGGAAACTGATCTTGACCCTATGAGTGTGGCAAAGTAGGAGATCTTTTCTGTCTCTTAATTAGTCCAAACGTAGTGTTAACCCAATATGTTCTTAATTTTATGTTCAGGATATTCATCAGCAATTGAAGGAATCGAAAGTCTGGTTCTTTGTAGCAAGTTCATCTGGAATGTTTACATTTCTATTGAGGAAAATTGTTCCTGCTTAAGCATTTTCAGACAATCTTGTTCCTGCACAAGCATTTTCAGACAATCAGGAAAGATTAGTAAGTAGTAGCATTAACACAGCAGTTGAACACAGAACAGCCTCTAAAAGCCAGTGGAATAATTAAGAGTAGTTGAGCAAAACATAATTTTAAGTGTATTGGTGCCCATGTCCTTTGAGATACCATTTGAAAGGGAGAAAATGTAACCGTGTTTGCTGTCCTGTTTCAAGGCTTTTATTAATTTACTCCATGTTAATACTAATGGATAATTGTGAAACTGCATGACATGTATAGAAATACATTGCATGTGTTCTATTTGTAGCAATAAAACTTTTCTTATTTGGAGGAAAAATGAGTATTAGTAGTATCTCAGAAGTTAGGAAATACTAAAGTTCATAACAATAAAACCTCAAATAAATTTTCTCCCAAGAATCCTCTTGATTCATTGGGGTGAATATAACTATTTAGAGGGTGATCTAATGAAGAAGGATTTTTATAGGGCCTTTTTCTTGTTTAGCAGAGCCAGCAAAACTGGACCAGTTTTGCTGTACCAAACCAGTTTTGTAAACAGCAAGTTTTGCTGACCAGTTTAACCAGTAACAGAAATTACTTGTAAACTTTGCACAAAGTTGGTAAATGGTTTTAATCTCAAGAAAATAAGCTGACAATTATAGGACATAATAGTCCAGGGAAAGCTTTTTTACATGATACTTGGTCCCATCTATCTGTGAGGGCAGAGGATGCTGGAAGTTGCCAGTGCATCAAGTTAGTGGCTCTATAGCACGGTGTTATACCACAATGCTTGATCTAAGTCAAGAGCTCGGGACTGTTAAGGGTCTAGGTGACTTGGGGTGCTGGCAGTGGAACTCAGAACGAGCCACTTAAACTGACTTTTCATTAAGGCAAGGAAGACTTGATCTCCTTGGTTTCTCTTCTATAAACCACGAACATCTAGAATTTGAGAGGATGGCAGACGTGTACCTTAAAGTTGGATAATGTAATATGTGTATTCTATGAATGCTGTAGTTATAAAATATGTAAAATAAACTAGAAATCTGTAAGTCTGTCCTGGGTCTGAAGTTGAATATCTGAAATAAGGAAAATCTAGGGCTTCACGTTAACCAAACAAGAGAATAAAATATTGCAATGAGCATGTGTCCATCTGTTGGACAAAATAAGGTGTGGAGACTGTAGGGAGAAAAGAGAACAATGTGTCTTTGCTAGACACTGGAATTCAGGATTCCTTTCATTCTGATGTTTCCCCCGTCCCCTTTCAGTTTCAGACTGCTTCCAAACATAAGTGATTCAATTAATTTTTCTTGAAATGACATTGAAAGCAGAAAGTCTTCTGCTTTCAGAGGGAAGTCATTATATGAGGATAAAGGCTACAGTTCTGTTGTCATGAGGGATATATAGGTTCCCAGGATTCCTTGGTTTCACACAGTTGAGTGAATTGTTCAGGTGTTGTGGAAACACATGAAGGGAATTTGCAGCTCTTCTTCACTTGAATCAAATAGGTAGTAAAACCTGATAACTGGAGCCTGAAAAGGAAAAGAGGTAATTTTCTAAGGACAACGAGAACCCAAACTCCCTGGAAATAGGACAAAAATGAGCATGTAAAGCAGTTTTTGAGAAGCTGATGAAGAGGAACCCAAGGAAAGAAGAATAGGAGGAGCAAGCTTTAGGTTAGGTGTATTAGACAGTCAGAGAGTGCAGGTGAAGGGATCACTACAAAGTCAGCAGGCACAAAGCTTGTCTGACATGATTAGAAATAACACAAAGGCAACACAGAAAAAGGTATGAAGGGGACAATAGGTCAATTTAATCATCAAGTACTTTTTGACCATTGACCAAATAGCAGAGAAATATCACTGCAGAATCCGTCACAAATACATAATATGGTACAGCTCATAGCAATACAAAATTATATTTGGGTACCATTGGTCATATTTGAATTGTGAAGTCAAAAACTGTAAAAATGATTAAGCATCAGTACTGCTATAGTGCTTATATAGTCTCCTGCCCTGTTCAGTTTTGTGGTCTCCTCTGAGCCATATGTACCCAGGGCAATGCACTTGTGCAATACAGACCACCTGCTCTGGCCACAGGGAGAAGAGGAGGGGAGAGAGCTGGAGGTGAACTGTGTTTGCTCTCTTCTTGCTCTTTTTTCCTGCTCCATCATCTCCCTCGTTTGTATCCAGCCAGAATCCCTCTCCCTGCCACCCCAGCAAAGTGACAGAGCAGAGAAATGCTCTGCTCAAGGGACCTGAGTTGGAGTGAGAGTGGGAAGATAGGAGCTATTTATTTCGAGGGAGGGGTGGGATCCAGGTGCCACAGACAGCAATGTACCTCTGACAGTGAAGACTCTTGGGGAACAAATTCCATCTTCTCTCTCCTCTCTTGTTCTTTCCTTCCACCCACAATATCAGGTCAGATTTGAAGCAGGACATTTGAAGTTGCAAAAAGAAAAGCTGACATTTTCACCTTCTTCCAACCCTCAGCTATCCTAAAAGTTAAATGATATTACAGGGTTTTTTGGTATCTATATGGCAGAACATTTAAATGTTGGTCTTGGGCAGCTGAGAACTGATGAACTTTTGAGAACCCTTGATGAACTGAGACTCTTGGAATAAATCATCTCTTGCTCAAGTTAAGTTTCCTTGTGTATCATTTGTATGAGCAATGCATCTGTCTCATAAACTGGCCTCTTTCTTGTTGGTGAATTTAGAGGAAATGTTGGATTGGCAGGATAGGGGATAAGTGAGACAGAGTGATAGGTAGGAGCCTTGTGCCCAGCTGGTAACAAATGTGTTCTGCTGTGTGTGTATTTGGCTGTTGCCTATCCTGTCATCCATTCTTCTTTTCAGGCCAATGAAGCAGAATTGAGAGGAAGAAATACATGTGCTGCTCAGAAAGCTGCATTAAAAATAAGGAGGTTGGAATGAAATGATGTTGAAGTTATTTCCTTTTTTATTTGCTAAACTAATAACTTTTCCTGAGCAAAGTTACTTGAATAATCAGTATAAAAGATAGACATGAACATTAAATCTAACCTCCCATAAAAAACTGAAGGGTTTAGTGACTGGAAAATACCTTTTGATTTACCTAGCATCTTTTACTTCTATAAAATTCCTTGCCTTCTCTAGTTTCCATGAGTACTGGATTGTCAGTGAATCCAAACGGGACAGGGAGCCAGGACAGACGCTCCATGAGCCTTTTTATTATTTTATCAGTCTCACATACAGTGTTGACACACAGGAGATGATACAAGCTCATGTTGTCACAGGCATCCAAAGACTTCCTGGTTACAGAGCATTCTTAAAAGCTTTTCAGCCAATAGCGTACTTTTTAAAAGTTACAGACAACTGTCTTAACCAGTCTTCAGTAGTGCATGTACATCTGTTATACACAATACTTGCTTGTTTATACCTTATATAACAATGCACAATATTCCATTATTAAGCTTAACCTTATCTTTTTGCAACTCCAAAAACCATCTCAACCAAACCTAGAAACTCTAACCATTGTTTTAATGTCCTTGCTTGTTGTATAATTGTATCTTCTTCAAGTTTTCGCAGCCGAAGCTAATTCCTAAACTCTCCTGCTTTATTTCTGAAACTTGCTTTTATTTCTCACACTTAAGAGCCTTTCTACCTTTTTTTGTGTTTCCCACACTGGATTGTTTCTCTCTTTTGTTTTTGTAGGAAATCTGACTTTGAATCTTCCATAAAGAGGAAAATCAAAATTAATTCAGGCTTCCAAGCCTGATACTGTCCACTTGTTCTCACAGAAACACTATAATTTATACATATCAAAGCAGTTCAGTTCATAGGTGAAAAAAGATTGGATTACAGTTGCAGAGTGTTTTATCACAGTATGGAAAACTCGTTTTATTGCCATCCCTTTGGTTTTTTTCCTTAACTTTTTCTGAAATTCAATTTCTGGTACTCCTTATTTTCTTTCCCTTGAAGAAAATGTAATAGTTATTTGTCAGTTTTTGATGTTGGCATTAGAAAAGCACAGGTAATTGCATGTCAGTCTCAGACCTCCATCTTTATCTGAATAAAACATGTTGATTGCACTAAAATATTTGTCTGTCCTATGTAAAAATGATAAACTGTCTGGGAATCTGAACTGTAGGATATGGTACAAGGCACGAGGTGCTATCTGCTCCCTTGCTCTTATACAGCTTTTCTCTTCCAGTACACTGCTAGTTTCATATGAGAAATCTGCTTTAGGTGTTGGATGAGGAAATCTTAGCTGCTCAGCATTGTTCCTCGTCAGTGAGGATTCATTTATTTGGCCAGTTCACCAGGAAATGTATATATTCACATATAGATGAGACAAATTAGTCTCCTAAACAGCTGTTGATGTAAGGTGTGTACAATCAAACCAGTATGAATTTGCTGATCAGGTTAATGTGTTTCATATTTCCCTTTCATTTATAATGACTTTCTATCATACCAGCAGATAGACAGGAAACATGGTCCCTTTTGACTGGCAAAATCAAATGGGGTTTTTCCTAATTGTGAGTTAGAAAAATTTCTAGGTGTGAATTTCAGTAGATTTTCTGTTTGGATCATATTAAATAGCATGTAGTGATAGCAAGGTAACAGAATGTCTTAAATAGTTTATTAGTTTGGGGGTTAATTTTGCTTACTTAAGAAAAGTCTGCTTCAGTCATCCTATTCTCTTTCCTGGTACCTCAGAAACTACACCTAACATGGGCTTCAAACTCTGTTTGATGGACAGTGACAAAAAACAAATGAGATTTTTTGGAAGTTTTTGGGGGTTAGGGTTTTTTTTTTAAAGTGACCAGCTAAAAAGTACTGAATTCTGAATAGTTGAGATCACAGCTTCCCCCATGGTGGGCCACACATATATTGCCTTTATGGGATGGTTACTGTCAGACAGAGATGGGATGTTCCTATAGTAAGAGCTGGATTCCAGCAGAGAATTGTAAAGCTTTCTCTGGATGAAAATGTAGAGACACTGATGGTGGCCTGTGGGTGTTACACCAGCCCACCAGCCTGTCAGTACCAGCCCTCCCTTTCTGTGACTCTTAAAGACTTTGCAGTGAGTGGGGAAAAAAGAGATGGCTGGGATAGGCACAGGTAGGAAATCTGTCTCCAGTGTTATCACACAGCATGCCTGGGTCTGTTGCTAACACACCAGGCCTTTGATCTCCAGAGTAAGGCTGCTTTGCTTTTCCTTCGTATTAGAGCCATACTTGAGCCTGAATATGGCTCTAATGTTTCTGATCTTACTTTGATAGAAGGGGATTAAATGGTATCCAGGCAAATGATTTGGTTTTAGAGCCACGTCTGTGTACTTCAGTATTTAAGTAGGCATTAGCTAAGTATTCTTCCTGAGCCCTGAGATGGTGATGTACAATTTCCTAAATGTATGCAGTTTTGTATGCATACATTTTGTATGCAGAATGTCACAATATTCTGTGTACTCTATTCAACTCTATATGTGCTGTGTGTGAGTGGTACAAATGGAACTAGATAAAGATTTTACTTTTTATTTTATGGGCTCTTCCGTCTAAAACACACAGCTTCATTTTTTTATCCTGTTTGTGTGAAGTATTAAAGTACTCTTGGAAAAGTTTGTTGATTTTTGACTTATGACATGACAGATTCTGTGTGTGTGTGTGTGTGTGTATGTATTTATGTTTCTTTTTTCCTTTCCTGAAATAAAAACCTGCTAGCAGAATTTTATATTCAGAAAAATAATTTTATATTTCTAAAGAACATAAACCTTTAGCCTCTTATTTTGTGAATTGTTATGCTGAATGGATCAAATGCTTTTGGGGGTAAATAATATATTTCAACGTGCGTGTCAGTCTTCAACAAAGTATAAATAATCTGTTCTGATCTGTACTTTATGAGGATCTTGCCACTAAAAAACCAGGTCTGTATATTTTTGGGAAGGAGCTAATATGTTTGTGTTTTGTGAAAGAGTACAACCTCTATAAAGTCTTTGCAGTTTTATTGCTAAAATGTTTGCATAAAACTAAAGCAAATGGCTCAACAGAATTTATATTTTGAAGCTCCTTCTATGGTAGACATTGTATCCTCATTATTAATATTTCAGCCTTGATTTTAAAAATTTCCTTTGCATTTTTTTCCCTAAGAAGAATTAAATATTGTTCTCATTCTCACAAAAAACACCCACCTCAAACACTTTCAATCTTTCATTTTTCAAATTTTATTTTAATGTATTTATTTGAATGCTTCAGAGGATAAAGAATTAAGAATAGATGTTTTCATTGCAAGGACTGTGAAGCTATCCAGCATTTTAACAAAGCTATTGTTAGTGCTTTGGAAAGGCTTTTCCTTAATCAGATATTTAATGCTGCAGCAATCAGAACAGGATAATGGTGACTCTTTAGCAGCTTGGAAAATAGGGATAATGGCTATTGTAGTGTGTAGCAGTGGTCCTCAACTGTCTGGCTAACAGAGCTAAACACCTACTGAGAGCAAAGGAAGATGTGTTTTTCCTCCATTTTGAAGAGTTTCCATCATCCTCTATTACTTCTTGATGTAATACATGACAAGAATTTACTTACTATTGCAATGAGGAATATCTTATCTCTCTGTGATGGCTGAAATCTTTCCTATTTAATGGGGTAAAACCTAGAAAGGTCGTGAAGATCACCAAATCCTTTTATGACTGGGGACCATATGCCCTTTTTCTTTTAAAAACTACATATTGAACATCCTCTTCAAACTGGTTAGCTAACTGAATTAGAGGTTGCAGTCTGACCCTGGAATTTTGTCAGGGAAAATTCAATTAAAGTGATTTCCACATTCTCTGATTTATGTAACATCTTCCTTGTTTGTACTTTAAGAAATAACAAAGAGTACCATCAAAGTTTTTTGCCTTCAGCAAGCATATTACAGAATATCTTCACTGAAATCATATACTTTTGTCTGAAGTTCTAACTTTCTATGGCTCTATGAATAGCCACAGAAATAAGATGCCTGTGGCCATGAGGGACATCATGAATATAGGTCTCTAAGTATTTAATAATTGCATAGAAGAGAACAAATTCAAAACATGTTGTTGAAGGAGGTGCACCACAGAATATCTTAGAGCCAAATCAGAACAAGAATTTCTTCTGAGAGCAGAAAATTAATTTTCAAATGCTTACTCTAAATAAAACATTAACTTCAGGGACTTAATTTAGATTTTTAACTAGTAGTAAGCAATGGAAAGATCACATTTAATGGAAAGACTACATTTAATTGATTTTTGTTTCCAAATTTCCTTCAGATTTTTAATTGTCTCATTTAAAAAAGCTGTAACTAGAAGTGGTGTAAGATTCACTTTTCATTTAGGCTAGCAAAAATAACCAACAAAAAATCCCAATTCTTTTTGGAAATGAAAGTAAAGGGAGGAATACATTGCTTACAGACAAGGCATTCCGCTCTCTGCTACTGGGTTAAAGACCAACACAGACAAATCTTCCAGCAGTGAAAGTTGTTTGTGGGTGTCCTGCAAAAATTACGTGGCACTAGCTTGTTAAAGGGAAAAAAAAAATATATAACTAGTGCTGTTGAATGACAGAAGAGAATTCAGTTTTATCTTTTGTACACTTGACAGACCTGGACATGTTCTGCATGTATTGTATTATGTCTCCCTTTTTAACATTGGAACAAGGGAAAACAGTGGGGAACTTCAGACCAATAACTAAGGTGTGATTTTTTTAAAAGTTTTTTTAAAGTTCTTTGACTTGCTTTATACCTTTATTAGCACTAAGATAAGTAAAAAAAGGTGCTTGGTAAATGGAAGACAAATATTATCCCAACTATGATCCTCCCATATGGGAAAAATTGATCTGCCTCTGTATGAAGGCTGTCAGGTGATTGTGGGATATTGCTCAGTCAGAGCAACACTCTGGTAAAGCTAACTGGATCCTGTTGGAACAAGAGCTGTAAGGATTACAACAGCAGAATTTTCATATGATGAATTGATGAGTTTCCCTGTCTCAGAGTGGAAACTTGATTCAGCATTTAAGAAGAGATCCATGTTTTAAGTAAAAAGAGAGCTGTCTGATGATGAACTCTTTCAGTTTTGTGTAGAATTTTCTTTTTTCAAACGGAATATCATTTTTCCTCAAATGAGACATTTGAGAGATACTTTGTGCATTCAATAGAGGATTCAAAGAGGTAGGAAAATATCCATAAAATCCCTACTAATGTTATAGATAAGGTCAAAGCCAGTGATTTACATGTTGAACATAAAAGAAAACATCGAGGTAGTAGGAATCTGTCTAATAATGGTGTCTGTATGATTTTTTCAGTCATAGAAACAGTAGCTTCTTTCTAAACCTTTGTCTACAGGAACAAGAAACCTAGTGTTTCTCCTTTGCCCACTCACCTAGAAATCTCAGAGTGAACAGCCCCCTTGCTGTAGAGTATGCACTGGACTGGGTGTCTGTTAAAAAGAAGTGGGGAAAAATGTTTATTTATTTTTGGGGTGGATTAGTGACTGTTACACATGAGAACAAATACTTATATGCAGGGTGCATATTATTAGTACATATGTGCTGTAAACCACACACAGACAATGGATCCTGTGAGTGGACAGAATGTCTGCCTGAAGTGAGCTTATAACATATTCTTTCCTCAGTAAAGTCGTGAGATACCTCCATACCCAGAACATACTGTCAAATCTCTCTAACTCCCTTTCCTGAACCAGTTGCATGGTGTCTTGAGCAAGTTTATACAATGCTACTCAAAGTATTGCAATCCTAAAAATCCACAGAAGGTAGGATATCTGGACTATAATGTTTTTTAAAGGAATGTCAAGTAGAGAAAATAGTTTCTTCAGGCTGGATAGGCTAAAGAAGAGATTGCTGCTCTTTAATATAAGATCTCTGAAAGTCAGGCTAGCAAACATATTGTAAGAAAACACCAGGACAGCTGAATGGCTGGGTTTGAGCATGAATAAAAAAGACCTAACCTCTAGTTTTGTGCTTAGCTGAATCTAAGGAAAGCCTCAAAAAAAAAAAAAAAAAAAAAGGGGCTTGCATTACTGTGCACATCAATTCTGTCATTCTTTTGTGCAGGTTTTGATGGGCTGTAATTGTGTTCCTGGCATTCACAGAGAATCACATTAATTTTGCTTTTAACTCTTTTGAAATTCAATAGAAAAATATGCAAATTGTTCAGAAGGAAGGATATAATTCAAAAGAGGTGTTATATGCTGGGGTTTTTTTTCCCTAACTGAAAGAATAGAAGCTTCATTGTCTTTTCAGGACTCCTTTATTCATCTTGATAAATCAGGAGTCTGTTTCCTCCCCAAAATTTGAAATTAATTTTTCCAGCTCCTGATTATATTCTAGTGCTTCTAGTGTGGTGTGTGGAAGGAAGAAGGGGTTCTTGTTGCTGTTATTATGTAATTGCATACATTCCTCTATGACAAAATGGGTTGCTCCCTTATGGATTTTCTTAAAAATGAAACCATCACAGTGATATTAACTGATTTAGTCAGCAATGTAGAGAGGAGATTAACTTTGCTCTTAGAGTCTCTTTGTGAATAAACTTGCTACTGTAACTTCGAGATGTCAGGGGTCCAATGCGTGATCAAGTGCCTCTTATGAAAGTAGGGTTTATGAAGTGTCACAGGCATAACAGAAAGAGTATATACCAGCTGCGCAGTGGGATGGCTTAAACAACACTCCCATAACTAACACTTGTGCCATCAGATAATTTCTGACAAGTTTTGTCACGTTTTGTCCCCCAGGAGTCCAGCCCCCCTGTTCAAATACTGATTCCAAACCCAAATGAGGACTTCTTTTTTCCCCTTTCGAGCAGGATGGCCTGTAGATGAGATGAGGAACAGAAAAACACCCTACCAAACAAAACAACTCACGAAACCTTGTCCAGTGCATGAATATCGCCTTTGGAGGGGAGATATGCATCTATTGCTTGCTGTTGACCTGCTGTGAGCAGGAGATCAGGCCATACAGAAAGATATTGGCCTCTCATCCTATGCAAGCTTCTAGGAGTTACTCAGTACTATATGGACACATTTGCTTTGATTTTCCAGCTTGATTCCAACAGCTGCCTCTGCCAGAATAACTTGTGAGCTGGAAAGAGAGAACAGTCCTACTGCCCTCACTTCCTGCCAGAGAGCATCCCCCTGGAACACTTGTGTGTTTTTCTCCTATGAAATGAAGTGAGGAAGGACAGTAAAGACACAGAAGCCCCATAAATGGCTATTGATAGTAATTTTAATATCTCTCAGCTTTTACCTAGGAGCAAGCTATTACCCATCAGCTGTACTGCACTAAGGACAAAATAGAAACAACCCAGCCCAGGGCAGTTACTGGGGACAGAACACCTTGTGCCAGCTCTTCATCCTGTGGGAACTTCTGTTCCTAAAGCTTTAAGGATGAAGCAATTAATGTCTGAGAGGCTAAAGTGGATATTGCTCATTAAGGTGTACTTCATGTATATTTCTCCTGTTGTATTTGTGACTAACATTGGCCCCTGGGGGGCTACCTGAGAGATAAAGTGTTGCTGCTTTAAGCATGCTGCAGAGTAATGGCTACTGTGGATGCCACAGGGAGCTGGTAATGCAAGGGGAAGGTGGGAATTGAGTAGGGGAAAGGAAGAAGATTTGGGACAAATTGGCAGTGTGCCAGCTAAATAGAGAGGGAGGGAAGAAATAGACATTTCTGCTTGGCAGGTATGTTGTACAAAATTCCCCAGACTACATCACCTTGCACCTTTTGTTTTAGCCCTGTTCCCACATTTTGAGTTGCTTTTACTGACGAGAAAGGTATGTCTGGTGTATTTGTGCACTTGGGGATAGGTGTACGTTTCCGATAAAGTCTGCAAGCGACGTGTGTGTGGGAAATACTGAAAAATTACTGATGCGTCTAAAAGGTTTTTAGTCTTAATGCTCTTTCAGTCTGTTTCTGCTCACACCTGAGGTTCTGCAAATGCTGGGTTTGTAGAAAAGGCCTAAGTGTTACCCTTCCCATCCTTTTTCTGAAGCTATACAAAAATAACAGGAGAGGGGCTAGGGGGGCATATGTAAACTGAACTGACTCAAATTTAGAAATTATTTACTTTCATGCTGTGAGAGAAGGAGAGGGGAATATGTTACTCCCATGACAAAATTGTTTGTATGCTGTTTGGGGAGTGGACAGTGAGCAGCAATACAAGGTTGACACCTCTCCAAGTTAGCATTCAAAACAAAACATTTCTGGAACCACAGCTTAAATTTGTTCTTTGGTTGTGCGAGAAGCCTTTGCTGTTTGTGCTGGAATTTTTAATGAACAGTGTATCACTACCTTCAGCCTTTTATGCTTACTACAAGTATGCTCCTTTACACTTGCTGTTGTGTCTTCACCTGTTTATGTAAATACTTCAAAAAAATACATTCATTGGCTTGCATTATATGGTGGCTTGTTGGTTCCTGTATGCTGTGCCTATACACAGGTGTATTTTCAAGCACATGAGCCTGAAAACTTAGATCCTGCAATTTTTGCATAGCAAAGATTGCAATTTAATGTTTGATATTTCAAGGGATTTTTTTGTTTTGTTTTGTTTCGTTTTTTAAAAAACACTGATAAAACCCAGGTATATATAATAGCTACATTGCATAGAAGTCTTTCTAATGTGCAGTTATGTTCAGAGTCTTGCAGGTGGTATTTTAAGATTGAAAGGTTTCTGAGAACATATTTCTAAATGTGAACAAGAAGGACAACAGCTTCAACTTTGTTGTTGTAATTTGATGCATGTAACAGTGCCAGAGCAGTAAAGTCAATTCTCTGGCATCTTCGTGGTCATTTTCACACACATTTTTCTACCAGAACAGTTAAATGGTACAATAACACTTAGGATGAATGAAAGTTGCAAAATTTTATGAAATATATCAATATGTCAATTGACTTTTGCATTTGGCAATCTGGCTTGTTGCTGTCTGTGGAAGAGGAAGGTTTTTACACACCTGAACACTTTGGGAACGTGTACCATGATTGCCTTTTTATGTAAGCAGTGTAAAAACTGCAGGTTAAGGTCACAGTGATCGTTTTGGTGAAGGCAAAGAAACCTTGAACAAGAGAATGGTAGCTTTTACAGGGAAGTGAGGAGATGGGAAAGGATAGGAAAATTTCACAAACTGGGCTATTGTTTTCCAGAAAAGCAAACACACCTTATCAAAATCTAGGCTGTTTACTTGTGAATGGGAGTTAAAAGCGGGGAGTTCACACCTGATTTAAGTGAAAGAGTGGAATCTTAAACATTTGGCTCCATCCTTTCTTGATGCATCCCTTTTTCACCTGCTTTTTCTCTTTGCTCATTCTCATACATTCCTGTTTTCACTAACCCATCTCAGGAAGGGATTTTCTTTGACATTCTCCTTTAATAAGAGAGAAATCTAAGTTTCTGGGTTTACATAAATTTATTGTCAGCCTCCAGGCTTGTCTTGCTGCACCTGTAATTCAAAATTATTTGCCATACACTACTAGCAGATTGAGAATACTCTTGTGTTTTATTTTTCTTTTATTATCTGCTGCAATATTATGTGATAAAGAAACTTTATCTTTTCCATGTATAGTCATGGAAGTAAAGGAGGATTTATCCTTTCTCCTGACATGGAGGGAAGTCAGAAAGAGAAGAATGAAAGTGGAAAAACTGCTTTGGCCCCCTGCATAAACTGAAATTTTACGTCATTCATAATTACCTTCAAGATCCTAGAAACAGTGCACTTGATGAAGCTTTGGCATTCTGCAATACAGCAACATCCAATTTCACTTTTATTCCTTCCAAGTATATCACTCACATTTGGTCTCCACTTTGTAAGCAGTGTGAGTCAAGGCCACTATCTATCTGTTGGAATTCTTGTAATTTTATTGAAAATCTCTGTACGTGATGGTGACTTCCCTGGCTGAAACATGGGCTACAAATAACAAGAAAATTATATTCTATACCTAAAACAATAAATAGGATTTATGTCTCTAAGCAGAAAAATAGCCATGCAAATTCCCCACAAGGACTAAAAGAAAAAAAATCTCCACAGTGTCAGTCTGGTTTTTGCTGTATTTCATGTGTGGTTGCTGGTTTTACCTGTGTGTGATGAACTCAGAGTTGGATTCCTCCTACCTTGAGTGCAGTGTTGGTTACCAGGAGGGCTTGGAAAGGTCCTTTCCATTTTTCCTTCAAGGACTCAAAGTTCTGAGTCTTTACTTATATAAAATCCCCAGGTTAGTATGATTTAAGCATAATTTTTACCACCTCCCTAGTTTTATTTGTGTGATAGGGAAAGGCCTCTGGCCATCCAGAAAATGTACCTCCCAATACCACAAAATACCTATACCCTTTTTGTCTGGATAATTCAGAGAAATCTATTTGCCAGTAATCTCCAGATGAATTTCCCTGCTAACTGTTCCAGGAGGTGGTCTTTTCCTATTTATGGGATGTTTTTTTAAACAAATTGAACTTTTCACTCTTACTGATTTTGCTATTTCAGTCATTCGCACACTAAGTACAGAATTTTGGAGACTAGATATCATGGACTCAATTCCCCAATGGATTTTGTTGTGTTCTTTTTCCATTATTTTCCTCGTTACATGAGGTGGAATTGTTGGCTGTCCACCATCCCTATTGATTCTTAGTGGGTTTTAGTATATTCCAAGCTAAGTTCTCCTCTGCAAGTGTTCAATACTGAATAAGCATTATTCTGAATCAATTAAAAAAAATTGTCTTTTCATTCCACACCAATAACATAAACAGGGGATTCCCCTTTCCCCTTCAGGGTGATTCTTCATCTTCACTTAAGGTCATGAGTTTGATGGTTTGAAGAGCCAGGTTTAGGTTTCCTGTGTGATTTTCCCTCAGCCTGGGACACTCCCTTTCCCAATGTTCTTTATTTGGCTGGATACACGAGGGGATATCTCTTCTGAAATATCATGCATGCTAAGCACAGAAAAACCTCCTGTTTATATACTATATTTTACATGCATATTCATAGGTTTTTCCAAACTCATTAATATATGTTCCCTGCCTGTGTTCTTCTGTCCTGGGGGTCTCCTTGGTGGTCCCTGGTGGTTGATGACCCCAAAGTCACACCTGATTGCTTGATGAACTGGTAATAGTTGGCGTAACTGGGCTGGTTGCTTTCCAGTTCATCCTATAGGATGAGTATTGTGTGGCTCCATAGGCCAGAGATTTTTGAAGAATAAACATTGTATCAGCCCCCCAGGTGCAAATGATTTTTCATCTGGCAACTGTTGGGGAGTGGAAAAAATATGCTCACAGAGGGAAACTTAAAAGCATAGGCTGGATATCCCTTGTGTATTAACAGTCTGAAAGCAGATTGCTCCCCCTCAACCCTAAAACATCCCATGAGTGTGTTTCCTAAACCAGTATAGTGAATTTAGGTGAATTAATCTCAGTTCTTGAGCAGCTGGATTTATAATGTGATCTTGCAGAGGAATACATAGTCTGGTTGAATAAAACAGAGCTGTCTAAGTAGACTACCTGGCTTTTACACAATTCTGCTTTTCAGTGCAAGTAAGGCAGAGTCAGATGCATTTAGGAGCCCAGCATAGGTATAACAGACCTATACACCTACACAGACCTACACCACGGGTGTAACAGCCTTCTCCTAAAAAGGCTGTAAATCTTATTGTTCATCCAGCTCTAAACACTCCTTTGTCTCTGAAGAGGAAAGAGGGTTGTTTGTACTGTGAGAATTGATGCGTCTAACTGAGGCTGGGCTTTCAGTTTACGCACCTACATAATCCCTGCAGAGAAGGAGGTGCTCTGAATTGTTCTCTTGGGGTGCTTAGCTTCCTCTATTGACCGAGAGATGAGATGTGGAGGGAAGGGCAATCTTCTCTTATGTTTAGTTACAAAGACATGAATATATCCCCTTCTCTCCCACTACCCATGCTGATGAATGTTTTATTCAAGCAAGCTAATTTCCAGACCTGGAAAAAATATATGAGAAAGCATGTGGTGACTTAAAAAACAAAGAAAAAGCTGTCATGAAGAGTAGGCAAAATGCCATATGTGTTGGTTGCAGCAGTAAAGCCCATGGAGAGAGCAGTAGGGACTAGAATTAAACAGCTTTGAAAGCCATTTACTGGTGTATAAGCTGCAAGGTGGAGTGAAAGCCAATTCTCTTATCTCAACAGCATGAGCCTTACAGTCAAAGCTGTCTGGGTTTTTAATTGTCACCTGGACTGTCAGCCACTTTAGTGTTCTCTCACAGAAAAGTGTTTGGATTTACCTTTATGGTCACATCTGGAGATAAAGGTACTTACGCACATCTCTCATAGCAGGCTCTTCTGCAATGCTCAGGATGTGCTTCCAGAGGGGTCATCAGGAATGCTTTGCACTCAAGAAAGTGCTTAATTTTTGTTTAGATCCCCACCTCCCACTTTTTAGCCTCTACCAAGGCCTCTGCTGATCTTTGAATCAAGACGGATTTGCTAGCAGGACTTTTTGCTGGTAGGATTGGAAAAAAAGCGTATTTGGTTCTAGAAATGGAAATCCAGACCCTCTAAATTTTCCTGAAAATTTAAATATTTAAGTTACATTAGAAGAATTAAGTATTTAATTGCTTTATTGATTGATATATGTGTGCTCTAGGAGAGCACATAAGATTTACCTCAACCTCCCCAATGTTTCTCTGGAACTCTGTGAAAAACAAAGAAAGAACTGACTATCTCAGAAAAACTATAATTCTCTCACTCTTTAATACTAATACCAGTGAACAATGGCTTCAGTAAAACTTTCTGAAATAGTTAATATAAACATCAGTGCTAAGTAATCTGGAGGACAACCAAATCCATTATAACACAAAGTTACAAATCCCCATGAGACCACTGATATTGATGGAACCCATTGTTGATTTAAAATTTGGGTAAGTTGAATAAGTTTGGAGTAGCAGAGGTGATGCTTATCAGAATAAAAGCTAGGGTCCGCTGTGGTGAAGTGGTAGCATTCAGATCTCAAACAGCCTTTTTCTGTTTGAGAAGAATGTATATTTTTTCCTCTGCACCAGAAAGAGTTGCATCCCCTAAAATCTGGACATCTTTGTTACAATCACTGTTGTTTATGGGTACTATTTAAAATTCTAAAAATACTTGAGCTTAGTTCTATTAATCTCTGTCTTCCTACAGACTTTTTTCTTTCATGTGGATGTTTGGGACCATTTGAAAAACTATTTAAAATGCAACGTGAATAAGGTACTACCTCTATAATACCAAGGAAATATCTTTAATTGCCTTTTAGATAAAAGCTAAAGGTCTTGATGTCATTTTTTCACAGGCATCTTGTCAGCCAGTATGACATGTGTGGGGAAACTTCTGACTTCTAACACCCAATGTGTATTTGTTGAGAACACTCATGTCAAACCAATCTAATTTCTTCCAGTGACAAGGTAACTGGCCTTTGCATAGAAAAAAGAAACAGATGTTGAATATCTTTAGTAAAGCTTTCTTGTTGATATTCACTGTATTCCCACAAGCAAACTAGATTAATACATTTAATCATAACTAGTAAAAAAGAATTTCAGTAGTCGTGGGACAGAAGGACAGAATGGATGAATAAACAAAGTGGGATGCTTTGGGGATCCATCTTATCTGAAATGCAATTTGATGTTTTCATCAGTTACTATGATTACAAACTTGAGGATACTCCCTCGATTTTAACATGAGGAACAACTGTGCAGATAGCAGTTCAGTAAAAAAATCTGGGTGGTAGTGTGGATCAGAACCTGAACAGAAGCTGATAGAGTAACACAACTATCAGAAGGAAAAAGGTAAATGAATGGAAGAGCTGGAAAAAATGTGAGGTTCTGAACATTGGTTAAAACATAGCTGGAATGTGGTGGCAAGTTTTGGTTTAGAAGAGGATCACATGCCTGGCACACGGCAATCCTGTGCCCAGCACGTGACAATCATGTGGCAGTCACGCTTGGTTTACGAGGATAACAAGAACTACTACGCTGAGTTTCACTCAGCACAATGTAATTTAGGGAAAGTCCAGAGCAGGAATCCTAAGAGTACACTGATTTCTCATCCTTGTTTTTACAAAACTGAGGTCACTAGTGGTTAGAACTGACATTTTCCACTCACTCTTCACAACTGTAGAGTAAGAAAAATGACCTGAAATCACAGCAGCCTACAAATAGTACAGTTATGCTAAATAACACAGTAATTCAAAATAAATAGCACAATAATTCAAAATAGTACAAACGATCAAGAATGTTCACTATGTAATACCCACTGAGGCTTCAGCAGCTCCAGAATTCCGGGTTCTGCTCTTTTACTGAACTGAATTTTCAGGATAGATGGTGTAAATAACTCCACAACAGTTATCTCTGATCACTATAGGCAGGTTTTAAAGTATCCTAGTGTTTTTAACTCCAATGCCTGTTAAGTAACAAACACTGAAGGACTTAGTTTCCCCTTTACCTGCTGTTCCTTCTTCCTTTAAGGCCACTGCTTGCCATGATAACACCCACACTTTTAACTATGTCACCAAAAAAGAGTGACTTGCCTTAGAAACTCTGATTTTAAACACCAGTCATTTTGCACACAGGGGAATTTGGGGAATGGCAAAAAAATCCCAAAACAATGGAAAATAATAAAAGTTATTGTGGTAACAGCCACTGAGGAATTCAGTGTTTGGGACATCAGAAGCCCAGCAGATTGATCTGTCTATCATGACGAAGGACGTAAACGAAGTTAAAAATTCCCAGTGCTCTGTGCTTATGCCTCATCATTCCAATAGCCTGGCTGACCCTCAGAGCTGCTTCTGATGTGGAATTGGAGGATTGGGCAGTCTACTAGCTGGATCAGGGAATCACTTTCACCAGGAACTATGACTTTCATTTGTTGGGAAAGAGCAAGGAAATTCTTTTTTTTAATGAGTGCCCACAGCACTCGAGCCTGTAATGAGTAGCAAGTCCACAGTAGAGGATGTGCCAAAATTTTGCTGCTGCTCAGAAAGATGTGAATGATTAAAAAAAATTTCTTTTTTCAGTGAGCAGCTTGCTTTCTTGTTTAGTAAACACCAAGCTAGTCAGGCTGTGCAGTATCACAGTTCACAGTTTAATTACAGAGAAAACACCATGGGTGTGCTATACCTGCACTAAAGGAAAACAGCAACTAGTGAAGAAGATCAGTTGAGGCAGAGAAAAAAATGCTGGTAAAACAGAATAAGGAAAAGAGAGAGTAAGGGACTGGAAGAAATTAAACACAGGAATAAGCAAGATGTCCTCAGTGTTTTTCACCAGAGATTCTATGCCCAAGCTTTGGCTCACACGTTAAATCACTGCATGAGATTCTGTGCTTGATGCAGATAAATTAAAGCTGCTTTGCAATTTGTAATATGTGAATCTCTCAGCACCTTTTGATATTTCTGAGAGTGGAGATGGTGAAAAGTGAAAAACAATCTTGGGTTCTCATCCCACTCCCTGAAGGAGGGAACTTGGGCACCCTTGCTCATGCTGATCTTACGTGAATGCCCATCAGTGCCCTCAGTTGCCAGGCATACAGAGCAGCATAATCTGGCTCCCCACTTGTCAAAGATCCAGTAAACTGCACTCAGCTGTCCAGGTGCCAGGCACAGGCATCTTATGGTAGCAGTGCCACGTGAGCTAAAATCTTGCTTTCCTCTGAGCCAGCAGCGACCTCTTCCTGTTTTCATCCTATCTGAAAACACGCTGGGAGGAGGACTTTGCTAGTTCTTTCTGCTCTCACTGCTGGAAGGGCATTAAGAAGGAAGAGCATTATCTCATTCACGTTACTGCAATTCATGCTGTCATTGCATTTACATTCTGTCAGGGCTTGAAGTCCAAATCATAAGGTGGATTTTTCAAGGTGTCAGATGTATCGGCATCAAAAATGAGTTCCCTGTCTCTGTGTCTTACTCTTCCTTAGCAAAATAAGAGTAACAGTGAAAGTAAATAGGTAATAGCTAAAATACTTTGGTCTGTAAAAGGCAAAATATTTTGCTTGTAGAAACTTAATGGTATGAATCTGAGTTGTTACATGATTTGGGCACAACTTCATGTGTTTCCTTTCCACCACCACCACACCCCACCCTCTCCTCCCTTCATTTGAGTCTTTGAAAAATTGTGTCTCTGTATGTTTACACCAGTTTTCAGCACCTGGGAGACCCATTAATTAAATTATGTGCTGTGTTGCTATTAAAGTTGTCACAGTGTTTTGTGGACCAAGTATAAGTTCAGTCTGTAATTTTTACAATGGCGTCTGTCTTCTAGGATTTGCGAATTATAATAGTGCTTGTTAAATTTTTCCTTTGTTCTTGATGATGAGGAAACTTCTCTGAAGACTATTGTTCTTCCATCTGTGGTTATATCATTCAACTTTGTTTTCTCTGTCCTGTGTTATTCCACCTACTACAGTCAGCATCCTTGCTCCTGCTGGTACAAGCTGTTGTCCCAGTCTGCTCCAGACTTTTAATCTGTGAATCTTGCTGTTTATTCTAAGTCCTCCTTTGCTACACTGTCCCTGTGAGAGAGCTGCTATTGGCCTTCCCGCCCTGCCAATCCTCCAAATTAATTCCTTGCATTTCCAAATTTCTATCTTTCTGCTTCTGCGAAGTAGATTTTGTTCCCAATACTATGATTTTTTGTGAGTAACTTTATGCTTTTTATTTTATCAATGAACCCCAGCATGGTTCCTGCTGCTTGATTGGATGCCTGTGCTGACCTAGCATGCAGCAGCAATTTCTTCCTCCTGCACTGCTATTTTTGTTTCTTGCCATTTTTGGGGTTTTTTTTGAATCAGCTAATGCTTATTCATATAATTTTCTTCACCTCATCCCTGTCTGATAAACTTGCCATGTTTGATTTGCTCTGCCATTTATTTGACTCCTTTGGCTTTAAGTGTGCATATACACCTGTTTTATGTGGACTTGTTTTCACTTTTTCCCAAATGACTTTTACAAATATGGCCAATTTCAGCCATACTTAGACAAGTAAAGCTATCTAGGAAAATTGAGCTTCTACCCTTTCTGTGAAAATTGGAGCACTGGAACAGGCTCCCCTGGGAAATGGTCACAACACCAGCCTGACAGAGTTCAAGAAGCATTTGGACAACATCCTCGAGCACATGGTGTGACTCTTGGGAATGGTCCTGGGCAGGGGAATGAGTTGGGCTCGATGATCCTCATGGATCCCTTCCAGCTCAGCATGTTCTGTGATTCTCTGTGATTCTCTTGCTGTAACAGAAGGAACATTTTAAAGTAGTCTGGCTAATGTATGTCTTTCTTTCTCAGTTGCCAGTACATTTGGAATTTGTGTACATTGCTTTGAAAAATTAATTAAGTTTAATTATACATAGTTGTTTTAAAAAATTATATCCTACATTCTTTGCCATAGTAAACAAATTATTTTTTTTTTCTCTGAAGACTTATTTACTTTATAGACTGGAGTTTCTGTCTTTTTTGCATGTACCTGAAAGCTGCTTTTGACACCCTTCTTGCTTTCTCCTTTATGGGCTTCACAAGCTGCTGTTGAATGATTTTCTGCTATCCTGATCTAAATAAGTCGCTGCCATATTAAAGTATTCCATATGCCTTTTTTTACTGGGGGGAGGGGGTGGGTGGGTTACTGCATTTATCATATTAATTTATTTTTAGCCTTTTCTTTTCCTGTAAAAAATTGCTGGTTGCATGGAATCTCTCTTCTTTGGCTTTATCTTTCCAGAGGTTATTTTACTGAGACTGCCAATGGAAATGCGTGAAGCTGAAAAGTCTCCAACAGCAAAGAGTTGCTGTAATCCTTTAGTGGCATTCTAGAGGCAATGAGGTCTTTCAGGGGTAAAATAAGTTCAGAGTTCAGGCTATAGCTATATTACGACTCAACCCTGGGATACATTAAAAAATGTCTTCTGTTTCAGTACAGATTTCCTGGCATGGGGAGTAGTGTTGGCGTGGGTGACAGCATCTGTTTGGATGACAGTATTTCCGATTTCCAGAGCTTTTCAGAAAAGCTCTCTTACTCCAAGGTTTCGACTACGGCAATTCTTATTTTGCTTTGCCCTACCAAAGGTAATTCTCTTTATCATCCTTTTATTTCAGTAGTAATTTCCTGCACGGAAATGGTAGGATTTGCAGTGTGGTCTCTTTAATTGAACACAGTTGATTGAAATAAAACAAGAGGCATCAGAGTAAGGCTGTGTAATGAAAGGACTGTACAATACAGAGCTCTTGCAGATGAAGGTGAGGATAGCTAGCAGGAGGTATAATGCTTTTGAGGTTCCAACCTTATCTCTACTACTAGATTTTGCCATTTTCAAATGGTCTGTCGTGTACATCTTCCATGTCCTTGTTTGTGTTAACCTCAAATGTAGATACCTTTTCCTCAAGATTCCCCACTTAGCATTTCAGGCAAGAGAGAAAAGTTCAACACGGGATCTGTGGAGACACATTTAGTTATCATTCCCTACCTAGATTCTGTCAGGTACTTTCCTCAGCACTGCCTCTCTTCTGTGAAAGATCATCCTTCCTTGCTGAAGGTGGGACTGTTTCAGATGTTGTGAAACAGCAATTAGGTATTTCCTGTTTTCTGTATTGTCATTAGAATCATAAGGATTCTTTCCATCTGAACTTAGGATGCTTTCAGAAACCAGAGATCCAGTAAATATGTTCTTCAAAATTATCATGCTAGAGAGAAAGATAAAAATATCGTTGAGTGACACTTGCCTAACTCATCTTTGCTATCTTTTGTCAGTGAAGGAGCTATTTGTCCCCTGCCCAGGCTTGAAACCAAATATAACTAAAATTAAGCTTTCTTTCTTTAGAAGAATGAATAAATAAAAGAAAGGAAATTTATAGTATCTGGCAATGTGAGTCTGAGAGGGATGTTCAAACACTTCCTTGCGTGATAATAATTTTTATCACTCTTGACTACTATGTTTCTTAAAATTATCTCTTAATATATCTACAGCAGGGCAAAACCATGCACATGCTTACAAAGGAGAATGGGGGAAGAGATCCAGGTCTGGGTTATCTAAGGAAGGAGGAGGAAGATTTTTTAGTGCAATACCCAAGAAAAGGACTATAAGAAGAATAAAATTTGGTGTGAGGAAGTTTTAAAGATTTACATTGAACCCAGCTGCAATTTTAAGAACCTGTTTTACGCAGATGAGCAGAGTCATATTGGCAGAGTACTATAAAGAGAAAAGATGTGAAAAAGAAAGGACTTAATAGCATGGGCAAGACTCATGTTTATGACAGCTTCTGAGAGCTCTGTTCCTGTGCCTGGTCAAAATAAAATTTCCATGCTAAGTTGCCTGAGATACAGTCACGTACAATATAAATTTGAGATTAAGAGTGGCATAAACACAGTACAAGTTTGGCTTCTGTAGGAGAGAAGTTCTTTAATCTGTAATGCAAATCTCAAAAGCTGTATAATGAACATAAAGAGTAATATAAGAAAATCATGTAACTTAAAATTGCTGTGGAGGAAATTATTTTTAGAATGGTGCAAGTAGGAACAATTTAAAACTACTGCATAGTGCAGAAGATGCTTTTCCATAAGAGTGAAAATTGTGGAATACTTACATCACAGTTTCTGATAGGAGGCTAGAAAGAAAATCCGTGTAGCGAATCTCTGGAACAAGGATCTTACCTTTCAGCAACCCCCTCGACCTCCATGGCAGAGATCTGAAGGGACTGATTATTTCAAGGATGCCCTATAACACCTAACTCAGCCTCAGACAACTAACAAGAAACACACAATTTTCAATTAACTGAGTATGGAAGGAATCAGTCTGTTTTACAGCATACCCTCTTGTAGTTAGCCTGTGAAAGCTTTCCTAAAATAGTACAAGTAAAAGGAACATTTTTTTACAGTGATCAACTATATTGTGCTTTGTTTTTCCATGCAGAATAGACAATTTTATTTACAGCAACATATCACAATAATACCATTTCATTCAGTATTCCACGTTCCTCCACGGAGTTATAGCATAGGGATCTAAGAGATACCTTGATCACAATATGTCTTTTTTACCTAAAATCATCATCTAGCTGCAGCTAAATTCTTGCTGTTATGACAGACAGCTTCCAGTGCTGATGCACAGTCATTCCCAGAAACTGATTTTCGACATGAAGCTCCACTGGCAGAACTGCTGGGAAGGGCAGTAACTCTGGGCCAAGCCAGCAGCCTCGTAGGCCACCTCCATGTGATTGACCACAGGCATGTGTTCCACCAGAGCTCCTGTCTAGCTGTACCATAAGGATGAGCTAATTTACGTCGGGAATCACAGAAGGAAGAGTGCTTGGAGTATTAAGCAGCAATTAAGACAGGAGGATCTGATGAAGGAGACCAACTGTATGCCAAAAGTACCCCGAACAAATTCCTGGTTTTGAGGGAAAAATTATTGTCCTATGCTGTAATAAGAAAGCTCTCAGTTTAGGCCTTGACACAGGTTATGCTGAGAGTAAATTCAACAGCATTGGCCCAGCTGCAGATAAAATTTTCTTGCCTCAGTGGAAGCATGCCAGGGTACTGAAGAGGGTGCTGAGATACGGCAAATTGTTCTATGCCCTCCCACTGAGTGTACTAGATCTGTTGTGAAGTGCGCGGGTACTGCCACTAGGCGTTACTCTCTCAAAAAGGAGAAGACTGACTGTGTCTTTGGGTAAACCAAAAGAACATGCGGGAGCCCAGGGTGACAAATTGTAGCTGGAAACTTCCAGAATTAAAAAATATTTGTAGCTTATTATGTATAATTTGAAAAGAAGTCGTTGTCAGGATTTTCACTGCACTGTGGTTTGGGAGACAACCAGACTGATAATTGAGGAATAGATGCTATGAAGTTGCAAGGATGAAGATTGGAAGTAGATTTGACTGGGATGAAGCAGCTCATGGGGCATGGAAGTACCCTTGCAGTGTGCAGCTCTCAACTCTTTTGACCTATAATGGACAGTTTTTGTGGCTGATATATAATGAAATGAAATGATCTGACAGTGTTTAAGTGGTAAATAAAACTCAAGTGAAATCTAAAGACTGTGATACCTGAACAAAATATGTATTGGTGGTTCAACAAAAAATTACGAATATGGGACAACTCTTTTGGCAAATGCAAGGTTGTCTGAAGTTACACTTTTTTTTCTTTGCTCTGATGAATAAGTGGGGAAGAACAGGCACATGGACAACTGGTTTGGTGTGGCTGATATGCTGCAGCTAATTTTTATTGTAATGTCTAAGCCCTATCAGTCTAATTCAAATATTTCACTTACATGTGTGACCTAAAACAATTTTAAGCAAGTGTTTTAAATTATTTTAGGGGGTTAAGATTAGTAGTTTGTAATGCCTTTCCAACAGTTTTGGTTTTGACAAATTAATATTTTCTAGCGTTTCGCCCTCATCTGCACCAAAAATAAAAAGAACCCATCCCGAAAATATTTTGTCAAAAAGATCATTACCAAACCAATCTGACATCGTTTGTGTTAGGAAACTGATACATATAAACAAACTTTGATTCCATGTCACTGATCTGTTTGAAAGCTGGCTCGACATCTGTTACTGTTTGGCAGAAGGGCACAGAATGTACAGATTTTTAAAGCCTTGTAAAATGCTTTCATATTTATTTAATGATTGATATTTCATTGCAATTAATAACCTGATAAAATTCTTCACCAGAGGTAGGAGGATGAGAGAAGTTAACAGAGAAGCACATCTGCTAGTCTTCTGGAGATCCAACAAACTTTTAAATGAGATTCAGACTTGGAACTCCTTTCGAGTTTATTTTCATCCTGAAACCCAGAGAGGATAGTAATGGGCTGAGAGGAAGCACACTGTATTGCCATGAAATGTATCCCAGAGGAGCCTTTACAACTGGTCTATCACCAGTTTCATTAGTCAAATGTTTTCGCTGAGAAATAATGGGAAGCTGGCTGTTTTCCTAGCAAGTGAATACCACCATCTATGACACTTCTATGCTTTAAAATATTCCATCTCACAAATGATAGTAATCATGTAGTCATAACCAGAGTGGAGCAAGTCTTCTGAAAATACTGTTTAGTAATTCTGTGAGAAAGAAAGATACTCCAAAAAATATAATTTATTAAATGGCAGAAAAGTGAAACTTTGAAATGAAGAAAGATAGTAGCCGCCACCTTAAGAGTTCAAGTGTTCTATTCAAGATAATTTGTTTAAATTGTTTAAATTTGAGGTACACTGTCTTTAAATCAGATATTAAAACTTTAATATAACTAGATGTTATCCTTAATAAGTTTTGCAGTATTAAAATCTCGATAGGTATGTGTGCTCTGTTCTGTAAGACAATAAATAAATATCCCCAAGCTGATGTTAAAAGGACTCGAAACAGAGCAGTATAGTCTCTCCACTAGTCTCATTCGTTTGTTGCTTAGCCTGGCAGCAGCTGGTGGAGCTGAGATTGGAGCTGGAATCATTAGCAGCGTTTTGTGGTGTTCCATGGATGACGGCCCGCGTTGCTTGGAGGCAGGCTGAGATCCCCTGCAAGAAGCACACAGCCCAGAGCTCGTACACTTCCCTGTGGGGCCTGCAGCAAAGTTGCTTTGTCTTTTCCAGGGCTGACTGGCTAAACACGGCTAGATGTTGGCTAAACATCAACTTCATGTCTTTGGGGACACTGGGGTGCACAGCCGTGTTCTCAGGTAACTGAATTTAGAAAACTAGAGATTCAAACTTAGTTTCTCCTTTAAACAGCTAGAACTGTAGGAGCCAGTGCTGCCAAAAAAAAGTGAAGGGATAAAGATAGCTGGCAAATCTTGAAAAGTACATATGTAGGTAAAAAGAAGCTGTTTTTATGATGTTGTTTTAGAAAAAACCTTAACTTCAGTATACTATAATGATATGCAATCTAAGTTGACAAATTAAGCAGTGAAAATTGAAAAAGGCCAAGATTTAGGTTGCATATGAGCTCTCATGAATATGCATCATGGCACAATATTTGCTCTCCATAAGTTCTCTCAGTCTCTGTTACTCTCAGTATATTCTGTAGTGGTTTTGATGTTGAATCATTGAGCAAGCAGCAGAGAGTTCTCCTGGGTTTAATTTCTTTCACAGAACAAATTCAGGGGAAACTGTAAAAGTCTGCACTAGAACAAGTCCAGTATAAACAGAACTTATTGAGAACACAAATGCACAATAGCCTCTGTTGAAATACATATGAAGTTATTTTTCCGGAATGCTTATAGTTGTAGCTGTTTGAATCTGTTTAGCTATTATGTGCATTGCCTCTGCTTTAAATAATAAAAGTTTTATTCAGTTATGATTCAGAGCTTTCTTTCCAATCTGAGAAAGCCATAGAAACATGGCTTCCCAATCTTGTTCTGGAAAAGCACAAAGCTTGTTTCATGGTATTATCTTAAGTTAACAAATACATTTTGCTTGAAACAAAAACAAGGTTTTGAAAATTTTAACACCACTGACACAAATTTTTCTTAGATCAGTGAGTGAAAATGGGGTTGGATCCTATTACCAAATGATTGAACGGAACATTTTTAGTAATGATATTCCCACTATTTCAACCCTTGAGTATACTTGCTAGTAGAAAAGCTATTTAATCTGTCTTTCCTTTCCACAACCAAATTCTTTAGTAGAAGAAAAATGAATGTTTACTAGATATTTGCCGTCTATAATGAAAGAAAAAAATGGAATTAAACATGGAATATTTTGATTTCAAAAGCACAAACAGTTGATGCTAAAAGTAAAAATCATCTTCCCCAAACATGGCACACATCAATTTAAGTTTAATTAAAAGTAACAGCATCAATACCATCTTAATGCTTGTCAGAATATTGAAGAGTTGTTGGCAGATGCTGGTAATATAGCAATAAATATGACTCTTTCCCTATTGTATCATTTAACTTTTAGTGAAATCACACCGCTTATAGACTCTTCAGGTATGTTCAGGTCCACAGGGTATTGTGTACACACAGCACAGCATACGCCAACCTGTTTTCTTAGGTGAAATCTATGCAAGTCTAAAAATAATTCTATGAACATATGTGCTACAGTATTTTGAGGTAACCTTTGTTTTCTCACAACTTAATGTCATAAATCAAAACAGTAGAGCCAAGCACATGCTGTTTCAGCTCCTCTTGCGCCGTCATACATCACTTCTCAGTGCACGAATGAAACTTCTGATATGGATATAATATATAATCTGTAGAAAGTACTTCTGGTAGGATTTTAAAAAGAAATAGTAGTATTTGTAAAGAATTTCCTCCTTTAAAAAACTCACATGCTAACAAAAGGGATGGCTGATAGGAGAGTAACTTTCTGTGGAATTTTTTTACCACTTTAAGGGCTCAATACTTATAGATCACGTGCTGGGTGGTTACTAACTGTTCATTATCATGTGGTTTGTGTTAAATGAGACCAAGATGTGTTCACCACAAGTCTGTCTCAAAGCAACTTGAATAATACATGGACCTTTCACATTCTTGTGGGTTTTCTTCAAGGTCCAGTATTTGGCGATTGGAGCTGCTCTCATCATCTGAGGAATAAAGCAAATTGGTATTGAAGCTGAAGAAACATTGCTTTGTTTTGGCATGTCTAATATGTGTACTCTGTTCAGTGGGAAAAACTTTGTCAGGTTGTCACTCACGATTATTAAATTGGCTCAAGCATTTAAAACGTGAAAGCAAATTGCTTGTGGAAAACAAACTAAGCTGGTGACTCTTCAAAAACAAACAGCTGTTGTGCTTGACAATGACGGGCTGTGGATGCCAAAGAGAGGCTGTGCTGATCAGCCTGACAGAAGGACTGAAGGGAAGGAAGAAGATACAAGGAAACTGATATTATTTTGGATAAAATAATTTCTAACTGTCTATAAAAAATTTAAATAAAGGCATGACATATTCTTTGTAAAATGATCTGCTTGTAAATTAAAATTTTGGATTATGATGCATAGATCCTAATAATGATATGAAGTCTTTGGTAGTAGACTGATTCAGCAGCTTATTGCGTGAGATTGACACTGTATAGCTATTTTTGGCTTATCTTTTAGTTAAGTTCTTAATTATTTTCAATTCTTCTCCATACTTGGCCTTCAAATATTCCTAATATCTGTGGAATGTGGTCTTTCATATGGTAGCAGCCCCAGCCGGCCTCTGTTGGTTTTCTCTTGGGGTGGATTCTGAACTTAATGTGTTCTCTGCAGCTGGAGTTTACTGCTAGTCTGAGTGATGAGGACAGTGCCATGAGGCTGGGCCAGAACAAAACATACCCATTTACTTCTGGTTTAATGGGTGCAAAAAAAGCAGAAATATTGTTGTGTGGGGCTGACTTTTTATCCATCTTTAACAGCAGCTGAAGAGTGTCAGGAGATCAGTCTTTTGCCTCACCAAGAACTGTGACTGAAGGCTTCAACTTCTTCGACCAAAGTAAAACACTCCACCCAGTCCTGGGATAATTTTTTTAGTAAGTCCTGGTCAGCAAGAAAATTATGAAGTTTATGACATAATAAGGAAGTGGGGAGCAGGGGGATTCTTAGCTTTATTGTTCATCTCTTGGAAGAGAAGAGTTACTTGAAGTGGGATGAGAGCAAAGAACCCTTGTGCAGCCTCTTGGACAGTACTGGTGCTGGTCACAGACAAGGAAGACAGGCCATCTCTGTGGGGAGCACCGAAGTTGGCAGATTTCTTTGTCTCCTCTCAGAAGGTCACAACATAGTGGGGTGATGTATTACATACAAATGCCATATGGCACCTCTTGACAATACTGCTGTAGTTAAAAATAACACCTGAACACTAGAAGACTACTGTGGATTTTAAGAATGTGTTTTTTCGATCTATCTTATTAGAAAATTTTCCATTGCATTTATTCTGATTACTTTCATTGAAAGGAGAGAAGCTATGCTTTTTAAAACATGTTTTCTACAGTAAGTCACTAGAAATACTTGAATACAGAAGGTAAATAAACAAACACATCTGTTTTAAGACAGCCAGTAATCTCTTTACTATAAATGATGTCAAGCATAGAAAGAGACGAGGTATTCCACTCAGAGTATTTAATCCCTTTCAAGACAACTTTCTTAGGTTAGGCTTAAATGCAGTGTGTAAAATGTTAATGCAAGTAATTCTGTTTCTGTTGCCCATGAATTTTATTCAGATCTTAGTATCTGCTATGTGTAGTCTGCAAGTTCACAGATGAATCTTGTCTAACTACTCTGACAGTCAATCATTAGAAGCTTTAAGAAAGTATAATGTGCTCAAGTACTGTAACTCAGCTGACTAACATAGCTCAAAGAGAAACGTTTGTACTATAAAGATTATTAAGAAAAAGGTAGTTATGAAGGCAGGTGTTTTCAAACCACAATTATATCCAGTGAAATAGATTGTTATGCAAAAGTCAGAGTCTTTAAGTTATAGCTGTCTTTGCCTCAGCTGAAACATATGCCTTTTTTGAGTGCTTGGCATGTCTTGCAGATTCAAAAACAACTCATCAACAAGCAGGTCTTTAACAATTACATATCAATATTTAGATGAAGCACAAATTGATTAAGTGTAATGATCCAAGACTTGAATTGGCACATGAAGAAATAGCTGAATGGAAACAGCAGTGAGGTAGTAGGGTCTGGAGCTCTACTACTCTCCTAGGCAGCTTCAGCTTTCCAGTCTTGTCCTCCTTTAACCTGCTTGCCATTTTCTTCATGGCAGAGATCATCTTGAACTGCGTGTGTCCTGTGGTGCATGACATTGCACGCTGGGTCTCGGGACAGGGGAAATGTTAAATCATGTCCCTGCAATACGAAAGCACAGAGTACAATAGAGATAATAATGGGGCTAAGAGGAGAGGGGCGTCATCATGTTTTTCTGGGTTTTTTCTTACCTCTTGTAACAGTCACTTGTGCAATGTGATGACAGAAATAATTTGACATGTGGAGTGCACAAGGACGGATGGGTTTCTAGGAGAAAGATGTAAAGGGGAAAGAAAACATATACGGAGCGAAATGTAGGAAGTTATAAAAAGAATGGATACAAAGTCTCTATTTCCCATGGGAGGAAAAATGACCCTGAAGTTTTTAAGGAAATTAACTTCAAAACCTTTCATATCTTTACTCCATATTAAAGATGGGAGAGTTGTCAGGGAAAGCGGTAGCAAGTTTGTCACAGAATTCAAAAAGCAGCAAATGTTTTGATCCCCTTCATCCTCCATGACTAGTTCCTAAGCTTTATTTTGAATACAGCATTGCATATGGCATGTTTATAAATGACTGTGGTGATAATGACTTGTATCAGAATAGGGAAGAAGATTTTTGGGCAGTTTTCAGACCTTTAGAGGTCCTGTGTTCAAGGTGGCCCAGCAGTCTGGTTTGGTGCTCCCTTGATACCTCTCTGCATTCCAGCCTGCTGCAGTAAGCTGCACTATAGCAGAGTTCACCTTAATATGAAGGCCAAATACATTTACCTTGCAGAACAAATGAAAGCCTCAGTACTTTCAAAAGGTACCAAACAATACAAACAGCTTCATGGCCTTCAACTGAACCTGCCCCTGGTTCTTGGAAGCACATTCTTGTTTGCTGTGTCTAAATACTGCGTTCAGCTAACTGATTTCCATATCTCAGGTGCCACCGTAAAAAATTCTCTTTATGTATGCAGGCCCAGGTTGTTTACCTGGTTCTGATTTCTCTGTATCTGAATTTCTCTGAATAACTTCATGAGGCAGCAAAAGGGTAAGTCGACATCACGACTCAGTTTCTAGGCTTTTTTTTTTTATTCAGGTGCTAGCCTGGATGTGTTTTCTGGATGCTCCTTGTTGTCACAGAATCAACTAGGTTGGAAAAGACCTTTGAGATCATCAAGTCCAACCTATGACCAAATAACTGTCAACCTATGACCGAACACCACCCTGTCAACTATAACATGGCACTAGGGGCCACATCCAGTCTTTTCTTAAGCACTTCCAGGCACAGTGTTTCCACCACCTCCCTGGGTAGCCCATTCCAAAGCCCAGTCATTCCTTCTGTGAAGAAAATGCCTTGGTGCTCCTTCTGCTGTGCGTTTGTGGCTCATGTAGTGATTTTATGTGGTATTTCTTTTGATAAATGGAATAGATTTTCAGGAGCAGATTAAAGGTAAGTAAAATTGTTAGAGGCAATATGCAGTAATTGCTTTGTTCTTCTTTGAGATCTTAAGAGAAGTGATAGACACTCAAATGAGAATTTTCTTATTCAGGATTTTCTATGAATGTGAGAGATGTTAAAGAAGGATTAATAGACATGCTCTTTTTGAAAACCACTCAAAAATGCTTCAATACACAATATTATTACAAACCACTATTACAAGTCATTTGCTAGTGATGCATAAGTGAGTTAAAAGTGGCTTTGGACATGAATTATTCCTCTTGGTAACATCTACTATTCAAATAAATATTAGACAGCATTTGGGAGTAAAAATTGTAGAGGAAGAAAAATGGAAACGTGTGAAAGAAATATAGAAATAAAACTGTATGATAAAACTGTAGTAAGGGTGTGACAAGAGGGAGAGTACTAAAGAGAGGAAAAGTTGCAGAGAAGGTGGTTATTATTTTTGTTTATTTGTTGAAGCTTATGTGCTTCTCAAGGGACAAGACAGAAACATGCAACTTCTTTGAACCTCAGCATTATCCCTCTAGTACAAAAGAAGCAAGGGTTTCTTGTGAAAATGGAAATTCAGTTGTGTAAAAGTCATGTGGATGTGGTTCAGATTGCAAATGACTCCACTAATGCAGTGCATGATGGCCTTTAGGGATCGGCAGTCTGGAGGCTGTGAAGAGGCCACAGTGCTCACATCAGCCAGGGGAGGAGCAGAGGCTGGAAACTTGTGTTAGAGTAAAATCTCATCTTAAGCTATGATATGTGTGAAAGTTGTCTTTTGCAGTATTAAGGAGAGGCTGTAAAGTGCTATCTGAGGTGTGCTCACGTCAGGCTGAAAAAGAATCATCAGTGATGGCTTTATAACTTTAATTAACTTGGTCTTTGTTTACAACCCCCCCAAGTGTTTGAGGTTACACTGCAAATGTGGTATCACCAGTTTTTGCACTGCATATGCTTTTGGTCTATGTGTAGCAGAACCATATACCTCGTGAAACAAGCTGCTGTCATGTTACAAATTATGTGGTATTAAAAAAAATATGAATATCTAGATATGTTTGACCCTGTTAAATACCCGTATTTTATTTCAGGGCTTCTTATCACTCTGTAGGTCTCTACCATTTCTTCCTGTTATCCATATATTGACAGAGACACTAATAAAATTTTTGTCCTTCTAGGCACATACTTTTGTTATTTGACTGTTTTTGCCTTTTTTAATTTTACCTGCTGCTTTCTGTGTGGCAGGGGCTGGGTGTTACTAGCACTCAAAATTACATTCAGGAAATGTGCAAACTGCCTGGAGAGCAGTAGAAAGATGTTGCATCCATTTCTTACTGTAATTGAGTAAGATAACGAGGTCACAGTTTTCACCTTGAGTGTCACCAGGAACTTCAGGGATGGGAACTGGTACAATTCTCATACGGCTCATGTAATTCTTGAGCATTTTAATGGCTTGTTCAAGCTGTCAGGGGACTGGACTGTTGGTATTGGTGGCCAGCCAGTTGCTCAGTAAATGCAGGATGTGCACTGGTACCAAGGTGGGTTGAGTGCAAGGTGGTGTGGGAAGTGCTTAGCAATGTTTGAGAGACGGTGTGGGCTGTTTGGGGGGGGAAACTGTACTGTGAATCCAGAGAGCTCATGCCTAGATCTGCTTTTGTTGCCAGTCTGCTGGGTATCTCTCACTGGCAAGTTGCTTTTCCTGTCTGTGCTGTTGCTGCTTTGGCAGTTTATGTGCCTTCTTTATTAAAAAGGAAGTTTCGGTGGTATGCATTGTGACAGACTATGCATTGTCAGAGAATGTGCACTATGCATTTATGCCTTGCTGTCACAAGGCACTGCTGTGAGCTGTCAAAAATCCCGGAGAATTTTCAACTGTCAAAACCTTTTGTAATTCCCCGGCAGAATGTTTTGCTGGGCCATTTTGTCCATTTCTGTTTTGGGAATTTTGCCTGCTTCTTGCCATTCCATGCAATTACCAGCTCCACTGCCATTATTTTTTTAACACACACATACAGACATACACACACACCCCTGTTCTCCCAGTTTTTTACTTATTACTTCTCATGTGGTTATCTTTGTTCCTCTTTGCGGTAGAAGTGCCTCCCTCCTCTGGTGCTTTTTACCTACTGCTGTGACTTCGCTTTTGAAGGATTATCACAATTCACTAAAAATCTTTTGGGTAGGAAGCAAATTCAAATGACAGCTAAAGACTGCTCAGGTTATAAAGTCCTTTACATCCTGGACACAGGTGTACTCAGATCTGAACAACAAGACTTGCTCTGTGGGCAAAGGAGCCATCAAGTCTGAGCTGACACAACTTGATGGAAACTGATCCAGTTGTTAATGGGCTTCCTAGAGGAAGCTTAATTTGGGGGCTGTTTGTTTCCTTCACTTGTGAAATGGAGTGTAGTGTGAAATGAAGCTGAGGGAAGATAGGTAGGAAGAATAAGAAAGTAGGAAAGAATTTCAGCTCCAGCTGGGCCACCTATTTTGATTTTGCCTTGTATTTTTTCTTCTTTTTTCATTAGGTTGGCTTGGTTTTCCAGACACAGATTTTAGTCTAATCCTGAATTATTTGTAATTTACATATATTTTAGTTGTCATCAGCTGCAGAAGAACATAGAAGACAAAAACCAAAAGAAACATGCTTTTAGTTCATTGATAATATAAAACTGGGTTGAGGGCTATCTCACTTTGAACAAGAACAAATAAGTTTTGAAATTTTTTGCTGAACTGGAAGTTTGAAAATAGTTGAATTTTAAGTAGATGTGCAGTGTTGTGCTTTCAGATTTTCTACCCTTGGTTTTAAAATGAATGGAAAGAAATGGTTGAAACAGCAAGAAACTTGTCTTAACAGTGCAGTTTATGTTTGATACAGCACTGGAGTCTTAGAAGTCCTGTTGTTCTTGCAGGAAACTGTAACTTAGTGATTTTACCTGAAGTGGAGCATACCTCAGGAAATTTTCGTTTTCAGTTATAATGACATTTATTAGCTATTCAAGTGACTGCTCTCTCCATTTGATGCTTAATGCTTCCTTAGAGAGTTCAGGGACAGGGGTGAGAGAGGTGAAGTTTTTATTGTTGTTGTATGAGTCTGCCCAGGATGGGATCTGATTCTTTCCCTAGAGGATTGAATACTCTGCTGTGACAGTTCAGGTTTCTCAGGAAACTGCACCTGATGACAAAAGTGTTGTATAAATAGACAAACAGAAAACTACCTGCAAGTTGGAAATTTTGTGTTCCCATCCCTACAGCACATCACTTTAGAAATGAAAGGTATGGAATTATCAAAGGAAAGAAAATTGGTCATAACACCTAAAGTATTAGAAATTTATCTAAAAAGAGTTTTAGAGAATCATGTGAAAAAGCTTATTCTGGCAGCATGCTGATTGTATATGTAAAGGAGAGGGAGATTGATTATAAAGCTTTAATTGGCAGCCATCTCAGCGAAGTATTTTATTTGAATCTAAGGACTATAAAAAATGCCTCTCCCTAGACAATGGGTTAATATAAGTTTTCAGATGTCCTCAAAAATTGTTGCTTAGAGAGTGAGCTGCTTCTGACTCCTGTAATAGATGAGAAATGCGTGTTCCCGCTTGGACCAGATGATAATAGGAAAGTGGTATCTGTGGTTTGCAGACTGGCTCTGCTTGCAGAGGGAACGCACCCATCCTTGACCTTCACACACCCAGCTAGCTGAAAGCACTCACAGAAAGAAATGGTCTCTTCACAATAGATCAAGCAAGAATGGTAGGGTCTTTTCAGTATTCTATATTAGTTACTAATGGAAAAATAACAGCTCAAAATAATTTTCTGAAATGTTTGAATAGAACGAGCATAAGAAAGAAGGATATTTATTTATTAAGGCAGCATCAATAAAGTACACTTTGGCAAGATACCTGAGCTATGGTGGTCCAAAGCTGGAATTTCTGCTCAATGAGAAACATGGGCAGCTGGTGTTTTAGCTATATCTGAAGCAAACAGGAGATTTTTTGGAAAGCTTTTCAAAATCTTTTCTTTTGTAGTTAGTTGAAATAGACTTATCTACTAATGTGCATATAATATAGTTTCTGAAACTTCAAAGCTGAGTTCTCAAAGTCCTTGAGATTAGAAATTAAGGTTTAGGGTTCCTTAGTATATATAGTCTAAATTTCCAGTGCACCCACAGTTTGATATCAAACAGGGGAAAACTTTTGGTGTTCTTTATAGCAGGGGCTGCCCTTGGAAAAGCAGGCTTGGAAAGACCAGAGACTATCAGGCTAATTGTCTGGGACCTGTCTGGGTTTTGTTAAACATCAGTGGCAACTTAGATATTTTTAGTAAGCGTTTCAGTTTCAGTGACTCCAGTCATTTTCCAGTTAAATTTTTTTCACCTGAAAATTCCCAGTGTAACATGTGTGTTTGACAGACTTTCATAATTTATGAGTACATAAAATATATTGCTGTATGTATATTTAAGTTATTTGTCTACAGCTTTTGGCCCACTAGTTTGAGTGGACTTCTAATTCTGGTGGTTTTGAGAGTTGCATATGATTGCTCTTGAATCACATCAATGTCAGTGCTAGTTCAGCCTTGCACCCTAAAGAGTAACAAGTAGGAAGTGGAAGAAAGATATCAATTTCTCTCATTATCTGAAGCAGAGGCTATATCAGATTTACTACATAAACCATAAAGCCTGATGATGGATGGGGATGTTCCATCTTTGATTAGCTGGAGGATATACAATCAAAAAATTATTTTTTCTTATGGGCAACAACCATCATGAAAGAGAAATATGCCCTGAAGGTACAGAACAGAATAACCCAACATATAGAGAAAAAATAGAAAACCTACAGAAATGCTTTTATGAAAACATAAGATAACGAATTGGAATGTAAATTAAGAACTTGTGCAGAAAAATAAAATAAGGACCCAAGACAAAGAAAACAGTGTCTAGTGGGAAAAAAATCTTTCTGTGTAGTTGCAGTCTGATGTACCCTAAACCACTGGACAACTTAAGGCAGGTCCTGGGTTTCTGTTATTGCCTTCCTGTGGGTCATTAGCTGAAAACAAGGACATCAGAATTTTTGTCTGTTTGATTTTTGTTACTGACACTAACAAGAGAATAATTCAGCCCTAAAAACTTAAGTCTTGAGGTTCCTCATTTATTTCAGACAGCTCTTGTATCCATCCCAACTTCAGGATAATGCCACAGATTGCTGGTGAACCTCGCATTTAGTAGGCTTTTGCAATCCCCTTCCTATGTGTTGGTGATTCTTTCCCCTCCCTTGCAGTTAGTCTGTCTTTGGTTGTTGTTTTACAGGTTTTCCTTGTTAAATGTTTTCCAGCTGGCAGTAAATCATTATGTGCTACTTTATCTGCTTTCCACCGCTCTGAGGGCTTCTTTATTTATTAATAAGAACAATAGCAAACTGAAACGCCTGTCCTTTTCATAGGCATTATTTGAAAGGCACATTTTTCCAGGCCACCTTGCACCTCTCTCATAAATAAAGCCTGTAACAGCCACTTAACAGACATACAATGAGTAATAAAAACAGTGTTCGTTTGGCACCGATTTAAAAATAATAGATTTACACTCTATGCTAATCAGCAGTTTTAACATTTGGCTGAATCTGAATAGGACAATGAATTCCTTTTATCTTGCAATTAAGCCATTTATTTTATATCAATGTTGCTCACATGACAGAATTTACACAAGATAAAACAAAACAAGCTCAGGAGCTCTCTCTCTGGAGAGGAAAAAGGTTATTTCTAAGTCACCACATTCTGTTTTAAACCAAACAATAGTGGGAAAGTAGAAAGTGATAATGGATTCACATCAATATTAAGGATTAAGAGTTCACTCAGGAAAGCTCAGGCTGTATGGAAGTCATACCCTGGCTGAAGAAATATAACAAAGTTGTAGTTAAGAAAAAAAAAGTTAAATTTCTGCCATTGGCATTTATGATTGAAAAAAAAAAAATTAAATGTTCTTCCACCCTGCAGAACTCAGAGCTGGAGAGGGACCCTAGAAATATTAGGAACTTGTCATAAACTCTCTAAGCTAGACTTGGATGTGTCTGGAAAGTTCAGTGCTGTATTTTGTGAGAGAGAAAGAGAACTGGGAACTGTATCACTGTTGGAAACTTTCATTTCTCAAATATAGTTTGGAGGACAAATGCCTTAACAGTGGTAGGCAAAAAACATGTCGGAGAGCTGACAGCTTGCAGATTTAATCACCAAATGGTCACTGAGAAAAAAACAAGAGGAAGGTCCTGTACCCAGGTCTATTTTGGACTTCTAACCGGGGCATTGCAGAAGGTAACCTTGGACCAAATGACCACATGCAGAGAGTTTAAATTAAATGGAAAATAAAAGTTTGAAACAATATGTATATGACAATCTGAAGTTAGTTGAACCTAATTGCTTAAGGGTATGAATGCTGAGGAGGCTTTGCTTTTCTGCAAATCAAAGATACAACAAAATATCTAAATTCCCTATTCTAGAAAAAGAACAATGTTTTTAGAGGCAGGTTCCGGTTTTAACACCTTCATCCACACAAGAATTTGTGTCTACACTACATGGGCCTGTTCAGCATCACCTGGCAAGTTAGTTAAACACTGAATTATGCAACTCTGTTAACAATGTGGAATATGTTCAAATTTTTAACTTGAAGGTTGTCTGTAAATAACTATAAAGGACCTCATTTTTGCTGATATGGGGAGAACCTGTTCCCATTTCCAAAGCTGCCAGCCTTTTCCTTACCTTGTTGAGTGTCTCAGTGGATATTAAGCCATTCAAAGGTTATGTTGAGAGACAACATTGATCATAATTTTTCCTTTTTTCCCCCAGTTTGTTTAATTTTTATCACAGTGTTTCCAAAGTTATAGTTTATTTCTGGTATCAGATAGGCCCTGGGGTCTTCTGACTACTGCTTGCACAGTGATTCGGGGAAAAGGTGTAGAAGAAGGGAAAACGCAGAATATAAATGCCTCTCAAGGACTTGACTGCCTGTGGTTGCAAGGTTGACTGCAGCAGCAGTGAGGCTTGCACAGCTGTGCGTGCAGAGTCAGCAGATGTGCTGCATGTTGCTGGAACACACTGTCTGCCTTCTCGCCTCTGAAAATACTTGACTGAGGCAAACTTTATCCTCGTGGGCACTAAAATGCGCAAGTATTTTTCAGATGTGATTTTTATGTCTGATGGCAGGTTAAGGAAAAGGGCTGCTGTGCTGCTCTTGCAAACCTGGGATGCAGGTGTGATATAAACCTTACGCAAGGCCTTCAGAGACTTCCTTTTATTCCACCTTGCACACACAAAGAGGCTAATTAATTATCAAACTGGCTGGCATAATTCAAGCACCTGCTCTCAGAAACTTAATTATTGCAGTTACGGAAACTGCTGTGCTATACAACCCTTACCACAGACAACCCTCCCATATGTCTTGTTTGTAGGCACTCTATTTTTTACAGAGCATAGTCCTGGGAATCCTTTAGCATTTATGCTTGGAAATATTTTCTGCTCTCCTACGGCTCTGTTCCCTGGTGCAGCTCACACTGCTCCTCCACTGCTGGGCGGCAGGGCAGGCAGGGAGTCCACCCCTGCCTGCTGCCTCCGGGCTGGGCAAAGGGACCCATGCCCAGGCAGCCAGCTGTTCTGCTCCTGCCTCCCTGCAAGCCATTGTGGGACCTAGGATAAATTTTTCATGCTCCTTTTTCTCTTTGAGCTACTCCTTTTTTTTTGTTAGGTTGAAAGCTCTCTGAACTTTGTATTATCTCCCTGTACTGTGGTGAATACAACAGACCCCTGAACTCTTTAAGGTGCTCCAGTTTCTACTGCAGTGTGAATAATTGCTAAACTAAGCTCCATATGACGCCATTTATTTTCAAATACAATTTTCTTACTGAAGCAAAGGGCGACAAATGCTTCAAAAGCCTCTGTGATGTGCTATGGCTCTGGTGAGGATATTGTCAAATGTCTCTGAGGGTTTTTACGATTCACCTGTTTAATTTTTCTGCTAGTAAGTAGCTATATAGACACCAGCTTTTCATAACTGCCAGTTGCTCAAAGACTCTTTTCTTACCAATAGTTGAAAGAATGCTTACATTTAAATATGCATCAGGAATAGGCAGCTTATCACCTTGGATGCCCTATACTTTTCACTGCTGAGAATTCGGTCCTAAAGCAGAGTATTAAGGATTGCATTGGATCTGGCTGAGGTGGAGTTCATTTTAAGTCTCCTAATCACTGTCCTTTTCTCAAAACTCTCATGTTCCTGGGTTTCAGCCCCAAAAAGACTGGTGGGGTGACCCTGTATGCCAAACACCCTCCAAAGCTTCTCTATCACTCTCTTCCACATCTGGACAGGGGAGAGAAAATATAATGAAGGGTTCATGGATTGAGATAAGGTCTGAGATCACTCAGCAAATACTGTCATGGGCAAAACAGACTCAATTTTGGGATATTATTTGAATTTATTACTAACAAAATCAGAGCAGGATAACGAGAAGTACAAACAGACCTTAAAACATCTTCCCACCTCCCGTCCCTCCTTCCCAGCTCTACCTCCTCCCCCTCAGCAGTGCAGGGAGGCAGGAAATGGGGGTTATGATCAGTTCATCTCACATTGTTCCTGCCACTGCTCAGGGAGAGGAGTCTTTCCCTTGCTCTAGCGTGGGGTCCCTCCCACCAGAGACAGTTCTTCCTGAACTTCTCCAACATGCCTCCATCTCACAAGCAGCAGTTCTTGATGAACTGCTATAATGTGGGTCATTTTTCCACAAGGTGCAGTCCCTCAGGTACAGCCTGGTCCCGCCTGGGTCTCCCACAGTGTCACAAGTCCTACCAGGAAACCTGCTCCTCTGTCCTTGGATCTGCAGGTCCCCGCCAGGAGCCTGCTCTTGTGTGGGACTCCCCCACAGGCTGTAGGCGGATCTCTAAATCTATGTTGACCTCCACGGACTGCAGGGGCACAGCTGCTTCACCATGGTCTGCACCATGGGCTGCAGGGGAACCTCAGCTATGATGCCTGGAGCACCTCCTCCACTGACCTCGGTGTCTGCAGAGCTGTTCCTCTCACATATCCTCCCTCTGCTTTTATTTGGCCACAATTACATGTATACAAGAATTTTTTTATTCCTTCTTCTTAAATTTGTTATCACAGAGGTGTTCCCACCATTTTTGATTGGCTCAGCCTTGGCCATCAGCAGGTCCATCCTCGAGCTGGCTGGCATTGGCTCAGCTGGACATGAAGGAAGCTTCTGGCAGCTTCTCACAGAAGCCACCCCTGTAGCCTCCTGCTACCAAAACCTGGCCATGCAAACCCATTACAAGTATAATGTTTTGCAAAAGACCAACCAGCAATTTTCTTTTTTTAAAAAAAAAGCTTTTCATGTTGCTGGAGAGATGGGGAATAAGAAATTTTTGCCTTATCTCTGATGTGGTACAAGCGCCAGTAACTATTTTTATGCTCCATATATACATTCATCAGAGATTCTGTGGCACAATCTGTAATGCAAACTGGTAATTCTGTATGGGAAAAAATAAGCAGGTGATCATATGTCTTTGAACTAATTTAAGCTGCTTGGCAATCATGACTCAGCAACAATTTAAAATGGTGTCATGACATAGTGTAGCATTCAGAGAATGTGTGTGTTGGTGGTGGTGTTCCTGTCCATCCTGTGTCATGTCCTTGCCTCCCACAACTTCATTGCAAGCAAAGGCACAGAAGAGAATTTTGCTATTTATTTTTGGAAAATAATTTCAGACTAACGTGAGTGAGATGAAAAATATTTTTTATTATGTGGTTATAATTTTCCTTTCCTAAAAACAAGTATAATGCAAGAAACCTGTTCATTTATTTGCATACTACAGGCTTTAAAATTCTGTTTAGAAGCTATTTGCCTGGTTACTGAAATAATGTTGGCATTTTTCTGGTAAGAATATGAACTATATTTCTGTGGATCAGTGCTGTGCAGGGGTGGAGAAAAAAATCCAGCAGCACTAGATGTATGTGTTAAGTTAAAAATCACGTAAGGAAACTCAGGAAGTAAATGATTGACAATGCTGGCCTTTAAAAAGGCATAATTAGCTGTAACATTACCGCCTATTGAGGCTTGTGCTTCCAATTTGTCTCGGGGGGCTGCTGTTTTTGTCCTGTGTCTGACTGCAGAGTCAAAAAGGAACAGGCGCGTGGGATTCGATTGTTTGTACATAGGGAGGGTAACACTGTGCGGGATTTTTTTATCTCCTTCTTCTTGAAGGAAGCTTTGATTTTTTTGAACAGGAAGCAAACTCTTTAAAGTGCCTCATGAAGGCAAAACCCCTCCAAATACGTGGATTTTTAGTCACTACACAGTTATTTTGTATTGTATTAGGGTGAGCAGAAGAAGAATGTAGTCTATTTAATTGCACAAAGAGGTCAGAGGTAAACTATACTAAAAATAAAGAATCAGAATAGTTACCATGTAGGCCAGAACAGGGTGAAAATATATATGCATATATATATATAAAACATTATCCACTACATATGAAATGTGAAATTTAAGTACAGATAAGGTGCACTTAGACATTTGGAAATTTGCACTGACTGTCCTAAAAATCCTGAGGATGTGTGAACTGTTAAATGTGAAGGCCTATGAGCTTTTAATTTAAAAAGAAAAAATATTTATATTTACACATTTCCCTAAGAAATCTTCTGTTAGTCTTTGATTTACTTAATACTTCCACCATTGTTTTCTAAGACCTTAGGATTCTTCTGCACAAACTTGTAGTTTTACCTGTTGCTGAACATTTTCTTTGTGTTCTTGTGATGCCTCAGGGTCCTTTGTGCAGTAGCTCCTACAGCTGTCATTTATGACAGTGTTAACTCTCGCAACACTTTTCATTTTCAGAGAAATCAATGTAATCAAAGGTATGTAAAAAAGTGAATGAATTCAAACAGTTGTCTGAAGTTGCAGCTCTTTTAGGGACCCTATCACAAAACTTTGAATATGTGAGGTTGATAACACAGCACCTAGGATAAGAAAATTCAAAAATGGAGAAAATATTTCTCATAAGTCCATTGGTAGGATCATTTATTTCATGTCATATTAATTCTGTTGATATTTTATTCTGTAGTTAGACACCTACTAGCCATTTACAACTGTAATACATAATTTGTAAAATTCAGTGTCATCAAAAATAAAGACCTTTGCTATTTTATTTTTTTTCTACCTTTCCATTTCTTGGTCAGGTATAAGACCTTTGGATTTACCACAGGAAAAAAATCAGCAGGTTCCAAGAAATATGTGAAGAGAGAATAAATTCAAGTGTTAATCTCTTGGAAAAAAATGCATAGACTTAAAACACACCATCAAGGCACAAATGTAAGAATCCATACTAAATTTTGAAATTTAAATCAATTTGAAATTGGAAGGTACTGCTTTTCCTCTTGCACAACTTTTGTGGTTCCAAGTCCTGATCAACATGAGTCTTTCAACTCTTAAACGTCATTAACTTCTTTGAGAGATTTCCAAAGACTGGGAAATTCCGGTATCAAGGTATATAGGAGATAAAATTTTCTTTTCATCATCCAGTTTCTCTAAATGAAAGGATCAGATCTGTGGCATTTCTTTGTGGTTTTGAAGCCAGAAATTGCTGTTTCTTGTCATTGTTGTTACCACTGACAATGTATGATAGGAGAAATGAAGACACCTCGGGAAGGAAATTTTGTAAAATACAAAAGACATCACTGGTTGGTCTGGGAATGATGATGTGATTTTTATGCTCATCTTGGGAGGGGTAAAACAGATTATGCATATGGCATTATCTAGCAAACTTGCAGCTGTGAATTATTTTTTAATAGTATTTAACTATTTTGATGATTTGCAGATACTGAATGAGCTTAGATTTCTTGTGATAAGCTGTTTGATTTTCTGAGTGAAGCAAAGACTCAGTACCATGTAGGCCGCTGGAATTGATGACAGCTGGGAAAATTCCTCTTACTGAGATAGGGGAGTGATCCAGAAAATCAAGCACCAGCCCTTTTCATTTTCTTGTTGCTTACTCCATTGCTGCCTAAATTACCAGCTGTAACCTCATTCTTTTAAGGCTGAGGTAAAGTCCCAGGAGCAGAAAATATCTAAAGTGTGTCCCACTGAGAGGGATGTGAGGACCATGTGCTTTTAAGTTATGGAAAGAAGATGCAGAAAATGTTGAGAACAGTTTGTTTCATCCAAAACTTCATTTGTGAAACAGAGCATTTTTTACAAGCTACCAGGTGAGGTTATTGACACAATGTGTTACAAAATTGCCTGATAAAGGGAAATGTGTTGCAATCTTACGTGCAGCTAGCAGATGGACTAATTACAGTAAGTTATTTGTGGTAGATAACCAGCCAATGGTCAAAGCAAGAGCTGATTATGATTTGTAAAAAACTGAGAAGTATTTGCAGAATTTGTGATAAGCTATGTTTCTTAAATTGAGTCTAGTAGGTACCATGGGCACAAGACAAATACATATCTTTAATGATGTATCTGAATAACAAGACAGATTTCCTACTTTTGGTATTTTGGTTTGTTTGTTTTCCTTTTTCATTTTTTAAAATTTTTTTTCCCATTGTCAGTGAAAGCAACTGCAGCATTGTGAGAATATAACACTGCAAGAGATTTTGGTTAGAGATCTGTGGTTTGCTGCCTGAATCTTGACCAAATATGGTGTCCTATTGCATGACTGAGTTCAGTAACCATTTAATTTATTACTGGTAGGATGATTCTTAATAGAAAAATTGCCAGGAAATGAGGAAAGACATGGTTGAGTTTGATGAAGTTAGAGAGAGGATACAAAACTGAGTGAGTGAGGAAAAAAAGAGGGGGAAATAAATAAAAAGAGGGAAAATGAATACAGTTACTGTACAGAAGAAGAAACTGACAGTGATGGAAAATGCAAGAAATGTAGCAAATTCAGGAAGTAAACTGATGCATAATGAGATGGGAAAAGCAATCCTTAACAAAAAACAATCCTATTTTTTATTTTTGTAAAGCTTAGTGTGAGAAAGAATAAATTCAATTGTCTGAGCTGGGTGGTTGGATGTTATGGTTTGGGATGCTTGCACTGATTTTTCATACTGAGCGTTTTGGAAGGTAACATGAAAATATTACAATAGTTGTTACTTTAATCCCAGATCCTCAATGGCTGCTCTGTGCATAGAATTAATATGTCCATGGCAATCCTGCTTAAGATACCATTTCATTCCAAATGTATGTGCCTTCACATTTCTCCCTGTGAATTGTCATTTCACCTTCAAAAGTGAAATTTTTCTGCACTGGTTGCAGATACTTTTCAACAAAACCTGCTTGAAGAATGCTTTTCCTGGGAGTTTCATAATACGATGGTGTCAGGGAATTTGAAACAGTGCAACTCTTCAAGACCTTCCTCTTTCCTTACTTAATTTTAGCCAGGTGTGCGGGTCTTGGCTGGGATATTTAATTCTTTTCACACAGCTCTTCATAACAGCTCTTCACAGCAGCTGGTATGGGGTTATGGTTTGAATTTGTGCTGAAACAGGGTGATGAGAGAGGTTTTGTTACTGCTGAGCAGGGTTTACACAGAGCCAAGGCCTTTTCTATTCCTCCCACCACCCACCAGTGAGGGGGCTGGGGATGCACAGAAGGTTGGAGGGGACACAGCCAGGACAGCTGACCCCAACTAACCCAAAGGACGTTCCATACCATATAGTTCCATGCTCAGCACATTAAAGCTGGGGGAAGAAGAAGGCAGGGAGGGACATTTGGAGTGATGGTGTTTGTCTTCCAAGTCACCATTCTGCATGATCGAGTCTTGCTCTCCTGGAGATGACTGAATGCCTGCTGCCCGTGGGAAGTAGTGAATTCATTCCTTGCTTTTGCACTTTTGCTTTTGCTTTCCCTATTAAACTGTCTTTATCTCAACCCATGAGTTTCCTGGCTTTTACTTTTCCAATTTTGATGCTTATTCTGACAGGAGGGAAATGAGTGAGTGTCTGCACGGGGCTGGATGCTGGCTGGGGTTAAACCACAACACCTGGAACGAGCTCTTGCCTTGTCTGAAGTTCCCTGAGCTTTTCCCTGGAAGGCAGTAGACTCACCCATGTGATGCTCAGCTTACAGAATCTCTGCAATTCAGGTGTGTTCCTTGAAAGAGTGGCCAACACAACCGGTATAGTGTTTGCCAGTTTTGTTTAGGATGTGTTTGACAGTTGCGGAAACAAGGAACAATTTAGGAAAGATATCATGGTGCTATTTCTTCATAATTACTGCATATGCATTTTTTTTATTTGAGAATTAAATGTACAACAGTAAAGCTGTGGCTATGTATGTGAAGAGATTTTTTGTGTTTCCTCTGACCTTTTTAAACTTTCATAGCAAACCGACACAAAAACTCCGGGACAAAATATCCAGTTTTGATCTCATGACACCAGTGTTTATACTGAAAAATAAAAAACCAATGCCAAAACTTTAATGCATATACACAGTGGTTTATGTGTCCTAAAATGGAAATTGTTAAATGATATTGGGAGCTAGGCATGCTGTGTTTGTGCATTCTCAGTCAATAGCTGCGATATGACGAGCTGAGGAATCAGGATTTGCGGACGGCTGTGCAGTGTGTGCCTGTACATCCCAAGGATCCAGCACCTGTGCTCTTTGGTGCAAGAGAGGACCATGGCTACAGGGTGCTGAGGTGAGGCAGGGCTCTGTCAGTGTAGCCCTGCCCTGGGTGGGGGTAGCAGGCAACCTCCCTCAGCCTCCTGCCCAGCGCTGAGGCAGGGTGGGAGACAGCACATGGCTGAAGGTGAACCAGGATTGTTTGCAGAAATACCATGGACCTGCACTTGCTTCTGTATTTGCTACTATCTGGTTTTTTTTTTTTTTTTTAATTTCTGGGATATGCCTCATTTAATCAGCACTTCTCTATTTAACCTTAAACGAAGTAAAAACTGGAATAAAGGGAAAATAAGAAACCCTGTATTATAAACACTCACGTTGAATTGTAGACACACTGGCAAAACTCAGAGAGCCCAAAACGAGAGATGATACCTCATCCGTAATTTGTACCAATGGGAAAACAGATGTGGAAGGATGTAAGTTGGGCACAGAGTATCAGCTGGGGTTTTTGTTCCCACACACATCCAATTGTTAACAATAAATTCATTCTTTGAAGTTTTCATAAAAACCCCCAAAACAACCTCTTAAGGAACTTAAACCTAAATCTGTGCTCTGTAAAAATTTCAGTTTAATAACCACCAATTTGCATTAATTATTAAATGTAACTTAGTTTACTTATCCATTTTAGAACATTTATTTTGGCTTGTAAGCATGTTTTTTTTAGAAAGCTTGCTAAAAAACATATACTTATGATGTACACTGTGCACCTTTGAGTATATAAATCAAAATTCCAATGCAAATCTGTAGCTCTGGTTGCACTGTAGCAATATGTTTCTAATAGATTAAATACTGGAAAAAAATTTTGGGAGGCATTAATTCAGATTCTGGATTAAATAATTTGCTAAACCTATAGTATTTTTTTTTTTTTTTAGTTCTGACTAAAAATCAAAGAGAGTTTTTAGAAACAACACTAAAAAATCATTAAATAAATAATTATTTTAATCTTATTTCTTTGATTCAGACTAAATCATTGTAATTCTCTCATTTAATATTCCTCAGTTTGCTCAACGGTTTTCATCTCTTTTCTTTTTCTTATCCAGATATAAAGCTCCTAAACAAGAATGTATTGTTAAATGTTGACTTGGTCTTACAAATGACAAGGCAATACTAAGACACAAACCCAGAGTACTTAATGGTATCAGTATAACAACTCACTTTTTAAGTAGTGATAGCGTATTATAGGATACAACATTTCAGCTCTTTTATTTTTTTAAATAAAATAATACCTTAATTTATTTATATTCCACCAGAATGAGTACATTCATTGCAAATTGCATGCACATAAAAGGGAATCCATTTGTAAACTACATAATATCTGAGCAATAAATAGTGTTTGATCTAATACATGATGGTAGTGCATTTCTTGTTAAAACTGCAAGCTTTTACCAAAATGAAACCAAACTCTTATTCTCTTTATAAATATTTTGAATAATTTTTAGGTACATGTTTCATACCAAGTATATAAAAATAGTATTTTTAGATAAATTAAGAGATTTCATTTACATGACAAATAACGTGCAACAACTAAGCACTCTCTAGCAGCTCTATTTGGTTGATTGTCTAGATGACATGCAGCGAATATTGTCCCTTTGCCTTCACAGAACTGACAAAAAGACCAGCAGGACCCACGATCACCTGAAGCAAACAGTGCCATAGATATTGTTTGGGAACAACAGTCAGACACTCAGGGAAAACCTTTGCTTTGATGAACAAAAGCCACCCATGACAGTTCTTTGTGCTAGACTTCCAGCTGCTCTGACCCTCAGGGTCTTTGGACTATCACAAAAGTCTGTCAAACAGACAAGTAAGTTATACCTGTATTCAAAATGTTTTTTCAACATGCTCCTAGAATCTAGAAATTTATTGTTTTTCCTATACTATGAACCAACATTACCTTTTCTTACTTCCTGTAAGTCTGAATTTTCATGTTTGTAAGTCTCCATGATCGCCAAAACAGAGATCAAATAAAGCAGTCATGCAGTACTCTCTAAATTTAAAACTGGCAGCTGTGGAACATGCTTTGAGTACCACTTCACCGTTTCTCATACGTCTATGGCTTGGCAATCTTTATCTTTAAGATCCCTTGTGCTTGCCACAATGTCTATTGGGAAATCTGGGGTCTGTGCAGAAGTTACTCCGGCTGTTGCTTCCAGGTCCCACGATCCTGGCAGGTTCTCAAGGCTTAGTGAGCTGATTGCTCCTTGGCTAAAGCTCCCTTCCTCTGATCTGCTGGGCAGCACGAGGTGTAAAGATGTCTCTGATGAAGAGCATACTGAAGGAGAAAGGGTTGCTGAAATAGACTGAAGAGGAGTCAGGGTAGTGTCTGAATGGGGAGAGGTGCATCTTAAAAATTGCAGATTGTCTTTCTGAATTACCTGATACTGGGAAGGGGAATTTTGAAGGCCTGTTGTATAATAAAATTCACCATCCACAGAATTTTGCGTGTTGGGTTCAGTCCTTTGGGGACTGCTGCCTACAGAAGACAGGTCTGTATTCCAAATGTCACATAATGTGTTTCCACGACAAAGTTGTGCTTTGGTGCAAGTGAAGTTCCCAGCTTGCATATGTGAGCAAGGTTGATGTGAAGTCCAAGCCACTCGAGACTGCAGACTATCCAGTGTGGGACTTCGAGATATGCTGTGCACAGCACAGAATCCTGGAGGCTTCTGGGACGTGAGCAGGTTCTCCAGAAGGTGCATCACATTCTTCATATCCTTACTCAATTGTGAGACTTCTTGACTTAAAGTTGTCATCTGTTATGAAAGGTCAAAATATCACAGTATTTATTCATGCACTGTGCCTAAATTTTGCACATACCTCCCTTTTTTCCTTTTAGCAATGGCAACTTTGATCTATGGCATGGTGTCGCTACCTTAAAGAAATACACTCTACTAATGTCTATTTAGGAAATAGTCCTTCCAGCTACTTTAATCCACCTGATTTTAAATGTGTCTCTGTCTATAAAATATGGTCTAGGGTCAGAGTTGAGATGACTTCTAGAGGCAGTATGACACCAATGTTTTCTTGATCAATCATTAAATATTTTAAGCCATAAACATTTCTTATTAAACAATTTCATACTGATGAATTATATAAAAATGAGGTCTGGTGAAATCTTGTTTAGAAATACATGTGACGTATAGTGCTGTTTTCAAAATGAAATACAAGAAATCTGTACTCTAAGGTGTTGGATGCAAGTAGTAGTTATACGAAAATCTTGTGAACTACTACTAAAAACAAAAAAAAGGGGAAAAACGGGAACGTAAAACCCACTTGCTACATCTAATTATTTAAAAAATAGAAAACATTGTGAAACAGTTTGCTTCCATGTACTTTTGTGTATGCTTGAAAGGTGCTACATATAACAGACTAATCCATAGCATAGATTACTCTGGTGTATGTGCAAAAGGAAGAATCAGATTTTTTATTAAAACTTTTCTCTTAAATGCTGAAACTACTGATAGCATCCAGTTGGTTACATAAAGTACATGAAGTCTTTCCTCAACACTGCTGCTTTGGGTGGGGATCAGATTGGCAAGTTCTGAATTTATGTTTTAAAGTTGACTGGCATATGAACATTAATGGGGACATGTGCTAGGACTCCATAAGGATGTTCTGGTCAATGAAAAGTCTAGTTCAAACATAAAAGTAACCCACTCACCATTTTAAATGGTAGAAATTAAATTTGTCTCCATGATAGCTATCAATCTATTTTAGGTCAAAGCACTGTCATTATCATTAAAATAGTTTCTCTTACAGATGCTAGTCTATTGAAAAAAAAGACATGACTGCACATTCTTCTTCAAGCCATGAGTCAAAAAGGAAAAAAGTTAATTCAGGGGGCCTTTATTTGACCTCAAGTAAAGACACCACTGATTAGATGACCTGCGTAGATTAATCTTCATATAACCAGAAGTAGAAATACAATTTTCATTTTTCTGGCAGGATAGTTCTGAAGAAATCTACTGGAAAGACATTTCAGGCTGAGTTTGATTGTGTTAATACAGGCACAATAATTATAAAGAAATGCAGAGAAGATAGTAGGAAGCTCCGATGCAGCTCCTGTAGATCTATTCACTTTTCTCTCAGCAAAGAGGTCAAACCCAATGCATTGTTTAATAGTTTTGTAATGATCACGCTGCCTCTGGAGAGAAAATCCTTAAAGGTAGGAGGCTCTTGAGTGGCAGATGACAGGATCTCTGTGTCTCTGCACTTCTCTTTCTTTCTGCCTTGTTGTCTAATTGAGTCACGGTAGGTAGAAAATAACCATGAGATCCCCTTCTGCCAGCTGAGATTAAGTTTTGAATGCTTGGTAACCTCAGTTAATGTGAGGAATTAAAATATGTTGCCAAAGTGTTTTGTGAACAGGCTTCTTATGGGGTCAGAGCAGCCAGTGAAGGTTCTTGGTACCGTCAGACTGTAAGGAAGCACACTGAGATTTCTGGACAAATCAACTGCACAAGAACTCCTGTGTTCTGTTGGAAACTAGGAGATGACATTGCAAAACATCCAAAAGCTTATTTGGGAAAAAAGGGGGAAGACAGACAATCGAACTCGTGGCTATCTAGATTCAGTGGTCATCAGTCCTTTTCAGGATCATTACTGGCCCCTACACCCAGTGGATACAGCAATGATTTTCTATGCATAATTCCCCAACTTGCATCAATTTTTCAGGGCTTTCTACAGTTGTGCAAATAGAAACACTGACACTACCTTACGAGTATGCACCTTATCCAAACTATGAATGCTGTGTGAAAATATTTGCGATTTTAAAATATCTTTTTTGGTTTGATCGGTGTTTTTGTTTTGTGTTTCTCATCACTTATGAGCTTTTTAGCAGTTTAATCATCATTTAACATGTTTCTTTTGCCAATTCATTGAGACAATACAGCAAAAATCAATTCCAGCATCAGTACTTGTGACAGCCCTGAATTTCTGTTCATTACAACTTGCTCTAATGCCCAGATACTCTGTTCTTGATATATCAGCTGGCTCATAGAGTGTTGTCATCTCTCATAAGCTTGCTCTTGCAGCAACACAGGAATTGACCTGATAAACCCCTTTGAAGTAGATTTTAATGTTTTCCAGTAGCATGATAGTCAGAGTAGTTATGCCGAACTTAATTCACCACTACCATTTAGTAAGATTTGTTTGGACCTGTTCTGGATGTCATATACACAAAACAATATGCAGCTTTCATGATTTTGCAACTATTAATCTTACACGATTAAACCTCCAGTGTCTGTATCACTATTAATTATCATCTGTCTCTATATTACTACAGTTCTATACATACATAGCACACTATTAATGTTCCTACCAATGCTACACTGTTTATGCTAGTATTTTTACACTTTGCAGAGATCTTTGAAAAGATGCAAATAAAAGGGTGTAATGGGGGAAAAAAATCTTATCAGTACTATTAACAATTTCACAGTGTTTGAGAAAGTGCAAAAGAAGAGATTAAAAGCCAAAGGAATTTTAAGTCTGTGAAAGAGAAATTGAAAGCAGAACAGCTTCCTCCTGAGGAAAAAGGGCTAATTCCTGGCATGCTGGTAAGGCTGCACCCTTTTCAGGAGCTCACTGATTATTGCTAGGCAAAACAGCTACTGGTACAAATGGTCCTCACTGTGCTAGGCAGACAGCTTTAAAATTATCTCTGAGATCCCAAATATACTTGAAGTGCTGCCTTAACACTTCCTAGGGCTTGAAAAAGATACTGCAACATTTCCGGATGTAGAAACTGGGTTTTATACAGATTTAGCTTCAAGTAGCAAGAGGTGCTTCTCAGACTGGTTGAAAGAAATGTGCTGGAGCCTTTTAAGTAGACTACATTATCAGAAAAGAATATATTCAAAATAGAGGTTAAAATAAAATTTTTAGTAGATGTATTTTGTATTTTCAAATTACTATAGCAGTTTCAGTAGAAAGAGTATTTTTCTTTACTTCCAGTATTAAACTGTTAAGCAGTTTGAGTACTTTGTTCCATGTAGTTAGGTAGGAATGGTGTGATGTAAGATGATGATGGTGATTATTGCTTCGTTTAAATGGCTAAACATATTTCTTTGTTTTTCCATTATATATCCCAATGTTTATTTTTTAATGACAAATTTTCAGCTGGAATGCTTAGCTCTCATAATTGTTCCTGGATAAATCTGGAATAAGACTTTTTGCTGATTAGAAGCTGATTCTCATTAGTACATTGGTATTTTTTTCTTTCTGTGTTTACAGAAAGAAATTCAAACTTCAAACCCAGATATCTTCCTACTATGACTCTTTCTGAACACCCAAAGAAGTGAAGATGAATATTTATTTCTTGAGTAATGAAAGCTGCATTTTAGCAAAGCCGAGGAGCTGCCTGGCTTGCACTGCATATGGCAGCTTCTCTATTCCCTTGCTTGGTCTTTCATTGCTTCTTCTATTCTGGTTTTTCATTAAGTCAGGAAGACTTTCAGCTAGAATGACGTGTCTTTGAAGGCTCAGATTGGCTAACTGCTGCTATTCTGTTCCTTACTTACTATGTTGTTGGATGAATGAAACGAGAAGTGAGTGGAGACAGACTCTTCACTGATCATCTATCAGCAACTCTGTGGCCATTGGTATTATGGTGACAGACGTTTCTGATTTAATGGCTTTAGTAATAAAGCTAGTTGCAGAAGGAAAAAAAATCCATTGCAGCTAATCTGAGTTCAGATTAAATCTATAGGATTTGTGCAATGATATGATGATTCAGTTTCAGTGAAATAAATCCAGGAATCTGGAAGGTTGTGCAATTGGCTTTACTGTGTAGGAGTAGGAAATTTGCTCGCTTGTCTGCTGACTCACTAGCCAGCTCTTTGGTAGTTCCAGTGACCAGTTTGTCTGGGTAAATTAGGACATCAAGATTATTGCTATTAAACACGTAAGGATAAACTAGAGAAATATAAAGGATTAGATTATTTAAATGTATTCAATTCAACATGTGTCCCATGAAATTCAGTCTAGAAAAGGAGTTCCCAGACTGCAGTTCTAATAGCAATTTGTGGCTCTTCATTGAGAGTGAGTCTGGTGGGTGGGAAGGAGGGAGGGGTCAAAAGGAAAGTTGATTAGAGGTATGGAACATCTCTCCTAGAAGGAAAGGTTAAGAGAATTGGGATTTTTAAGCCTAGAAAAGAGAAGGCTTTGGAATAACCTAACTGAAACCTTCCAGTATCTGAAGGGAGACTACAAGAAAGATGGAGAGGGGTCATTTACAAGAGCATGTAGTAACAGGACAAGAAGGAATGGCTTCAAACTGAAAGAGAGCAAGTTTAGTTTAGATATTAGGAAGAAATTCTTTACTGTGAGTGTAGTGAAGCATTGGAACAGATTGCACAGGGAAGCTGTGGATGCCCCATCCCTTGAGGTGTTCAAGGGCTGGTTGGATGGGGCTTTGAGCAACCTGGTCAAGCGGAAGATGTCCCTGCCCATGGCAGGGGGGTTGGAACAAGATAATCTTTAAGGACCCTTCCAATGCAAGCCATTTCATGATTCTATGACTGTTGGATATGCAGTCTGCCTTTAGGCTGGCAAAGAATCAGGACAGTGACAGCATAATGGTGGCAATAGGAAAACCAGGTTTGGAGATTACTGCTTCGATGAATTCAGAAAGTATCAGGGACAAACTGACTGACTAGCTACTGATTGAGAGCAAATGGAGGACTGTGGAAATCCCAGGTGGCTGGGAGAGGAGAAGCTGGCAATATATACTGATGAAAGGAAACCTGAGGTAGTATGTATGATATTGGGCAAAAATATTAAGCAGAAAATTGCTATAAGCACCTAATGGAATAGTTAAAAGACAACAGGCAACATTATGTTTCTTAAGAATAAACCATGGCAAAACCATAATTATCTTTAACTGAAAAGCTGTTTAAAATATAAGAAGAAACTTTAGATGTAATATACATCTTGTCAGAAGACTTCTAAGACGTTACTGTCCGCCTGACATTCTTCTAGAACTACTAAGAAAATATGAAGGAGATATAATCACCATGAGCTGGATTCTTACATGACTGGAATGGTTTATGACCCATAGTTTGCTGTCATCCATGGATATTTTAAGATATTTTTTTAACACCCTATCCTGATCTGGTTTTATTTAATGTTTATTTTTAATGTCTAAATGGAATTCATGTTCACTTTTAAATATCAGTAATATGAAATTCAAGAAAGATAAATGTTAAACATTACATCTGAAAAGAAAATGTCAGAGGCATGAATATAATATTCTGCCTATGCAGAGTATTATAGAAAAATGTCTGTGGAGTTCTGCTGAATGACACTTTGTGGGCATTAATCATACTCCCAGGAAATACAAACAATGTATTTTCTTTAATTGAATTCAAGAAGGGGGTTTTCTCTACAAGGAATTACTTAGGCTGCTTGAAATACTCTGCAGCTTGAGATTGTGTGCTTTGTCAGTGACTTCAAAGATCTAACCTAAGACAATTCAAAAGAAAATTATACCAATGAAATGTTGTAGCAAATGTAATGGGAAAAGAAAGTCAAAAGGAATTTGATTTGCTGAGATCTGCTGGAATAGTATGTTTCCAGAATAAATTGCCTTCAGCAGGAGAACACCAATCAACTTTCTTGTGATCTTCTGGGCAGAAAAGAAAAAGCAATGAGTTTGTGAAATTGCATACTCACAGACACTAACATTTAGATGTTGGGAAAATAGATCTTATGAATATAGGAATGTTTTGAAATGCGTATTAGAGATTAACTGTACAATCATCATCTGTCATGGTAGTAGTATTTTTAATCCACATTTGAAGTCAGCTTTTGGTGTCCAGTTGATTTGTATACTGCACGGCTGCCTCTTGCTTTATTCCTTTGTCTCTGGTGCCTTTCCACCAAGCAAAAGTGCAAGAGACTCACCACAGCATATGGGACTTATGCTATGTATGTACAGTGTGTTCTGCTTAAAAAGAAATAACCTAAGCTTTAGAGCATCAGCTATTTTTGTTACCTTCATCAGCCGATACCTATTAAATCAACATTAAAAGAAGAAAAAAGTTAGTTGGAAAGGCTTCTCTACAGTTATCAAAGTATGACAGCAGAGAGACAAAACAACAAGGTAGAAGTTCTTTGGAAAGATGAATGTCAGTGCTAAAAGAGAAGATATATTTTTTAAAATCTCAGCAGGCAAAGTGCATTTACTCTGCATATATTGTTTAGAAAGCTTTTATTTCTTAATACAAATGATACTTGGTTTTATGTCTTGGCTTTAATGTGAAATTTACATGGCTAAAATCCAAAATGGATAGATTAGTTTTAATAGTTTTCATCATCTGTAAATGTCATTACTTCCGTTTTTGCTATTTTTTTCTTGATTGAAAGATGTTTTACAAAGTAAAATACTAGGATAGCCTTGCTGCACAGTAATTTCTCTCATGTGATAATATAGTTATGAACTTCTTAGAAAGAACAAGTATTTAATTACTCCGAGTCAAGTGAGTTCATTATATGAACTCTCAAGTTGCAAATTGAACTTTAACACTATATCCCCTATGTAAAACTAAAAGCCTGATTAACTTCTCCAAATTTTCTTTAGTGGCCCTGATTATCATCTGCATATATTTTTAATATTAAAAATGCCTTTTTTTTTGTGTACTAAGAATGGGATTGATTTTTGGCAGCTGGATTTGAAATACATTTTAAAATAATATATGTATAAAATTCATGATTTGGAAAAGAAACATATTTGTTTAGGATTGTTCCTTTTGTTAGATGCAAGTTAAATATCCCTGTGAGTATATTTTCTCTGTTCTGCATAAGTGCCAGATGCTTAGAGTATTTTAAGTGCTCGCATTTAGAAAACCTAAAATTAAAAATAGCTAAATTTCCACTAAGTGCTCCAATGTGGAGCTAAATAGAAGGCAATTATCTAGCTCAAAACCTGACCTTATTCATAGTTCCTCATGTTTGTTTGTTTCTCAGTTGAATGGGAGAAATGTGAATACTGTGTTCATTATATTGTTTTAGTACTGTAATTGTGGGATCTACTAATGTGGGAAAGCATGAAATCAGCCCTCAGATTTCTGAAGCTGAGGGAGGCCGCACTGGAGCTGGGTTGCATATGAGGAAAACAGGGGACATGACAAAGCAATCTGAGTTGTCTGCATGCACTGCATGAGATTGCCTTTCTATCTGAGCTCAAAATCATGTAGCCATGTTTTTGAATGGACAATGTGTACATGTAATTAGAGGGAAAAATATGACTAATCTTGGGTATTTTCTGATTTTAACTGGTCAATGTTTTAAAATAATTCAGATTTGGGTTTTGCAAACTGAATCAAAGTAAAAGTATTTCTCTGCTCTTCTAATACTGTGGTATACAAATGATAGAGAGCTAAAACCTAGTAAGATACGGGCAATGGGACAGTGATAGGCAGGTGCTTTAATCTAGATGTCTTGGCCGTCTGTATCCCTCAGAAAATCGGCTTAGTGGTTTCCTATTTTTACTTTGTGGGCTCCTTAGTAGATATCTATGATTGCAACAGGTAAATGGTGCCTCTGAAAAAATGCTCAATGTTCAGATACACTCATCTGATCAGCCTTTGCAGACAAATGCATTGGAGAGACCAGGTCAGGTGTACAGATCTCTGCAAAGGAAGGACACCAACTTGTAAGTCAGAATACTCATCCTGAATTCTTGCTCTGCCTAGTTTGAAGCAGGTCTTTGAATCAAGCTTTCCCCAGCTCAGCAAATGTACAATGCTGATAGATATTCAGTAACCTAATCTTGAAACTATTGCTTAAATAATTGTGTTTTTACAGGAACAAGAACCTGAACCTTAACTTTCACCTGCTGTATACTGAAGGTCCTGAACTGTAATGAATGTCATGCCTTCTTTATTCAGTGATTATTTGTACTGAGTGGAAGGGACAAACATGGTAGGAGATAAAGTAGTCCTATTCCACTCCTTCTTGTAATACTGACCTGGAGATAAATTCCTGTATCAGCTTGGATCTCATTCAGGTTCAACGAGCAGTGAGGTTAGGTGAGGGAATGAAGAAGCTGGTTAACTGGCTGAGCAGCCAAACTATGGAGCTGTACAGCAGCAATTAGGGGTGTGTTCAAGGCTGTCTCACATTGACTGCGCTGACTTTGGAGACTACTCTCCTTAGAGGAAGTCTGTGCATAAATTACTAGTAAAGTTAGTGTGTTAACAAATCTGAGAAGTGAAACCAAGGCACTGACTTCTGTTACTCTCTTAGGTAAATGAAATGTCCTTTGGATTGTGTATTGAATGCCACATACCTAAAATACTGCCAAGAGCTCAGCTGTATTTCTAAACTAGGTATAGCTAATTTTGTAGATGTTTCTCTGGGGTAACGTTTTGCTTTGCTTTGCTAACAACAGACTGTCTTGAAAGTCTGAATAGGAAGACTTTTTTCCGCCCATGAACAGTCGAAATATTTCTAAGCTAACTAGTGAACTGTTGTAATATGATTGCCTTTCATGAAAGCAGTTATTTTTGCATTTGTTGATTGACTTCTGAATTTCACTGGAAAATGTACTAATGACAGTGTTTACTGCTGTCGGCTACTTGTGACCTGTTTTCTCATATTTTCTTTACCAGGAGGAGACTGCACGTCTTTAATACAGAACTTCGTTTCTGACTCTGCTGGTATTTTACCTACTGCGAGTAGTCTGCTGCAGCATCAGTGATAAGTTCCCATTACTGGTCGTCATCAGATGACAGAATGACGAAAGCACGGGGTCTACAAATATTCAGTACTTAATACAACAACAAAAAACTCCAAGCAACAGCTACTGTGTATCAGCAAGGCTACCCAGAGGCTCATTTGGGTAAGCACCAAGTCTGTACTATCAGTTCAGAAACTCCAGCTGGGGCATGTTTGAGGACATGTAGAATATGCAATTAAGCAGCCTTACAGTCATGCAGTTTTTCCAATGTAAATTTTGATCCATGGAGGACTTAGATGTTACCCATCCGTCTCTGGGATTCAAGTCCAGAATATTACCTATGAAATCTAAATCTAGAACTGCTGTCTGTTTTATGTTAATGTGAACAAACAAGTTGCATAACACTTTGTTCAGATAGTATTATTAGGGCAAAATTAAAGTTGTATATGGAGAGAAATGACCTTGAACATGAGGAGGTTTTTTTCTTTTTTTTGATTAGCATATTGCCGTGCTCCAAGATTTATTTATTTATAACTTTTCACCAGAAAAGCAATGAGAAGCCCAGACTGTTTCAGTTGAAATGTTTGTTTAATCCACAAGATACCTGCCTTGGAACATCTATCACCATGATATATTTTCCAATTGCCTCTTGTGGATAGCCATATAATACATCCTCCTATTTTAAAAAGTCCTGTCCTCAAAAGGGATGAATCAATATGATTCAAAAGCATTGTGTGTTTCAAAAGCATTACATAAGAAATATAATTTTCTATCATAGCGGTGGTATCAATGAACATCTTGAAGACTTTTTCGAGTTCTTTCACCAAGTTCTATTAAAAAACATACTTTTTCACGACCCATAGTCAATGGGTCATGAGACTTTTGTCTCAAGTCTACAGTTTGACATACAAATGAGGTGATGTGCTCATAGTAACTAACCATGCATGCACTCTTAGCTTAGGATATTTAAGTTATCAAACCAAGTTAAGCTGACTCAGGATGAAAGAGTTTTACAAGCCCAATATTTCGTAAGTGGGAAATAGTAACTAGATTAAGTGTACACAATATAGAAGGAAAAATAAAAATAAAACTTGACATTTCTGGTAACCAAAGAGCTCAGGGAGGAAATAAAACTATGTGGTGGGACTTATTTAAATGTTCCCTCATGTGGAAGTATAAGAAATTGTCTATACTCTTCTCAAGCTGAAAGGCAGAGTAGGCTGGGAACAGATTTTGGTCTTGCAGTATAACTGTGAAGTTAGTCTGATGCTTTAATCTTGTTAGCTAAAGTACTGCAAGGGCTGCATATATGAAACAGTGTAGCCGCAGAACACAGAACAGTGCTGGACTGATAGTTGATTATAGGTTTGAAATTATCAGATGGGAGAAATAGAAAACACCACTGAACAATATAGGCCCTGCATTCCTCAGGTCATATTGGTTGAGCAGGAAGGGATGAACTTCTCTTTCATCCTAAGTAGACACAGGTAAAGTGATTTGAAACGTTTGATGTAAATTGAACATGAATGGATTTGCATTTCTTTCAAGGAAATTCTCTAAAAGCACAACACACATCAAGACAAGAAAATCTAGGAGAAGGAACTTAAGAGAAATAATTAGAGGAATGAGACAAATGGAAGCATACCCAGAAGAGACTAAATCCTAAGAAAACCAGATGCACTAACCTCACTTTGGTTTTAGGCCTAGCATGTGACACAAACGTTTATGTAGGTTTCATGTAGAAAATTAATCTCAGAATGAGTTAAAAGCCCCAAAATGCCTTACATGTAGGAACCTCCTCCAGTTTTGTAAGCTCATCTATAACACATTTATCATATTCCTGAGTTTTCTGCATTTTCTCCAGCATTCCTTGAATCATTGTTAATATCCTTCAACCCCCACAAAATCTTGTTACCTCATTATTGAGCCTGCTGATCTGCTGTTTGGTCTCTTCTGCTTTGATAACTAGCACAGCAGCACCAATTTCAGCCTCTGAAAATAATTCAAATTCATGTAAATGAGAAGACTGTAATCACTTGGAAACAGTAATACTATTCTTGCACTTAACCAATGCATTAAACCTGTTTTGCAGCTGTCTACAATGAAAATAAAACCATGCATTTAATGTTCGCTGTATAATGTGTGAGAGAAGTGCAATTAATAAAGTCCATACTTCTCTCTTCAGTCTGGACCTGAAAGGAATGAAAATGACAACCCTGGTGTCATTCATATGACAGCTCGACACCTTTTAAAAATCATAAATATGACTAAACTTTTAGTATTATTTTCCTGTTTGGCTTTAAGAGGAACAATGTATGTCCTAGTTTCCTCCATGAAAGAGGTACACAGTTATGTGCAGTGTGTTTACTTTTAAAAGAGAGGATGTTGGAAACTGTCCCTCTGGCTCTTTTTGATCTTTTTTACCCCCATCTTGACACAGTCCATTGTTTTGTCATGCTACTTTATCAACCTTTTCGGAGTGTAGGTCATTTAAGGCTTCCTAAACCCCCTTATTATTCAAGGCTTTCACTCTTTTGCTTTTAAAAAATCTATGTTCTTCCACACTCCCTCACCTCTCTAAATATCTTTTAAAAAGTTGAGAGCCAAGTTTACATATAGGTCTTACTGAAATGATGGGGGTTTTTTTGGGGGGGAGGGTGTTTGTTTGTTTGTTTTTCTTATTTATGGCTTTTTTTTTTTTTTTTTTTTTTTTTTTTTAGTTTGGTATCAGAATGTTTTTATGTTCAATTTTGTCCTTGTGTTTAGTACCTTCCATGACCAAAGGTTTGGAAGCATGAGGCAGATTCTACAATACTTCTGGTATAACACATGAAAACCCAGTTCCCTCCACAAACTGTTTTATCATGGATGTCTGTTAGCAGGAAAACAACCAGTGACCTCTGGGACCTTACTGTATTTTTCTACAGAACCAATTGTGGCACTGAAATGGTACTGAGAGTACAAATAGATGTTTAATCTATTTATGCCACTTTTGAGGATCAAAGAAATAAAGGGGAACAAAAAGCACTTATGAAAACTGTTTTCTCTAAAGAGTGATTTTCCCAGGCAAAGCTCACCTCCAGATGTAGGAGATAACCTGGATTCCTGCCTGAGCTGATCAGAGCTGAAGTCAAAGGTTTGGCTTTCCTCATTATGGTTTCCATCCTCAATCCCATCGACAATTCTGTTGAGAAAAATTGAAGTAATGGAACAGTTTCATAAACATCATGTTCATAATTATGCTATAAAAATTACTCCTAAAGGGCACATTTTGAAACAATGGTAAATTTTTCACAACATTAAGTTTAGAGAAAAGCAGAACCTATTATATTGGTATAACTTCTTGTGAGTCACTAAAAATTAAAACTACTGATAATGGAAGGAATGTGAGGCCAAATATAATTAACTGAAGTTTCAAAATTTCCATGACTTTTGCAACATGTTCTGGGTCCAATTCAAACCTATATGGAACACAGTTTGTTTTTCATATCTAAAGTAATCTTTTGCTATTCTTTCTTCTGCACAACCGAAAGAGGCTTCACTATTCTCTTGTGAAGCTAAAATCTCTCAGCACGCAATCAAGCTCTTATCAGGTTTACTTAGGCAGAGCCTAAGCCTGAACATAATATATTTATGAAAACATCTCTGTAAACCTCAGTCAAAAGTGTCATTTCCACACAAATAGTTATTCTATATTTGTTCAAAATGAACTAGCTCAGGCAGGGCAATCTTCTTTGCAAATTAGATACAGGAAGATGTGCAGACCAGCCTGCGGTGTCCCAGTTACATTAATAATGGTATTGGATCTGACTACTAGAAAAGGTATTGTTGCTAGTTATTTCTATCCATGCATAGAAGTTATCTCTAATTTGCAATGTGAAGAAAGCCAAAGGAAAAAGAAAAAGAAGCAATATTTTATACAATAATCAAGTTCTGTATACAAAGAGTAGAAAACAGGTATCAGAGGAATCAATACACAGTATTAAAAACAGGTAATTATGAATATTTTCTGTTCTCAGTTAAAATAAATTGTGCTATAAAGATAATTGTTTTAAAGTCAATGAAAGAGAATCATACAACTGTCAGTTGACTGAAATGAAGCATCAATTTCTTGTTTTGTCCAGGCACAAGTTTCATATTTTGTCTTACAGTAGGCAGATGAGTTAAATGCTAATCTGGAAGGGCTAAGACAGAAAGTTCTTAGCCTCTCAGTCATTTGGGATAACTTTGTGATAATGGATTTAGAATTTTCATTTAATACTGATATTTTCAAGAAAACTTCTTGACTGGAAATGTCTGGAGAAAGAAAGAACAGACAGCACAGCGTTATCTGTGATGTATTTGGCTTGAAAGACCCGTGTAAATCAAACCTCTGTTCGCATACCATGTGTTCTTGTCCTTTTCGGCTCTTCGTGTGGGTTTAGATGTCCGTGTCATGTCTGAGTGTTCATGATACCAGTTGGATGTTACTAGACTTGACTCTAATCTTAATCAGCCTCTGGTAGAAGAGGAGACTCAAAGGTGGTACTTGAGTAGCCCTGGCCTATACTGCTAACTGCAGCTGAAAACCAGAATGATTACTTTGTTTGAAATTTGCTATAAAACCTATTTAATGTCATTTGGCCTCACTGCTTCAAAATGTAAATTTTAAACACCAATATCCCTTTTGTAGAGGTTTCTAATTATATAAAATGCTAACATTTTAACTGCCTTTAAAGTACACAGAAAAAAGGTTACTCAGATATGATTTGGAATTTATAGATGCTACATTCCTTAAGGTGTTCAAAGATTCAGACTAAAAAGAAATTATATTAGCAAAAATACCTAGTTGTGGAGTGCCAGGCTTCTATGTGGGAAATGCGTAATGTGCTGTATGCTTATTCCTATACAAGGAACTGGCTGCGGAACTACATAACCTAGTAAATTGAAAACATGAGGGAACAAAGGCAGTTGGTAAGCCTCACCCCTCTCTGAATCAGCTATTGTACAGTCCTGAATTTTCTCCTGGAGACAGAAAACTCCACTCCTAGAAGCCAAAAAGTCAGAAAAGATTAACATGTGACCTCTTCTATCCAGTTGCTTAGGGCTACCATCCACTACTCTGTATGGGTCTGAGGAGATTCAATTACATAAATGCCTCCTCCTGGGGCTGCCTTTACTATCACTTACATTTTCTCCCTTTTGGTGCTCTTCCACTTCATAAGCAGTACCCAAAAAGTAATTGGGAAGACCAGGGCTCTATTCTACAAATTAAAATTCTAGCTTCTGTTCCTTGCCTCAAGAGCTCTTTAAAAATTTGACCCAGTCTCTGGGCTTTATTGCTTTCACTGTGGGGCACAAAGAAAGAACCTGAAGCACCTGTGAAGAATTCTGGTTGGCTTGCTCTAGGAAACATCCACAGTAGAACAAGTTTCTTAAGTAGACAAAGTGAATTCTCTTGAGAAACTGTGGTTATACACCTCAAAACAGCAATGACTGGATATTTCAACCAGAGTCTTGTCTTTCCCTTGCCTTCCTTTGCTGTCCAACACCAAATATAAATGAGGATGTCTTATTTTCTCCTTAATGCTTACAAGGAAACACTTAGGGCTATTTTTTAAAGTGGTATTAACTTGTCAGTTTAAATATTCCAACAACATGAACTCATTCTAGGAAATAATATGAAAATGTTTTGTCTGGAAAAAAAAAGGCTGAAAAACATACATCTTGGGCCAACTTTCCAGCCTATGAACAGGATTAATCTGCAGTTATAAAATTATGAATGGAAACAGGAAATAATAGATGTAACAATACTTTTTTCAGTTTCTTTTGCAGCCTTGGGTGCCAATGTCTGGCTGCATAAGTTCAGAGCAATAATGAGCAAGATTACATTTCAGCAGAAAATATGAAAAGTAGCTTTTCCCTGAATTACCACTTGTTATGTGAATGATAATGACCTTTATTCATAGCTGACTGAACCAAATTCATATGAGATCTAGGAAACAAATGAGAAAATATCCACTGTGCATTTCAATTTTGCTTGTGTAGAAGCTGCTTTTCCACACATTATCGGCCCCTGTATTGACCCTTTATTTAGGATCTAGAGGGAGTCCTATGAGGAGTGGCTGGTGGAGCTGCCGTGGTTTGGTCTGAAGAAAAGGTGGCTCTCTACACCTACCTGAAAGGAGGTTGTAGCAAGATAGGGGTCAGTCTCTTCTTCAGGCAACCTGTGACAGAATGAGGAATTGGCCTCAAGCTGCACCAGGGGAGGTTCATATTGGAAATCACGAACAGTTTCTCCACAGAAAGGGAGGTCAAGCATTGGAATGAGCTGTCAAGGAAGGTTGTGGAATCACCGTCCCTGGAAGTGTTGTTCAAGAAACGAGTGGATGTGGCATGTAGTGCTATGGTTTAGCTGGCATAGTGGTGTTTCATCAAAGGTTGGACTCGATCTTGGAGGTCTTTTCCAACCTAAACGATCCTGTGATTTGTATGATTTTATGACAAAATTAAATTTTGTTTGTATCCTGCTACTATTTGAAATGTAGCTGTACTGATAAAATAAATGATGGGGGGAAAGGGTTCTATATAATCTTCCATGTCCTTTTTATGATTGCATCTCTAGGGACCGGTGATTTGACAGAGTTAAACAAATACTGCTCGAGCTATGGCTATTTCATACTTGCAATGGCAACTTCCTGAAACTTCCACTCTGCCTCTAATGAATAAAGGAAGTGCTTGAACATGTAAACCACTTCAAATTATAGAAGGCAAATCTTGAACTGGAAGATGAACTGCTGCACCTCCTTGTATGTATGCTTGTGATTTCTCTAAAGAACTGGTCCTAAAACTAGGATTACATCGCAGCAATTCAGAAACAAGTTACATAAACATAAGTAGCGTACAAGTAAAAAGTTGAACTATTTAAAATTGTACACTAGTAACACCACAATAAACTGTTATGCGATGCCCCTTTATGTCAAAAGATACAGCAAAACAGAATTGTTAAACTCTGTATTTAATGCCTACATAACGTCCATTATCAGATTTCCTGTCTCTAATGAAAAAAACACTAAATATTTTCTAAAATTGCTAGACAATTGTTTTCCATTACAGTCCTCTTCTCCAGTAATTTTTTGTATTTGCACGGTTATGCTATAATTTCATCTACTTGCTTTCTAAATTTTTGTATCTCTGATAAACTCAGAATGTTTCACAGTGCTATTGTGGGAATGAATATTATAGACAAAATGATACCGTAAGGCCAGACTATTTAAATAGTCGTTTTTGCAGTTGCTCATTTTTTTTATTGCCCTTTTTATTGGTAAAAATACTTTAGTTTGCAATAAACTTCTGAAGTCATGACATTCTGCATAGTGTGCAATGGTTCCTATGATAATATGGGATGAACAGAAGTATAAAATATTCAAGAATAACTCTTATAGTTTAATAGGAGTTACATGATAGAGAAGAAAATGACCATTTGTAACTGTTACCTTGGGCTCAGATCTGGTGGGCCACTGGTGGTCAGTGCTGACAGGTATAATTTAAGGTTTTTCTCCTTCCTTCTGGAGTAGTAATGGAGCTCTGTTTCATGTTTGGCTCTTGAGGGGTTTGAACTGCAAGCACGGATGGGGGAATGAAAGGGCACAGTTCCTGAGGCCAACTGCTTCAAGTTTCTCCCTAGGTGACTTTTATTGCTTGCAGTCTTCTTCTGCTGAGAGCTATTTGTGCTTCGTGTATCAATTGGTGAAAGGGTGCTGCTTTCTTCTTCTCCCTCCTCTTCCTCGTCTTCATCTTCCACAATTGAAGGGAGTCTCTTCTTTATATTTCCATTTCCCTTGAGCTCTGTCTAAAATAACAAATAATACATACTAGCGTAAAATTCTGAGCCTGATGTTGCAGAAACACAATTTTTCTGGTGTTCATCCTGGAACAAACCCAGACCTAGCACAGCTTTCATTTCTCATTAGAGAGAGCTCTTTTGGAACTCATCCATAGCCTCAGCTATGGCTATATGTGGAAACACAAGAAAAATAAAAACAAATTAAAACAGGTCACTTGTGACACAGTCAGCAAATTCGCTGCAATATGTTTTGTTACCAAGAAAGAGTACACGACTAGTTTTTACAAGCCATTCGCCATATGTACACTTAAGAAGACTAATTTTGTTTAGCTGAGGCATTATTTCTTGAATGTTATGCTACCAGAGTCTTGGTGGCCCACAGAAAAGATCTGAGGCTGGTAATTCAAATAATACCAGTTTTTCATATGGAACCTTTTATAATGTATAAATGGCATTTATACCAGTTCAGCTTAAGCCTGTTTTTCTCTGTGTCCTTAATTTTTGTAACTGAAGTCACTGCCAGGATGGTAGACAGGCTTTTCAGTTCACTCAAAGTCCCATTAATGCACCAATAGTGTGACAGTTTCAGCTTCAGAACTGAGTCAGCAGAAAGTGGAGCTACGTCTGGTTTTGAAAAAAATGCAATTTAGGTGCCTGATGTTGAAACCAGGGAAATTTAGAGGCAATATAGACCCGAGTTCTGTAACTTATGTACTAATTAAAGCACAGAGTAGGAGATCGATGTTATTTTTTCATGGAAACAAAGTATGATGGTCATGAGTGCTGAGATATGCCAACATGGACCTCATGTCAGGATCAGAACTTAACTCAGAAATAGTTCCATTTATTTCTTTGGTACAACTTACTGCATTGATAGTAGGTGAATGGCCTAAGGCAGACTCAGGTTCCAGGTCAAATTAACAAGGCAAATGCAATTTTATGGTTTCAAAAAGAGTTTTTGTTGTTAATTAATAATTTTTTTTTGCAGGTTATTCCTCTTAATTAAGCTTGATCAAGGCACAGTTAGCTTTGGATAGAAAACCTCAGATGACCCTGCATAGTCAGATTTCCCACATTCATGCCAAGTCAGATTGGCTGGGTGGAAATACAGATTTGGGGAATTTATCCAAATATTCTAAGCCCCTATTAGCATCTGTTTAAATGTTTTGCAGCATAGGTTTAATTTTGCTGTGTGTTACAGCACATTTTCATTGAGTGTATGCTTTTCTCTTGGTATATGTTGACAGATTTAGTGAACTGAGACCTTTTCATTTGAGATATATATGAAGAGGTAAGAATTTAAAGCTATGACATAAGGGATGTCTTTATAAAATAGAAAAGCCTTGTTGTCAACTGTAGTAGTCATCCAAAGGCTGTCATGATGATCAAATTGTACAGGACCTGGCACTGATACTGCCTATACTCTATAGAGAATGAGTGTTACCCATATTCAGAACTTTGGCTTAGGTAGCCATGTATTTAAAATGCAGTTGCTATAGGAGGATATCCAAATTTAGCATAAACTGTTATTCATAAAATGGGCAGTGCCAGAACTATCTGTAGGATGCTATTTAAATTCTCATTCTGAAACAATGGACGTCTGTTTTCAAACAACAAAAGGAAGGAGTTTTGAAGCTTTGTTCTGGTCATAATAATGTGAATGTTCAAAGTCAAGCTTGGCATAGTCAAAACGTGATCAACATACCTGGCATAGTGTAGGCTTATTGGATAATTTTGATATTACCTGAAAAAAAAACAAACCAAAAAGGTAGGAAATATGTACATCTGCACAGTTTAGCTTCCAACAGGATACAAACATCTAAACCAAAACATTTATGTCCATGCAAGTAAAGACTCTCATGATAAAATGGCTGTATTAAATTAAATGGTGACATAACACTGAACTAAGGATAATCCTTGCAAACAGGTACTGTGAGAAAAAAAAAAACATGTTTTATCTTAAATAAAAAGATATTTAATGAAAAAATAACATTTAACTTGAAGAAAAAAGTAGGTCAAGACTCCAGATCCGTGGATGAATGCAGATGTGTGAAAGCACGCCTGGTAGGTTTCAGTGCTGGTTTCATGGAAATGCAGGAACGAGTGCTCTGCTTTGGCCCTGCTTAGCTTTAGCTCCTGTGCCAGCCTAGTCTGTACATAAAGATGAACTAAATAGCTCCAGCATCTCTGAGGAATTTTCAAAAGCAGTGGTGAGACTGAAGCTAGTAGGAGCAAGGTAGTCCTCAGGGAGGTAGGTGTATAACCTATTCAAGGCCATAATATTTTCTGTTCTTAAATTACACAGAAATTAAAACAAAAGAAAAGGAGGAAGAAAAAATTTTTCAAGTTTCAAGTGTGACTACTTCTAATAAAATCCACTGGAACTACTGAATAATATCTGTTATGAAAATTCTGCTATTTATTTGACTGTTCACATCCTGACCATGGGCAAGTCTCTGACAACCTATATACTGCATTTGTAGGAATATTTTAGTCTGCTAGGTAGAATTTTGAGAAATTATTTTCAGCTTTCCTAAACCCACATATCAAGACAAAAAGTGCTTAACCCATCAGCTCATAGCATCAATTTATTTTTCTCCAAACACAGGTAGAAGTCAGGCATTTCTGAAAGTCATTGCAACTTCTCAGTTTGTTTGACAAAAGTCTTCAGAACTCCTAAATATTCAAATTTTAGGCACAAATTTCAAAATAATAATTGTGTGGGGTTTTTTTAATTTTTTTTTTTTATTTCTTTACAAGTCTTTCAGGTTAACCTAAAAACGTTTTGTAGTGAGCGTACTTGTAGTGGTGTAATACACAAATACAGAATATTTAAGTTTTCATGAGCAGAAATTCTACTGCACAACAGTCAAGCCAGTAGCAGGTGTATCATTAAATGTAGCAATAACACTCTAATAACTGCCAAACAGAGCAACTGCAATAATTAGGCTACATAAGCAAAATAACTGCTGTGTTCTTACTGAGTTAAAATACTAGATGACAACAGAGGATGAGATGTCAGGTACTGAAATCTCACAAGTTACATTGTGATCTATGCCAATTGAAGAATCAGTATCTTCTTCAAGATTCAGGATGAAAGGAAACTAGAAATTTACCAAAACATTAAAGTCAGAATTAGGAAGTACTACTGGCCTGCTTTGCACATATGTTTAAAATATTAGTTTAAAATAGTGCCCAGAATTTTGAGGCAGCAGTTTGCTTGGCTTCTAGGCACAGGTGCAGTGTGAGTGTTAGAAAGCAGCCTTAACCAAAATTCCAGGCAAATCCCAAACATCAGCAGCTTCACAAAAAATATCTCAGAAAGTATGCATTTTCCTGCTGAAGGCCTTAGAAATGACTTGTCATTTGTAATTTTTATGTGGGTGAAGATTTCCCTCACTTTTTGTTTTGATGTTGGTTTTTTTCTTCCTCCTCCTGAGTACATGTTAATCCTGACTGAACACCTCGAAAACATAGACAAAGAGATCATTATATGGGTTTTAAGCTGCATGACCAGTTGTTAGCAGTGTGCCCTTGCTTCTGGACCTCTCCCCTGCTCCCCAGCACAGCAGCCACAGCCACCCATCAATCCCTCTCTGCTCTGTATTACCCTGGCTTGGTCACTGCAGCAGGGAAAAACTGGCTGCAGAGGAAATGGGATTAGTGGCAGCACTTTGTTGCCTTGTGACCTTCTCAAGAGAAGAGTTAAGGAATTTTTGAAGGCAGGTTGCTTTTCGCAAGGAGGGGAGGGAGTGCCCTCAGAAGGAAGTGTAACAGAAAAGAAGGATAAGTACGAACACGGAGCGTGTGATGTGAGAAGCCACTTATCACACTTTCTCCTCTTTCCCCAAACTGGCTCCTTTAACCCACTGGGGACAATTTCAGTCTGAAAATATTGATATTTTTAAATAAACTATGGACCTATAAACTATCTTTTCCATAGCACAAAATCCACAGTAAAGCGTGTTGCAATTACTTCTGTATAAATACACAGCAACCATATTTATTGCCTGTAGCTTTGAATACCCTGTCTTGCACACACAACAGGGGCCTGGGCTTTATGGCTTAGTAGTTGAAAGCTGGCAAAGGAATCTAATCTGTAATCAGAGAGAATTCTCAAGGACTTTGCTTCTAAACTTGTTCCAGCACTTCCTCTCTGTCTCTCCCTCCAGTCTCAGAGAGAAAAGATGAACAAGAACTTGGACAAAGCCAGTCAAAGCGCAGTAAATTAAAAGTCCTCATTATGCACATAGTTTTGTCTCTGTAAAAATGTAGTATCAGAGTAAATAATTAGGAGGTGTTGCCCTAGTTTCTAGGCTGCTAAAACCTTTTATTTAGGGCAACACACTAGTGCAGTCTTCTATAAAATGCTCTATTTTTTCCTTCTGCAGAAAGAAAGAATGTGCCAAATAGCTCATACACCCGTCTTTTTAAAAGAAGTACATCTCTTAAAGGATAAGGACTGCTGAAAAAAAAAAGACAGATATTTAACTTAATGTGCATTGGGAAAAACCCAGAAAGACTGATGTTAGCATGAGTTATGTGAAATACTGTCAAAGAGTCTAATTACTTTTTTGATTTCACCCCGGTGTCTCTTTATGTCTTGTGAAACCAGGTATTAAATTTAATTTTACAAGACAAAACAATAATAGATCATGTACCAAAAGCAGAATCATATAAAATTCTTCCATGTATGGAATCACAAATCTATAATCTTCCAATTTTTTAATCTCTTAATACACAGATTTAAAAAACGCAGTAATCCTTAACATTATTAGAAGCACAAAAAGAATATTTCTCCATCTGAAAACACTAGTGGTTTGCTGTTGAAAGCCAGTGATCTGAAAATTTTTTCAGTGTCAAGAGGCAGTAGTCATTTACAAAGAATTTCTACCAGGAACTGTGGCCAACTCAAGTAATTAAATAATTCAAGATGAATTCCAACAATAACACCCGAAAAAGAAAATACAGAGATGCAGCTAAATTTGAGGCTGATACATTACATGTCCAGTCAGTAAATTTGCATGCTTGGGCTCAACAGAATGTTACCAGTGTTTGCTGGGCTGATTCTTGTTGCTTTCAAAAAAAGTAGGAATAAAAACAGAAACATAATTTCACTGATTTTCTTGTAATCTTAGGTACTACAATACATTAATAATTCTTTATATCTGAGGAGTGAAAAGGATAAAATACATTTTCAGGAAAGGGTTTGAAATCAAACTGGAGTATTAATGTTCTTAGTCAGCATTTGGAAATGGGAAAATCCCATTTAGGAGCACTGTCAATGTGGTGAAAAAAACCAAGAATGCATGCCAGATGTTCTGTTCTTTGCAAATCTACTGTATGGTAATGGAAAAAAATACAAGTACATAACAAGAGATTATTGTACTGCTGCAAAACTTAATGCCTCACATGTACTCAGGCCTCAGTTTTCTGTGATCAGGAAATTTTTAATGAAATATCACAAGTCCTCTAAATCACAAAAGACTCAATCACTCACAAAGACCTTGTTAGATATAATTGTTTTATACTAAGCAATTTACCATCCCCACCCCCTCTGCTTTCTCTTGTTTTGCTTTTCTTTTGAAGACTTTCTATTGTTCGTTGGCTTGTTCCTATATTTTCTCAGGGTTATTCTTACCTCCCTTGCTTAATGGACAGATAAAGAAAGAGTATTTTGTGGAAGCAGATGTTTTCAGCTTTCTCTGATCCTTCTTACAATACAGAGTACATTGAATTAGCAGCAAAAGTTGAACAGCAGATCTGTCACTGGCATTTTGTCCCAGGGAAACAGCAAGAGTGAATTGCCATGAGCTCTGCAATCTCCTGTTAATCTATTGTCATGAATCTTTTGTTTCTTTGTAATTAACTTGTGAAGTTGGTACAAATGTTCTGTGACTGGCTGGTTGTGGTTAGCTTTGGACAGGTTTTTTTTTTGCAAATGAATACTTTCTTGGATTCAAACTTCTCACGAGCTTTTATATTTGATATTAGAATTTTACTTTTCATATATTTCTTTAAAACCTGAATGTTAACCTCACTGCATTCATTAAAATTTTTTAAAATTGCGCTTTAATTTTTTCATTAGCAATACAGGATGCATTGCATTTCTTGTTAAAAAGATGCTACAGAAACAGAAAACCAATGTCTCTGTCACTTGTGCCACATTAAGAATCAAATAAATGGGAAGCATAGATGGTATAATTAGTAATCTTTACTTCTATATACTTATGTGCATCTACCCCACCCCAAAACAGAGAAGAAATTAGGATCTCAACTGCTCTGAAAATGCACCTTTCATAGTAAATCTGTGCCAGAAAGAATTTTAAAAAAATAAATTAAAGAACAGACTATCAATAAGGTGAAAAGAAGACAAAAGAATGAATTGTTAAAATAGACAATAGATCTGGCACTGACTGTACTGTCTGGCAGGTTGTATTTTTGGAAAAGCTTGCAGAGTGCTGCAGAAAAAAAGATATAGTGGAGAAAGCTTTTTAATACTCCTGCAGTTTGATTACAGTCAAGTAAAGACTTACATAATAGAAACTACAATAAAAGCTAACAGCTTTCAAAGCAATAAAACTTTCATGCTTAACTTCAAGCAGCTCTAAGATTTTGAACCAACTCATGAATATTTGCATGATTGGCTCTGGATTGATATTCAGTTAGACTCCTCAGTTTGAGGCTGTGAAGGAGTTGTGTTTGTATTGTTAGCTTTACCTTTAAATGGAACTTCATACTTCTATTTATATAAATATGTGTATCTAACTTCAGAGAGGCTCTTGAAAAGAAAAGAAGGGGACCATGAAGTGGATATTGAAGAATATTCTTCCACTTAATTTTATTTCTGCCAATTGCCTGTTTCTAAGCATTTCCAGTGTTGGCCAGTTGTTTTGTTAGCACTCACAGGACCAATCAGTGGGATGAGTGCTAATAAGTGCCTCCCTGACAAAAGCAATATATCCCTGGAGAATTTTTAAGAAAACTGCTCGAAGTAGCACGACATGAAACGAAACACAGTCATAGAAATCCAGTATCAATTTTAGACAATGATGGAATGAACAATGAATATAGTGTGACTAGCAATGGGATCTGTTTCTGAACACTTACTATCTATGCAGTACTGGACTCTATAAACAGTATGTATGTATATAATGTATGTATATATTTATTATTACAGTCATGCTGTTATTTACCACATCACTGAAAGTTTTCAATGATGTGGTAAATAATAACATGATTTTAACAATGTAATGTAATATGATGTAATATATGTCTCAGGTACCAAATCTATTTTCAGCAGAACTCTAGTTATGCTTATGTAGGCAGGTTCTGTAGGTCTGGTTTTACTGGCTGAAGGTATAGATGATTAAAAAGAAAAATATGCAGATACATTATTTTTTATATCAGTAAAAACTTTGACAGCATTTGTACAGAAAAAAATTTTGTTTTTTCATTTTTACATGCTTTCACATCTTTGAGCAGAGTGGTGGGTCTAGATGACCTTCAGAGGTCCACTGCTGTTCTACTGTTCTATGATTAAAGAAAAATTGCACAAAAACCATCACTAGCTCAATAAAATTGAGAACACACCCTTGTATCGATGTAAAATGTCAACTTGATAAACAACTTGCACAGATTGTAGACAGTTTTCTCAAAGACTACGCTACATTTAGTTTCACACATTTCAGCATATATCCTGAGGTTATAATGACTCTGCAAGTCATGTAGGAACTTCACCACATAAGCCAGTCTGACATGAACATTATATATCAAGGTAGTCTATGCTCTCAGAACTAATGTTTTTGTAGAAGACATTGTGGTACTATCATTTCCTTCATTAATTAGTCCTATATTACCCAGAATAATAAAAGAACAGGTTATTGTAAAAACACTTCTAAATCTAGGGTCACTAACGGATCAGTGCTACATCAATACAAAATAAAAGGAATAATGAAAAAAAAAATTAAAATCAATTCTCTCTCCAAATTGACACCATTTTAAAGTTTAGCTATATTAGGATTAATTCTATTTTCCATTTTTTACAACGTAGAGACAAAGATAATATTAATATTGTAAAAGTTATATTATCATGTTCCCTAAGGCACATTGAGACATATTGAAAAAGAGTTATCCTCCAGCATGCCTGTCTAATTAAAATAGAAATATGGTTAGATTCCAAAGCAATACTCTGAAAGCCAGGAGCTTTTCCTTTCTAAAATTCTCTTTGACAGAGTGTTTTTTACCCTCCTCATACAACAGTCTAAAAACATCAATAAGCTGCTTTGCTGCCTGGATTTTTTTCAACATGTTACCCTCGGGTTAAGCTTTATAATCTGATGCAGAATGTAATAATCCCAGGAAGTGAAATGAATGAGAATGGAGAGTGTTCAAAAGGACTCAAAAGCTAAAATTAGAAGTAAAATTTTGTCACTTATTTAAGCATGTTAATTCTGGGTAAATGAAAGTTTTTTTGTATTTGTCAAGAAAGTGCTAATGTCCACTTGCGAAAATCTTTTAATAAATAATGTAAAGCTAATACTCGTAATTCCTGTCTCTTAATCCATTCACAAAAGAGTTGGAATACGTAACATACTCCCAAACTAATGTAAATAGGTTAATTTCTTCTCCTCCTCTTTGTCTTTTTCCACACCATGTGTGACTCACCCTTACAGTTAACTGTCCACTTGTTTTAAGTGTAAAATGGAAGAGATTCGTAAAAGTACAAGAACTAATGAAAAAAAATATTAATGGAGAAGATGACATAATTGCATCTGTAAGTTGTGGTGGGGTGAATCTTCTAACTGGAAAATGACCACAAATCAGAAGAACGAACTACTAGAGACAAAACCAGACAGTGAAAGTGTCTGTGTTGTTATTTTCAAAAAATTAGAATGACTGAAGGCTACAGAAATGAAACAAGAGATATCAGTGAAAAAAGATTCCTCAGGTAAAGATACTAGTAAAGAAAATAAAAAGGCCAACCAACGTATCCTTTTTGAATTACATGTTCCCTTGTTGCATTATTTCTCAGCAGGGTACCATACTGAAGGATATATTGGAAACACAACAGTGAAGTGATTAACTTGAGGGGTACTGGGGGAAGAGATGGCTCAAAGGCACCACACATCAGGGTCACCAATGGCTGCTAGTAAAGAAGCTTTATGAGCTACCAGACTACAAAAAAAGGAGTCAGACCTGGCTTACGCTATAGCTCTAGGTCAGCCTTGCTCCCACAGTAAGTGAAGCAGTTAATTGCCAGGCTGAGGGAAGGGAGGAAGGACTGACTGTAACACTGCACAGGGAAGAGGCTATTGCAGCAGATTTCCCTGTTTGAAGCTAGCATCCAACTTAATAGTCAAAGATCCACCAAAACATGCTTACTGTCACCAATACAGATAGGAGACCTGTGAAATATCTTGCAGAGAACCAGAGGACAGAGCTCATTCCCAAACTACATCTCATCCATTTAATATCAGAAGTGAAGTGTAAAACAGGTGAATTAACTGCTCTGGTTTTGTTTTTGACAGTGCTCATGCCCATCTACAGCTGCATGACTTGTTCCATAGGAATAAAGAAGTTGAGCTGTGTAAATGACATTTGGCGAGTGATACCTTGTGCAGGAATAGAGTAATTTATTTTGGGAAGAGAAAGAGGGAGAGAGAGAGGGAAGAAGGACAAAATATTCCAGATGATCCCAGAAGCATAAATGAAAAACCTGAGTAGCCTGTAAAATGTGAAAGCCCTGAGTTATATTTCACAGCAGCACTAATTGGAGAGTAGTCCACGCACAGAAGCAGGTAAGAGACCTACTCCGACAAACTTGTCAGGAATCATGTCTCAAAGTTAATTATATGTTAACAGTTTTAAAATTAGTTTAGTTTTTGACAGTATGAGGAGCACATTCATTCCTACACTATAATCACTGAGAAGTCGAGAAGTCTATAGACTCCATATCAAGAGGTATAAAGGAAAAATTAATATGTGGCATCTTTCAGGCAGAAGCAGTGGCTGTTCAGCCATCAGTCACTTAGGGCTTCTACCAGAACAACAAGAGCAAAGGGAACCACGTGCACGGGGAATAAATAGAAGGATCATAAACAGTTGGTTCACAGGTTTAAAGTTATTTTAGTTGTTTGTTGGGGTTTTTTTAAAGAATAATCATGCAAATAAAGTACTAGATTCTGTTGCCTTAGGTGATTTATTCAATTCTATATTCTACCTGTTGTAATAATTCTTGTATAGAAACACAAAAATTGTTGTTGATTGGTCTCTTAGTTTGCAAAGTTTATACTTACTGACAATTAACACCAGTGAGCTACACCTACAATAAGAGTACATGATCCTCTGCCAGACAAGCTATTGACAAAGATGAGTGCTTAATATGCTGTAAGCATATTTAAAAATTACAAGTTTTCCTCAAAATTATTCAACGCTACGGTTAAAGTAGGAGTGACTGACCTTTTTAAGGTAAACCACTTCATTTTACACAGCTGGTGGGTGGTGTGACAACTCCATCTCCTCTATTAAAAAGTTTGTTGGAATTATTTGGGAAGTTGTCTATGAAAATTATTTATTATTAAAAGTATTTTGCAATGTGTGATTGTCCTGCAGTTTGCAGGATGGGCTATGATCTAGGCTGGAGTAGAGGAATTGTGTATAGCAGTGCAGTAACGGCTGATTTGGAAATTCATTTTTTCAATGCATGAATTTTATTATAAACACATAGGTAATACCCGTGAAATAGGAATTTTTTTTTGCTTTGGAAGTTAAACTCATCAGTAAGTAATTATGTGACTGAAGTTTCTATCAGGTTTTCTTATTTAACCAAACTTGCCAAGATTAAAAGCAACTATAAAAAACATCCCCGTGCTAATTTTTTTCCTTAATATTTATAGAGTAGCAAATAGGGTAACTTATTTACTTCTTTCAAGTGAAATACTGTTTACTTTGCAGACAATCAATGCATTAAAAGAATTAGAAATTTCACACTATTTTCATTGCTGATTCATAATAGACAATCAAATATGTAATAGAACAAGTTATTGTTGCATTGGAAAGAAACATTCATAAATTCAGATGACCTATAGTAGAAATCTAGATCTAGAAAAAGCATTTCTAAAGAGGCAAGAATAAATGCATGTCAAATATGTAATCTACTAGCTGAAAACCAAACAGTGTCAAAATAGAATTTAATCTGAATTTTGTGCTTGCATTCAAAATATTTTTTGCTATTCCTTTTCTGACTATAAGAGCAATGCCACCAGTTAGAACAAAGAAAGATAAAAGTCTTCAAATGAGCCACTTAAAATGACAGGAAGAGGAATTACTTATATGCTTTTAAAATACTTAATGCTTAGCTGGAATGAATCAGAAAGCTCAGTATATTTCAGATTAGAATTTGTAGACATTTTTTTCCCAAGTTGTGCCCTCTGTTGTATGCTCCAGAGCTTAGAGCTACTCTCACCTTTATGAACAACTGATTTGGTCAGTTGTCAGATTTTCCAGTAGAAGATAAGGAGCATCCCTTGTAATTTCTTAGATACTGCTAATAACAACCTGAGCTTTATTGTATTAAAAACTCCTCACAACTCAGTCATTAAAATTTAATAAATGCTAAACACCAGCCTCTCAAAAGGACAAGAATTAATCCCTATTTTGTCAGATAATGCCTTTCAGAAGGAAGGTGGAGGGAGATTCTTTGATTTTATTGCTTCTTGTTTTCTTGAGTGCCTTTTAAAATGTATTTGTCTATTTATTTATTTGTTTTATTTTCAAGGGGCCTGGCTAAGGTTCAGCAAGACTCCATGTTCCCAACCGGAGAAGGAATCTACCACGTTTTCATGAAACCTTGTCATTATGTTTCATTTACACTACAATGCACTGACAGCATCAATCCTTCATTTCACAAACTGAGTGTTTTCATTTTAAAGAGAGTAGCTTCTGCTTTGGGGACAGGGGAAGGGAAGCTTTTGTAGGCGCCAGAACACTACTTTTAAGTCTACAAAAGGAAAAGTAGATTCTTATTAGTTTCAAGTCCTATCTACAAAGATTTTTGACCCTTCAGGAATATAACCTCTTCTTTTTGAAAATGACACACATTGATAGAGCTTTAGTGAGACAAAGATTGTGCCTGCACATGCCTTGTCTTCCTTTAGGACTTAATTATAGCTATGAGGGATGGCATTGGTGTCAAGGAGACTTCTTGATGTTTTTATTGGTGTGGCTTTACCCAGCCTTTGGTTTTGTTTTCGGTTGGGTTTTTTTTTTGTTTGTTTGTATTTGTTTGGGGTTTTTTGGGGCTTTTTTTTTTTTTTTAATCTGAATAATGTTGTCTACACTGTAGATTCTTCTGCATGGACATAAGAAATAATCAGAAACAATAAGCTCTTATGAAGCCTACAAAGATATTATCCAAACATTCACTTATTCTGAGTTCTTCATAGGATAATTCAGAGTTATGAACAGCTGCTACTACTCTCTAAATGTATTAAATAACATATTTTCCAGGGCTGGTGGATAACAAAAAATTTCCAGTTTCTTTTATATAAATGTATGTGTATAGGTGTATCCACATACATTTTAAGAACCTTCTTCTGAGTGCTTAGTTTTATCAAATCAGAGATGGGAAACTCTCACTGCCTGATACATATGCAATCTGTAATTCATAGTGCAAAATTATATAGATGGGGTGAGACACATGTCAAAATCTGTGTCACTTAGCAAACTATTTCCTTACTATGACAACATAGTCACAGATATAGAAAAACTGGTTGAAATGGCTGAATTATTTTAATGTCACAACTCCAGCTACCAGAAAAATTAGTATATTCTAACTGTCCTCAAATATTTGAATACATTTACAAACACAGTTATGGGTTTATTGATCAAAAGGTAGTGAAGAAAGCAAATGGCAGAATACGTACAATCAACAAAAAGTGTCTCCTAATTCACATCTGGCTGTGATGAAAATGTATGAAAAGATGGCATAGTAGCACTGCCAGTGTGGCTGAACACACACTAATGGTAATAATAATAAATCACTTAGCAATTCCTGGCTTAAGAGTTATCATGAAGAATCATAGAAGCTTTCTCTCTCTGATTTTATGTCTGTTTCTCTACCTTTTGCTCATTAGAGCCTGAAATAGTTGTCATCTCCTATACTTAAAATCTGGGCTTTTCTTCCAAGACTGCTAAATAACACTTTCGATCCGTCTATAACCAGACAGCTACAGTTTCTACTCGTTACTGGGAAACCTTGTTACATACTCTCCTTGTTTTACTGAAGAGTGGCACAACTATGGAAGTCCTTGAGCCTTTTCCCTGGTTATACCTTGGATTCTAATGCAGATGGAGCACATCATTACATACACTCTTAGACTTACAGATGAACCAAGAAAAAAAATTTAAAATGTTTCCTTTTTTTGTGTGTGTGTAGGTAGGGAAGATATGTAATCTAGTACCAAGTACCCAATTTTGACACTTCAGGATCAGGACACTACAGATGACTTCTGACCCCTTTTTTGTCCACATGCTTCTAATTCAGTTCAAATCTCTGATTCAATTTTGTGTGCAATGAACCATTCCAACAGCACAACGAATTTGGAAGGAGGATAATGAACCGTCAGGACTAAATTCTTATTCATTCTCAGCTTTTTAATGCTGGCTTAAAGTGTTAATAAATCTTCAGCCTACAGTAGATTTGGTGGACTTTGACTGAAAATGCAATAACATTTTAGGTCAGGACTGAAAGACAGTTCACAAGACATATTGGGGAAATTCACGCTATTTCACCCTGCAGTTCACCTGATCCTATACTGCTACTGATTAATTTTAAGAAGTATTAAATTCACATTCAGGTACAGATTTACAGTCATTTAAAACGTCCAAGAAAAAGAGAGTGAGAAACAGACTTATTCAAATGAAAAGATCTACTATTTAACTAAGGAAAAGTTCTCCAAATTCAAAATTTCCATAAAGCTGCAGAAGTCACAAATACTCTGAAAAGTAAAATCTCCCTATATTAGGGAGGGGGAATCAAGATACAGCAGCCTAGCTGCCAAAGTGTCCCATAACACCATTCCCAAGAAGCAATGCTGTATTTAAAAAAAAAAATAGAAGAAAGAAGTCATATTAACATACCCACTGTACTGTACATCTGAAAACTTTCTTCTTTTCTCTGAGAGTAACCATCAGATAACTCCAATTATTTCCATTTGCAAGTTATATTAATGAAGACAGGGTATTTTTCCAGCTGAAGCGAAGTGAGGGGTTGACCAGGCACACTTGCTACTGGCATAGATATATTTCCTCATTTGCTGAACCTTGTTTTTTTGGTGGTACAATCTTTGACTGCCTTATTTGTGCTGTTTATCCTCATTGATAAGTAAAATAGTTGGATAAGAAATGAGATGCACAGGTATGTTCTACTGCAAGAGAAATACTAGCGGAGGGCATAGTTAACCAGAGGACGTAGGCGAAAGCGACATTGATAATCTGTCTTGGATTCTGTATAACTGCCTGTGACACTGGATGCTACTCCATGCCAGGATATTTTTTTCCTTTAATTTAAAAGTAACAGATTATACCATGAAAATACAGCATATATTCACAAATGAGCTAAATATTTTCTACTTTAAAGCAGAAAAGTTGCTTGGATATGTCCTGCACTGCTTTAAATTACATTCCCCTCAGAGAACCTGAGAACACTCCCCTCCAAGGCTGCTGTAGGCTTGCTCTCAGCAGTCTATACATCACCCAGCTGACTCTAATTGGGAAGAGTTGTCCCTGAATTTATAAAAAACTGAATGCAGCTGAGAGGGTGATACTGAGATTTGTCATTACACAGAAAAGCGTGAAGCAACAGATTGTGGGGATCCATCAAGTTCCATAACAAAAGTGTAGAGGGGAATGCAATCATCTTCAAACCCTATCTTTACATGGAGTTTTACTCCTTTTCAGATCAAACATTCCTCCCCAGGGGAAATGTGTTACACAAACTAATCACCAAGCTCTCAGAACAGATGTGTACTCTCAGCTGCTGTTTTCATCAGCAGGAAGTTTGGAGACATTTCAAGAGACAAACAAATGAGAGATCCTGGTTATTTTCCTCTCCAGAAGTACACACTTATATATGGACTCCTTTCTGCTGCAATGGCTTAATAGAGGGTTGCTGTGGAAACACTGGCACCAAAGTACACCTAATAGGAAGCTATGTAGAAAAATCAGCCCATGTATCAAATTCATTGGGGTTTTGAACTGAAAAGTACTTTGGTGCACTCTTCCTTGGCATTATATTTGTCCCGTCTTGATATTATCCTAGTGAAAATTCACATTTTATCAATGTTACTTATTTCTGTGTGTTAGGAGAAGCACAAAACAAAGAAAAACACCTGAACTGTTAAACGCCAACTTGCAAGTTTGGCTATAACTGTATTCGAGCATTCATGTGATTAAACCAGAAAAAGAGAACCGTCATAAAAGCTTTTCACTATTAAAAATATATATGTATATTTTCTGTATAGTATCAGTGAAAGTACATTGGTGAGTCTGTACTGAACCCTTTCAGGAATGCTTTATCTGGAATTTCTTCTTGTTTTGTTTTTGTTTGGGGCTTTTGTTTGTTTTAGTTTTGCATTTTTTTTTGTTTGTTTGTTTATTTTTTTAAATAAAGGACTCATTTAAGTGGAAAAACACATTTTAATTGCACTGTATGAGAAACAACTGTTTTTCATTTTCAGTGTGTGTGATGACAATCTTAACTAAAAGTGATAACCAATGATGTATGAAATGAATGTTCATTAGGCTGGCACATGACCTTCTAGAAAAGGTATGGTTAAAAATATTTGGACACATAGCTTATATAACTATGAATTATTTTTTTGAATTATTTTTAGATATTAAAAAAAATTTAAAAAATTAAGCATTTTCTCACATAGATGTTTGTTATGGAAAATAACAAGCAGAGAAGTTGTTCAATGCTTATGATCTGACCAACTGATAAACAATTCGTGTAGGTAATATCTGAATTATCAAACAAAAGGAAGCAGCAGTTCTTTTAACATAATCTGTGTATTATTTCTTTATTGTGACAAACATCTGAAGGATTATAATAATTGCAGAAACTTTTAAAGATACTTACATCACTTTCATGGCCTTCTCTTAGATTGTAAGTGAGATCATGTTGTATGTCTTCAACAAACTTGTGAGCATACTCTGGGTAAAGGTCAAGCACTTCAAAGAGACCTTTGAGTATAATACATTGGAGGTCACAGTATGTTAGAGCTTTAACATCTGCATTTGTTTTAATAACTTGATCCCTAATGGATAGGTTTGCTCCAATTAAATCTCCTTTACCTAAAAGAGAATACAAAAATAATTATCTTCAAAGCATAAATTCTTTACTTCTTTTTTGAATCATAAAGCTATTTAACATAATTGCTACACTTGAACCTGAAATCCCATTGTTACTAACGCATTGTTTAATTAATAACATTCTAAAGGATCTTAGACTAATTTTTATTCATTTTTTTGCAGGTGCAACCTTATACACAATTAATTGGAGATACAAAAACTAATTTCCAGACAGGTAACTGGCTGATTTAAGGGAGCAATAAAGTAAATATGTATAAAATGAAGATTATATTAGTAACTAATAGCAGGTGCAATTATTTTTCAAAAAAGCTGTTGTGGGGTGTTTTCCTGTGTGTGTGTGTGTGTGTGTGTGTGTGTTAAATCATGCAGGTGTTAAGATAACATTTTAGCATCTCTGTCAAGAAGAAAGAATGGCTTAAGGAAGTATTCTTATGCTGATGTTTTTTCATTTATGGGCAAGACTGCCTTAGGACACTGGTTGTATTAAAAAGTTCAACACACCATATATTGAAAAGCACATAAACTTTAAAATTAAAAGTTTCCATAAACATCTAATCTGAGTTATTAATTCCAAAGTGCAGTCATCGAACCAGAGGTTTTCCCCAAAAGTTGAAGCAGATGGTCTTTGCTAGAGAACTGGATAGTGTGATGGAGTGTATTCTCAGCAAGTCATGGGCAATACCAAACTGGGGGAATTGGTGGATGTGCTGAAGGACAAAGCCGCTATTTAGGGGGATCTCAATGAAAGACAAAACAGCTGATTGGAATACCATGAAGTTCAACAAAACCAAATGCCAAGTCCTCTACCTGGGATGAAAACCCCGCCTACTGCAGTACGGACTGGGAATTGACCAGCTGGACAGCAGATCTGCAGGAAAGGACCTGGGGGTCCTTATGGACAAATTGAACATGAGCCAACAATGTGTCCTTGCAGAAAAGAAGTTCAAGGACCTCCTGTGCAGCATTAGCAACAGTGGAGCCAGCAAGTCCCAGGAAGTGACTCTTTCCCTCTCTGTTTGTCACACCTCATCTGGAGTACTGTGTCCAGTTCTGGGCTTCCCAGTACAAGACAGGATATTGACACATTAGAGTGAGTCCGAAAGAGGCTGTCAAGAATCAGGGACTAAAGAATATAATCTATGAGGAAAGGCTGAAAAAAAGGGATATTGTTCCATCTTACAAAGAGAAGGCAAAGGAAGGTTATTATTTTCTTCAACAGCCTAACAGAAAATACTAGAGAAAACAGAGTTAAACTTCTCTTCAGAGTGCCCAGGGGGACAAGATGTACTGGGCACAGGGTGTCAAAAAAGAAATTCTCATTATAAATCGGGAAATGTAAGTCATGAAATGGTGGAACAGCCTGCCCAAAGAGGCTGTGGAATTGCAAGCATCCTTGGAGATGTTCAAAACTTGCCTGGGCATAGCCCTGAGGAATCTGAGTTAAATTTGCACTGTTTTAAGCAAGTTTAGGTCAGGTAGCTTCTGAAGGTCCCTTTAATCTTACATTATTCTGTGATTAATAAATAATGAGTTAAGACTGTCACATCTGCAAATCCACCCAGCGTGTGATTCCAGCTGTATATTACACAGGAAATAGTCAGCTTGCAGGGTAAGTTAAACTAAGCAGTCAACTATCCCTGAAGCTTCTTAAATGGGATAGCTTTACACTTGAAAATATCACTTTTTTAGTACTTTAAAATAAAATTGTTCCTATTTACATGGAGCTTGAACAACTTTCTCAAAAGTACTTGTTGCAAACTTAGGGTAAGGAGGAATTTTCTCTTATGCTGGGAATATACGTACATTAATGCTACTTTGGGGTCTCTTAAAAATCTCTATTAGTATAAATGAGAATTGGTGTGAGCTTAGGTCAGTCTGGGAAAGAGAAATTTGACAGGTAACAATAACATCTGTCATTGCTCATCACACCTTGTATTGCTTACATAATAAAACATAGCATAAAGCTAAGCAGTAATACACTTTTACATTTTACTGTAAATATCAACAGTTCCTTAGATTTCTTCCACTATATTAAGCAACGGGCTGGCAATGTTAATCTGTTGCTAGCTGTTAATGTGGACAAGGGAAAGAATATTTCAAATATACCAAAACTGATTTTAAACATTTTAATTAGAAACTTTTTAGATATATGAACAGTATTAGTATCAATATGGCAAAAACGTTTTGAAAAAATGTTAGATTTTTATCTGATAGTAGTTATAGTGCTGAAATAATGTCAGGCTTAAAGACACTAAAATTGACCTGGTAGTGCTAATATATGCTTCTTTTTCAAATTAAAATCATGTAGCAAAGGCTGAAGATAGTAACGTGGAGTTTCATGTAGAATTAATGAAGTGAAGAAATGATTGTACCTTGAATGTCAACATTTGTTACATAACAGAATCATTTCAGCTATTCTTAGTAGCTCTTTACTTCCCTTTTTCTTTAATTGGAGAACAAATTTATATATAAATGTTTCTTACAGGCACATCTGTTTTTAATAAACAGGCACATGCATTCAAAGTTATAAATGTTCTCATTATGGATATTTTTAAAATAACTTATGTCTAATATTTTTAACAAATCCAAGATATATGCTCAAATACTATATAACTAATTTTAAAACATATTTTCCTATAAAATATACTCTAACCATCATTATTAGAGATAAAGTAATAGTGTCTAGAGGAACCAAAGATGTATTTAATGAGAGCATTTCACTGAATTGTTGCTGCACTTCTTGTTAGTGGGAATGATTCAGTAAACAAAAACTAATGTAGTAGAATTAGAGTGAGGACAGAATTACAAAATATTCTGGGAACTGCAAGTAACTCAGCATTGTCAGGGAAAAAACTGATCTCTTGGATTTACATGATATCAGTAATACAATTTCTCATAGGGACCTACATGTTTGATGCATTCACCTTCTGCTGGTGTTAATTAAGTTTAAATGATGAAGCTCCCATTCACTGTAACAAAACATTATTTCATTGTGTTATGTTTATGTTTTTTGCATTATGATTTCATTAACTTCTCTCAGAAATCCACTAATCTCTTTCTTATTTTGATTGTCACCATTACACAATGATGCTTTAATTAACATTTTCAGAAGTGCCTGAAGATGGAATTATTAATGAAATCATAGTTCCAATGGAAGTACCTCGACCTTTCGCTGGCTTTTACCTTATGTTTTATTCTAAGCCATATTTTGTATCATTGATCTCTGTGATCCAATGAAGTCAAGACATTCTTAAACTTCCTAGAAGCAAAGGAGTGATGGAGTGATGTGGAATGTCAATCTAATAGAATTAAAGAGTTCTGAAACAAATAGGACCTGTATCACATTTATATTCTAAGAAAACACCAATCAAATACATTCTAGTAAAATAAAGGAAATTCAATTACAGAAGACCAGAAGCTTCCATTATCAACAGTCTAGTGTAATCCCACAAAACAGGAAGGAAAGCAAAAAAGGAAATGTTCTTTTTAACTCTGTTTCATAGGAATATTAAAAGTTATTAGAAAGATCAATGCTTTTAAGTATAAAGAGATATTAAAATCACAATAAAATAATTCTCTACTTTTAGAGTAAAATTTTGTATTTTATCTCACCAAAAAACTTCATAAACATTAACTCAGACAGGTCTGATCATCCTTTAGCTGAAGATAAAGAGAAATTCTTTAGTAGGCCTTAGATTGCGGCAAATCACAGAAATTTATAGGTAGATATGCTTAAACCTCAAGGACTAAAAACAGTCATCTTGCAAACAACAACTAAAAGTGTATTAGAGCTGAACTTCTGGCCTTTCTCAGTTCTAATATACTCAGATGACTGCAGACAGCATCAGTTAGCATGAAGAAGTAGCTTGGGGGAGCAGAGCCAAGAATGCTTGTTTTTCACCACATGGCTTTTCTGCAAGGGGAGTTCATAGGCAAGAGCCAAAGAATGACAGTAGGCTCACATTGCTTTCTTTCATTTGGGAGCATTAGTGGGAACATTGCCTGGACACTAATTTTCATGAAAGATTTAGGAACTGACAACCAATGTTCTTTGAGCTGTCAATACCATCACCAAACAGCAGAAAGCAGAAATTTGTGTCAAGAGCTAGCAAGTACCTCTTTACACGAAAAGAAGGGTGAATAAATATAAGGAAACCAGAAGTGAAATACAGCACAGCTAACAATCCAGCAATTGAAAGCTCCTTAGGTCAAAATATAAGGAAGTTTAAACCAAAAAATTAAAAAATAGGAGTGTACCTAGACTAGGTATTGCAGATTAAAATTAAACAAATTCTTTCTCATCAGACTATGAGGGCACACTAAGCCATCAGTTAGCAGTGAAGGTCCTTCTGTGCTGGGAGATCATTCTTCTTACTTAAATCTATGGTTGTGAACATACCAAGAATTGCCAGCACGGTGCTGTCCTTCAGGACTTCCATGGAACCTGAGCACACAAAGTAGATCGCTTGCAGGGCATCTCCCTGCCGGAGGAGGTATTCCCCAGGAGCACAGAAGGAGGTTTTGATGTGCAGAGACAGAGACCTGAGGCAGCCACGACTGGCACACTCGAAAAGGGAGAGCTGCAAAATCTCCTTGTTCAAGTGCATGGTGATGTCTGAACGCAGCTCATCTGGGAAGTCTTTTAAAAGCTGTCCAAAAGAAGGAGAAAAATGATGAAAAAGAGAAAAATTGTAAAATTATTTGTTTTCGCTTTTGCCGAAGTGGACAGATTTAGTAGTCCTGCATATGTCATACTGATGCAAATACTTCCCTTTGATTTTTCTTATCCCCTGGATGAGAGAAGTGTTATTTTAATGAATTTTAACTCTGATGAATTCCGGGAAAGACATGAATAAATACATG
>VZTE01001513.1:312369-363446 GCA_013397775.1 Eulacestoma nigropectus
CCCCCCAAGCCTCACCAAAACAAACAACCCAGGAAAAAAAGGTCAACAACACTGTATGTAGGAATTCCCTCTAGTGCACAGTTTAAGTTCAGTTCTTCTCAGCTGATAGAACACAGTAGGCTGCTCAGGTACACCATTTTAGACAGGGGCATACACAATGAAAACAGAGCAAACGTCAATGCAGTTTAGACTTTAAAATTCTTCTATAAAATTCATCAATATGCAATATTACTTCTTCTATAGCAAAATATCATTGGAAGAAGAATAATTTTAAAAACCTGCCTTGAATGTGTTTTTTTGTTGTTGTTATTTTTATTTTTTAATAACGTAATTGGACACTGAAGGAGGGGTGGGAAAGGAATGGAGACAAGGTGCACATTCAATGGAAGAACCTGTGGAAACTTAAAACCATGAGGTCTTCCTTTTTTTTCTTGCAAGCCCACAGACATAGTTTTGTTTGTAGTTTGAGGGGATGTGGCATCTGAACAAGGCAATCGGCCAATGCGTGACCGAGTGGGCTCAGATAAGGAATTTTATCCATAGGAGGCAAATAATGAAGACTGATGTTCTCTCCAGGAGCTGCGGTTGTAGTACAGCAGTCACTCGCTTTCAGTGTGACTAAAGGTACAGAAGGTACAAAAGCTGAAGATGATCATTAACCACATCTAGGAAAGGTTTGACATCTAAGTAATTTTTGTACCTTTGTAAATCTTACTAAGATCCTTCTGTTGCTAAGATGCTGTTGAAAATCCCATTCTTTGTGCTGTGCACAACACAAAAAGAATTTATCGGGAAAAGAATGTTCCAACCCCCAAATCTTTCTGCTTATTTCCACATAATCTTTAGAGACCACTGAGTTTTATAGGACAGATAACAAGAAACCTGAAGGGAGTGCTCCATTCAAATAACACTCCAGCAGAGAGAAGCCATTATTTCTCCTGCAGTACAGTAACACACAACCTGGACAAGTAATTGAAAACAAGCAATCATAGACACCACCAGAAATCTGTATTTTGATTTCATTCTCAAGTTACATTCTATAACATTTTAAAATGTAGCGATATAAAGAACATAAAATTTCAGGCTAAATTACTTGTTTACAGTATTACAATAAATAAGATGAAGGAGGGAGGAAAGGACATTAAACTCCCTGCTTTAAAAAGGACCTAAAATCCCTATGTAGATATTTTGTTTAGTGAAAGACAGGACTACTCATTATAGCATTTTTGCTGGCATCATCTAAAAGTTTTCTGATGAATGCCTCTTCAGCATCTGAGAATCATGGAGGACTGAATTTTACTACATTATTTGATGTTTTAAACCTGCTTTTTCAATAGTTTACCCTCTTACCAGGATGAACCATCTTTGTTTTTAGGCACGGTTTTCTTTGGTATGTAACTTCACAAAAGAAAAAATTGACTCTAAGTTCGTAGTCAAAACAATCAAACACACCCCCCCTGCCTCATTTGGTTACCTCATTGGAATCAATTCCATTATTGACAGACCACGTGGTTTGGAAATATTCAAGCATCCTTTGCTTTAGCTGCTGTGGCAGGTGATGGACCCGTATAAAGTCCTTCAAATCCTTGGTTCTTGTGTGATAAAGGGACCATCTGGAGTACATCCTCTGAATTATGGCAGTTACATTGCCAAACACCAAGGCATGCATCAGAGCTAGGGAGTACAGAAATTACATGCAATGTGGAGTGATGATCAATAAAACTTAACACAGAAAATAAACAGCATCTTCACAGAGCAAAAATTTCCTGATTGAGAGATATAAGAAAGCTTTTGAGTAGAAGACTCCTTGAATAATATACAGTGTTATTAATATGATTATTCATTTCTGGTTTTTGAGGCACTATGAGTCACAGTCATGGGACAGGGTAGAACAACAACTGATTCTATCTAGTCACGGTACCCAGCAAAAGAATGTCCAAGTCAAATTAAGTCCAGAGTCTAAGAGAAAAGGAAAACAGAACATAGATTCATAGAATCATAGAATCATAGAATGGTTTGGGTTGGAAGGAACCTTCAATATCTAGCTCCAACCCCCCTTCCAGGGATGGCTTTCACTGGATCAGTTTTTTCAAAGCCCCATCCAGCCTGGCTTTGAACACTTCCAGGGATGAGGCATCTACAACTTCCCTGAGCAACACCTTCCTGTGCCTCACAACCTTCACAGTAAAGAATCTAATCTAAACCTGCTCTCTTTCAGTTTGAACCATTCCCACTCGTCCTGTCACTACAGGCCTTTGTAAAAAGTCTCTCTCCATCTTCTTTGTAGGCTCCCTACAGGTACAGGAAGGAACTCATGTAGGCAGGTATGATCAGGAAATAATGAGATACTAATAATCAGTATGAAAACTAGACTCAAATAATCTGTTGGAAACTACATAGAATGTAATAGATTTCAGAGAACTCATATAAATACATACAATTACTAATGGACACTGTGTGTAGTGGAATGAGGTGTAAATAACATTTAAAGAGGTATTGTATTCTGGGGGACATGTTTTTAAAAAAAAAGTCGGAAAAAACCCATTGAAAAGCAGAAATTCAGGCTAGAAGAAACATTCAAAGAGGCAATCTGATTTCTTATGTCACTTGACAGGGTCAAATATGGTTAAAATATTTTATCAGAAAGTTCTGACATCCTGGAGTTTGTCTGCAATTAGTTATTGGCTTGGGAATAAAAAGACCAGAAGCAAAATTGAAGAAATATTTACAGATATAGGTCATCTGGCTTTGTCTGTGCAAAAATGTGTTTGCTTAATATGAGTTGGAAGAATCACTGCTAAATTGTAATGTGATGCTGATCTGATCTGATCTACAAATTGTTTATTGAAAAAAATTACTAAAAAACTTGATTATTTATCTAAAGGGACATCTGTCTTTACAGTGCTTGAAAAAAAGCAGACAGACTCTAAAGAGTGACAAAGGAATTGGTTTATAAACAAGACAAACAAGCTGTTGACCTTGTATGCCAATTTACAGACGTCCAATGTGAGTGAGAAGAGACAAGGGGGAACAGGAGGAGGAAAGGATGCACTTTTAAACTGTAGAAAGAGACAGAAAATTCTGGAGTTTGCTGTATTAGAAAATGTTTACAGGCTGAGTAAAACACAAAGGAGCTAGTAACAATATCTATGTCCTTATTGTGAAGGGAGTGCAGAAAAACAGATAAAGAACTGCAGTGTAGAAATAGCAGAAAGAAAAGGATTATATATATAGTAAGAATAGCAAGCCTAACTGGAAATTTATTTCTGAAAATAATCAGCTATATCAACTAGGTGTTGTTCATGATGGTGCAGTGAATTGCTAAGTCATTAATGTCAGAAGCTAAAGCAACAAAATATGAGGGATTGGTGTAATACTAGATACAGGATATTATACTAGAAATATGACAGCTAGGTCTGAAGCAATTCAGCCAGACACAGATAAATTGGTTAAAGAAATAGCGTAACCTCTTTAAGGATGCAATAATCAGTTTAAACTGGGGGGTGAGATAAAGCATTAGGTGGTGTATGGATGCATATGTAAGAATCACATGGGATGTAAGTCCCTCATCAGACTGCAAGGCTAGGAGCTGGACAGTGTAGAGATCTCTATGATGTTACTATAGGCACAAATATCATCTAAAATTTTATTATTATGGTAGAATTTGTCTTTGCCTGTATACATTGGAAGGCAACTGCTTCTCCTAATGACAAGCTATTCTTGGCTGTGACAGGCATTAGAATTCTTTATTAAATAATCATACACTTACCCTACTTTCTGTAAGAAACCTACTACGCCTCTGTCTAAACCCAAGTAGGACAAATTCAAAACTTCTAGGAACAGTATTTTATAAAGTAGCCTTTATTTTAATGGATATTCTAAATCACATTTTAGTTAACTTATGGAACAGATGAACACCTCTGATCTCAGATAGGACTGGAGCTACTAGAGCAGGCCTCCAATCTCTTAAATACAAAACTACACATTGTTTGCTGAAAGAACATAGAGAGTACAAGACAGAACATAGTATGATCACCTGCTGGAGGGCAGATCTGATTAATATTTTACAGATGCTGGGTATCCTAGGAATTCTGGTTACATTTTAATATGTAAATTTTCTTTCCTACTTTAAGAAGACATACTGTATTAAACAAGATCTTTTATCCTCAGAATATGACTTGTTAAAAATTTAAATTTCTAATTCATGCAAAATAAAAACTAATATGAAGAGGCCAGTAAATATTAAAAAAGGTATGCTATAAGCTATTTATTAGTTAGGTTCACACTTCTTTTTTCTTTCTTCAACTTTTTCAAGGTTTAAGTAAGTTTTTTCAGTTTGTAGTATCATAAATTACAGAGATACAGAAAAACTACTGATAAACTAATTCACCCTATCAATTACACCTTAAATTTCATAAACTAATGGCTTGGTCAAAAAGTCTGAAAAACTTACACCAATTTTTCTCAGAACATCAGTTTCCACAAGGGAATTTTAAAATTGAATAGCAACCAAAACTCTACACTAGAACAGGTTTTAAGAAATGAAGAGGTATCATGTCCCTAAGCATACAGATCGGCGCTTTATTCCTAACGGAGTTTTCTAAGGCATGCTCACCCATCTTCACAGCATCGTTCTAACTCCTTCAAGTTTCCTTGACTTTCCTCAATAGTATCTAAAATACAATTCATCAAGAAAATACCTGCAGATCAGTCTGCTCTGCTTTTTTTACCTGGACATATCTTGTTCACTGGTCCCTCACAGATATAAATCTCTTCTCCTACCTGCTTGCCTATAAGCAACTTTGCCTTTCAGTCATCAGTTCCCTCTTACTCCATTCAGTTGACCAGTTCTTCACAATTTATTCAATGTACAAGCATATTATTTCTGTCACTTAATAATATAAGAAATAAAAGTGAAATTGTTATAAGTGGACTAAAATGTATAGGATACTTCTATATTCTACTCTATTACATTTATGAAAGCTCTGCCATATTAAAGCGAATTAAATACTCATCGCTGCCTTACATAGGAGATCTCTCGATTTCTTGATAGAAATGAAAACTCATTCCTTCATTCCAACAGATTTTATGTAGTGAAAGCCCCAAAGAACAGAGAGCACAGTGTATTATAAAACTTTAATTTTATGCAACCACCAAAAGCAATTAATGAACTGCTTGTGGATTTGTGACATTGTCAAAACTAAAATTATATCATTCTTGGATGATTTGTTATAATACTGCCTCTCATTTTCATGACTGAGGAAAATGAAAATAATTCATTGAACAATTCTTATACCACTTAATGCTGCAAATATGTAGTTTACAGGTAATTCATCATGTTCCCTGGCTTTCAAGCGTCAAATTTCCAATTTATTGTTGTCCAGGAAAATTTATCCTGCAAAGCTGACACCCAGGGCTTTACTGACTAGCCCAGGCAAAATACCTTCTAGTATTTCCAGAACAACTAAGCAAGCAGAAAAAAAAATGGAGGACACAGTACTCTAGAAGTGATTTGCTTTTACCCTTCATGCCCAGTGTTACATCTTTGAGCTGTATTATGTATACATTGTGAAATAGCACACCTAATTTTTTGTGGGAGGAAGATGATCATAAAGACTGGTGCTTTCTCTAAAGGTCTTGGCTTACAAATCACTGCTGGTTGTACCCAGGTGCCTCAGCAGAAGGAAGGGGACCATGAATGAGCACATGGCTTACTCCAAGTGCGACTTGGTAATGAACATAAACCAAAATGTTAGTAAGAACCCCAAATATGACAAAAATATTACTCCCTGATTCAAATCTGTATCAAATGGTTATCAATGATAATTGAACTACTTTTTTTTATGGTAAGTCTCACTAAACAGTCTCCTGGCTCTGTCCTGTCTCTTGTTCTTTCTCTCTGGTCTTGTCCTTCAGATGAGGATACACACCAGCTCACAGACCCATTGTCCTGTGGGCTGCCCACCTCCTCTCATCACCACTCCCAGGGCTGCCATGAGGACTGAACTGCAGCTGATGTGCACATCATACCTGGGTGTCTGGGAAAGTGCCACGTGACTGAAATCCCCAACACGTGGCTGGGCCACTCTTACTGTTAATAATGTGAACTTGCATTTTAGTGGGCGACACTCTTTCATCACCATAAGTGAACTAAAGTTTAGAAATATGTCTGCCTAAGATTTTATCTAGTGTAAACCAAACAAAGTTATTTCCTTCTTTTGCCATTTTAAATTAAATTTATTAAACCTCACTTTGTGTTTGTTTGGGGTTTTTTTAAAGAAACTTAGCAAAATTCAGCTTTTATTTGACTTTTTCCTACTCCTTGAAAATGTTTTAAGTGATGCTTAATTGTACCTACCCCCAATCAGCATTGTGCAAATGGAGAAGATCTTTTCAGCATCGGTATTGGCTGAAACGTTTCCAAAACCAACGCTGGTGAGGCTGCTGAGAGTGAAATACAGGGCAGCTATATAGGCACTTCTGATTGATGGGCCTCCTAGAGTATTATTCTCATAATAAGGAGATTCAATTCGTTTTCCTAGCTCATGAAGCCAACCTGCAAAACAAAGCATAAAAAGAATTACTATTAAGTAATACTGGCACCACCACGAAAACTACACACTATATTAAAAAAACAGCTCTAGAAACCCTGCAAAACCTGCTCAAAAGCCAGTATATTCTTCACACAATTCCAAGAATAAAAAGAACATTATACTGTAGGAATTTAAGCAGCATAAGTATTATGTCTCTGGGATATTTATTTTTATGTACGATTTTTTATAAGAACTGCATTTCAGCATTGAAATCAAGTGGTTTTGAATTGCATATCACAGGTCTAATTAGACAATTTATAAAATCCATTAAGTCACTGAAAGGAAAAAAATCTTCACCTAATAGCACTGCAGCAACAATGCAACATCTTTTGATTCTTTCCATTAATTAATGCTTGGAAAGCTTTTTGACATTCTAAGACTAAATCATTATAATAGTAATTACATATTCAGAGCTTTTCACGTTTCTTTTTACAGTAGAAAAGATTCAAAGAACTAAACACAACTTACAAACCAGAATTAATTTTCAAAACATGCTTCAGTAAGTATTTTCTAAATTGTTCATTTAATCTTTCCTTTCATTTTGATAAATGAGTCTATGTGTGCCAGAGAAAGCAGAATTAGCTACTGCCTCAGACATTTGAAAAAACAACAAAACAACCCCAAAGCAACAAGGTAGGAAAAAATATGCAGCTGGAAAACACAACCTGAATGAATTGTATAAACACAATGCTTCACAAAAATCAAGATAGGGGCAAAAAGAAGGATAAAAACCTATTCATGTGCCCAGTTTTGCCTGTTAAACAGCTTGCTTGGGAGATTGGGAATCTTTCTTGGGTATACAGGGAGAACTGCCAAAAGAAAATAATCCTGATAGACAGAGTTTTATTTTTAGAAAAATTGTTTGGGGGTTCCCCTTTTGTAAGCTGGGATCTGGCAGACTGAATCACCTCCTGAAGCTTATTCTCTCTCCATTCAGCATCCATTTTGATTAATCCAAATATGAACTGGGGGAAATCTCATTGCATAAGATGTCTGCAAAGGTAGGGGGTAGATTTAAAGTATCTGTCCCAGCACTTCCAATTAAGTTGGGAAAAAAATCTGTAGGAGTTTAGCACCTAGAGTAGACCTGCTGAACCATGGCTGCTCCCATGTTCAGCTCCAGGCTTTCTGGCATGCTCTCCTCCAGAGAAAGCTCAGCCAAAAGGGCTGGATAATGGCAGAGCAAGGTCTGGCCATGACTGTGCTGACCCACTCTGTGCAGGAAAGTGAATTTAATCACAGGCATAAATGAAAGCAATCTGCATTGTCATATGATGGCAGTACTGAGTAGGATGTTTTACCTTACCAACAGATAAGAAAGAGTATGAAAATCTCCTTGATTTTGCCTGGATAGATAGTATCAATCGTGGGAATATTTTGTACTTGTGGCTCCCAATTATTTAGAATGAAAGTAAAGAAAAATGGAGGAAAAAAGACGACTAGCTGAGTCAATACCAGTCCTCTCTGCACTACTCTTTTTCTGAGATTACACTACATTTCCCCAATAGTAACATGGCCCTTTGCATGGCAGATTTAATTCCCATGCTTCTATAGTAGGGAATGTAAACACAAACATTAAAGAACAGAATAAAAACCTAAGAAAATCTCTGGCAGACAGGAGACAAAGTTAAAAAAAGTGTATCTAAACCTAATGTAAAGTAATGCAATCATAAAGTTCAAGATTAGCTCAAGATTGTTTCAGTTGCAAAACTGAAACAAACAAGTTATTTTAAAGAACTATAACTGATATGCCTTTTAGGAGAAAATCTCCTTCCTTGGAGTGTTCTAAAAGCCACTGAATCTCAGCCTGTGTATTTCCATTTTATTTACTTTTCATGCATTCCCAGTACTATCCAGGAAAGGTGGATGGCTGCATTCTTTAGCTGAGAGATATATGTGAACTGGTTTCTCCTTTACAGCTCACTTTATGTTCAAGGTTTTCATCCAGCCCTAAGGAAACATCATTGTTCCTAAAGGATTCATTACTGCTAGTAAAGGTAAGGTAAAAAAAATAAGTGTCTACATTCTACCCATCAGTAGAAGTCTCCATAACATTTCTACAATAATTCCACTACCAAAATACCAATATAATCATTTTGTGATTTCTAACACTTCTGGCCAAGACACCAGTATTCAAGATGAGTTCAGTGTCTAGTTCTGTGGTATAGATGTTCTCCTCAGCTGGATGCGCGGCTTATCACTGAGCTACAACACTAGCAGTTAGCAATGATTAGCAATTCTTAACAATTGCTAAAATAATGCCCACAATGTAAAGAAAAGCTACTAGGTAAATTTATTTAGAGATTTAGACTTGGAAGAGAAAATGTATCTCTGAAAGGGAAAACCCCAAAAATATATTCCTCTGACTTGTAGATAAGAACATGTTTACAGCTTCTCATTTCTATTTTGGCTGCCAGAGATTATCCTAATCAGGAATTTTTGAAAAAATTATATAAAATTATGTTTCTACCAGAATATATAAAATGCTGCAATATTTTCCAGATTAACTGTATCTCTCATATTTTTGCTGATAGCACTGCATTTTTTTTAAGTTTCGGGGTAGAGGCAAGATACTGTTGGGTATAAATACTTTCATCAACCAGTGGAAATAGTCATGAGGTAGCATAATTGACTAATGCCTTTTCCTCTTCAGGAAGGAAACAGCTGTAGGTAACACCTCTCAGCAGATTCTCTGGCAAACTTGAGTAATTAATTTTTGCCCTCAGGGAAAAAGAGAAAAATAAATATACCTTGTAGTCAGAGGAGCTTCCTAGAATTTAACATTATGAATCTTGTCTGGCTCAGAATTAGCATTGTCTAGGTATAGCTCTCTGACTCTGAAAACATTTTGAAGTGCCAATTAGCATAATTAAGAGGAAGGCCTTTCAAAGGGAAAAAGAGCACTTAAGTAATCAAGTCCCATTGGAAAAGTCAATAGGAATTGGATATCTAGCTCCATTAGGCTACTTTGAAAATTGCTGTAAGAATCCGTATTGAGTTTCATTTACTTATATCTGAGAAGTGCTCAAGTATCAGCAGAAGCCTAAAAAAGCATTTAAACCTCCATAGATGACATACTTTTTAACTGGATGTAAACCACATTATTTCATTTACTAGACATCCAGAAAATCAGTCCTTCCCCTGGCTTGGCGATTTCTCTCCACTGAATATGTACAACACTCCCTGTTATCTGCAGCTTCATTCTATGTTACTACTTAGATTTTCCTTATATGCCAGACACTTAACATACCAGAATACTGTCTGGTACTTCAAAAACTTAGAAATTAGTTGCATTTTCTAATGCATTAGTTAACCACAGCATTCACTCTAAAAATAAGACAAACATTTTTTTTTTTCCAGTTAAAAAATAGACCAAAAGTCTCTGTTTTATTCCGCACTACAGCGTCAGGAAGAATAAAGAGGTATGGATAAGGAATGCCTCTTAGAGCATCTCTGAATGTCTGAAACAATAGTAATGAGGATGCTAAAAGAGAAAAGTACGAGACAAAGGCCAAGCTTCTCACACCAAATTTAGGGACTTCAAGTAGTCCTAGGGGAAGTGTGAAGGTAGAAAAGCCTATCTGCTCTTACATAATTACTTTTTTTTGAAGTTTAGACAGTATTTAAACCTCATGCAGGGCCAGACTATACTTGGCCCTTTCATGCTAGTAAGGAGAGACAGTAAACAATACTGTGCTGATAGTAGAGGAAGAGACTATGTAGTGAGAAATGCTGGAGTAAACCAAAGGACACAGTGGGTTGTCTTTAGTGAGGGTTACCTTTAAGGCCTTTGTTTGAGGCTGAGTTTTGTTTTTCTGGCTGAACTGAAAAGAAATAATAATAGAAGAATGTCCTGAATTGGAGCACACACAGCCTTCTGATATAAACAGATTATAACTTTCAACACAGAAGTCGCTATCTTATGACTACTAATGTGTGTTGCAGTGAACAGTTTAGGGTCATTAAGGAGAAGATAAAAACTATACAAGTGAAATGAGATCCTTCATCACTGGAATGCATTTTTAAATTAAAATCACCATGTAGCCTGAGAGCTGTGTTGGTTCCCACTGCAGTAGTCCCTGATCACTGCTGATAGCTCCTAATTTCAGATCTAAAGCCAGGCAGCCAGGAGCTGTAGGTTTGCACAATACAGCTGCACCCTCTGATCTGCAAATAAACATCTCGTATTTCCATTTTAAATGCGGGAAAAATGTTCCAAGTTTCTATTGATCTCAATGAACCAAGATTTTTAGTTGTGTCCATCTCTATGTTTCTCTGTATTAACCTCCACAAAATAAACCTTAAGGCAGAACATATGCTAAGAGAGAGCAAGTAGGTGAATTTCCTTCTTTTTAGGTAAAAGCACCTGTAATTACAGTTTCTGTGATTTTAGATGTCCAAATCTTCCCTCAACTGTCAATGTGACTTCCTCAGAATGTATCAGAGTAAAAGTGCACTTGAGGAGGGGAGGCAAGAGCTAACATTGTATTTGAAATAAGATTTTTTATAACAGCATAATGAATGCATTTTACCAGATCAAACCCTAATCATCATTCATTAGACATTAAAACATTAGGTTCACTTTTAAGATCGCTTCCAAAGAATTTTGCACACTTACTCTCTAGATGTTGCTGACTGATACAATATATTCAGAATCTAAAGGTGTATAAGGAGATGAAATAATTTTATTTCTTCTTGTGTGTATGACTGCATTATTGAATAATCATTGCCTTTGTTCTCATGGTGATTACTCATTTAAGGTACTCAGGTTCTTCACAAGAGCTTCAAAGCCTTTTTTATCCCTGTCTAGCCAAAATGTTTTTGATATGTGCAATTTTTTCCTGCTAAAACATTTGTAGTTTTTCCCCAGACTGTTAAAAGACCAAACAGCACTATTCCTACTATTTCACCCTGTGGAATATTGCTGTTACTCTTTCATTGTCACAAAACCTGATCATTTGTTTACAGGTTTGATCTATGGTGGAGTTTTGCATGTCATGCTAGGAGAGGCCCCCAGGTACCAGAGCAGATGGTTTTAGGATTAAAGAACCTTAGAGATGACAGGAGCAATTATACCTTCAACCACTGCTTCTGGAGGACTGTAAATGTGCCAGACCTTATTGGGCTGGGTCGATAAGCAGAGCAGGAATCAGGTTTTTCTTTCACATAAATTTGAAAAAAAATAGGTATTAAAACTCCCCCAGCCCCTCTATCTCCCCTTCCCCAAAAAAACCCAAAAACCAGAACAAGACACAGCCATGAATGTGTGATACAGTTGCAGGTTCTGAGGGTGTGAAAACACACCTCCAGCACATGTGCTCAAATGGCAGAGTTGCATTCTAGTAAAATACAATACATGACTTTATGCTCTTTTCCAAATGAAGATAATAAATAAATGTTATATGCGTAAGAGGAAACCCGAGGTGTGTTTATAGGATGTGTCAACAAGTAGAGGGTACAATGGAACAGCTCTGGCCAAGAGGCTTACATTTGAAGAAAATTAGCTCATATTCAAGATAAGTAAAAATTAAATAGCAATGCATGAAATTTAAACCAGAATAATTTCAATATTAGTACAACAGACATAACCATAATGACTGCACGACAATGAGGAACAATTAGCATTAATCTAATTCCCTTGACCTTTATTCTGCTAACACATTTTCCTGCAAAGAGTAGACACCTAAAATGAGAAAGAAAACAAATAAGATAAAGACAATAACATATTTCTCAAGTACTGAGACTTCTTAAAAATATTAAAGTAAGCCACAAAATAATTAATTCCAAAAATCAATTTTCTTGTTTTAGCTTTGTCAAATATGGTCCTTATTATATTATATTCTTTATTATGATGAATTTAATGATTTTTTTCTTAAACGAGACAGACATATAGCATGGGTATGAATGAGACTTGTGGTATTACAGGAATAAAGGAACATTTACTGCAGTCAAATCCACATACTCAAATTTTGTGCAGGGAAATTTTTGCCATGCCATAGAAAAGAAACAGATTTAACTTGGACTATATGAAAAATAGTTTTTTCTCAACTGTATGTGAATGAAGCCCTTGTGGTAGAGGCACTCTCAAGGCTGCCCTGTGTGACCCGGGAGCAGAGCCCAGGCACCAGCTGTGCTGACTTGGAACTGCCATGCGTGCAGCAAGGACGGGGATTAGCGCTTCAGAGCAATGCAAAGCAGGGGTATCTGCCCTCCACAGATCATAGCATTACCTTTCTCATACCTTTGAAACACACTGCCTGTGTACTTCTAAATCTAATTTATGTCTATTTTAGTATTTTCCTCCATTTTTCTATGTTAAAGTCATAATCCTTTGTAACTTTCTGGTTCTTTGATTGCATCAGCTAATCCAGGTAATGAAGGGTTACCTATGTTAAATTTGTACAAGCAGATTATGCTTAACCTCTGGTTGAGTAGATTTTCAAGTGCCAAAATGTAAGAGGCAGATATTACTTTGATGGAAACAACACAAGATTTTCTATAGAGATATACAAAAGTTTATACACATGTACTTGATAAATTTCCACACTATAAATAATAAAAAAGAAAAAAAAAAAAAAGCCCAAAAATCCGTTTAATATGTAATCAAAGAGGAGAAAAATAACCCTGTTTTGCATCAAGTTCTCTGTGCTTCTTTCTATTCAGTAGATAAAATCTTTAGAGGGGAGAGGACAAATTTTATAAGAAGATTTCATGCTTCAGATCTCAGATGTTCATCTCTTTAAAGCCTAGTCCATAAACAAAAATAGAGTCTTCTTTCATGTAAGTGCTACATATACATGTCATTTAAACATCCCCGTGAAAATATTAACAGCATATTTTTTGGGGACCTTGCAAACAACGGAAATTACAAAAATGTAATATTTTAAAATTACAAATAAAAGACTTGAGAATTTCAAAGCCACATCCTTCTCAGAAACAAACCATGATGAAACATCTCTTCAAAATTATAGATGAGGATTCACCAGTAGCAAATTTGAGGATGATTGCCACACAAGAATTCAGGTGAACACTAGGAATGGATAGATTCAATAAATATGCCATTTGATTTCCATTGCAGAGAAACTGGATAGAATTTTTATTACCTCTTCCCAAATTAACAAATAAAGAGAGATGGTCATAAGCCAAAATCCAAGGCACAAAAATGCTCCTGATAAAGCTGATAATTCATACCCTTGCATCTACTTTTTTTTTTTTTTTTTTTTTTTTAATAGGTCAAATTAGAAAATCAGGATTTGAACATATGTCAGATGAAATTGTAATTCTCTGCCAGACTTTGGGAATTCTACCACTGATTTTCAAGCATCTGTAACATCATTCAGAGAAAGCTTGAACTTGGATATAATGAAGTCAGAAGAGAAAAATGAAGATAAAAATGAAGGTCCCTGTATGTCCCATTGCTCTTGAGGCTTGGACATTCAAGATGCGCAAGCCTCTGTAGTCAAAGGCAGATGGGTGAAATGGTTACCTTCAGATCTGGTTCCTTTTGAATGCCTGCCTTACCCTTTGCAGGTACAATAATCTGGAGGAAACTGTATCTTTTCCAAGATCCTTAGGGAAAGTTTTGACTTTCCAGAGACTTACACTGAGATAGATGTTTTAAAGACTTTTAAAACCCATAGAGCATTCCAAACTAAATGTGTCCTCTTTGGGGTTAGAGCATTTCTAAATACAGGCTTAACCTCTGTCAGGTCTACCAAAAGTTCATTTCATTTGAAAGGTGACAACCTATGTATTTCTTGCATAAGGCTAACTAATACCCTTTGTAAATACATTGGCTGTTTTATTTCTGATTGAATGTATACTTAGAAGGTATCATAAAAAAATTACATTTTGCATAGCTTTAACTCATCTAATTTGACAAAGTCATAACAGGATATTGACCCATTGTTGTCACTGAAAATGAAGCTTTCATGGTGAAATAAATACTCAATGAACTAAGTAGTTTCAGTGGGAAGAAATTTCAATCAAGGAACTAAAAAAAGGAAAAAAAATCTAAGATCTAATTGCAATGTTCCCCATAACAAGAAAAACACAGCTGAGCCCACAGAAGTGCTGAAAACCTGAAAATTAGGCCTTAATTACCTCATAAAACTCAGCTCTAAATTGCAAGTATCACTATTTAGAATAAAAAAGTAACATTTTTCTTTTCTCATGGTAAAATTGATGCCACCTTTGAGATATGGAAAAAACTTCCTTGTAGGAAATAATTTCTTGTCATCACCAAGGTGTGGTCTGTTAAATAATTTATATTTTCATTTTGGACAGCCATAAGTGCAAGGAGAGATACTTCCTACGGGAAGCTTGCAATCCCTCCCAGTGAAGGCACTGTAAGGATTATAATGTGATTTCCAAAGTCTCTGGTTGATCACTCTTGGGCACGTTCATGGCTTAGAAATGGTAGAGCCAAAGGCCTGATATTAAATACTTGCAATGATAGCATTTTATTAGAAAACAATGTTGGAAAGATATATTTAAAAATATTTAGTTAGCAACAAGTTAGAAAAGTCTGGAGTCTGGCATATTTTCCACCTAATGCAATATCCTACATAAACACTATACAAAACACAGTGCACTGGAATTAACAACAGCTTCACATATTTCAAGCCCTGCACATTTCTAGCCAGAATCTAAATATAGTTTATGCATTAAATCTTAGAATCTCTAGACAATGTCTTATCTTCTTTTGTCTGCAAAATAAGATTTTGCGCTTTCACTTTTTCCCCTACTGTGAGAAATCCCGGAGGACCAGCCCAGGTAGAGTTTCACAGTCAGAGCTCCAGATGCTTCTTAAAGCTGGTAGATAATTCATGTGAATTATCTATTTACACTTCTTCTTCATCATGTGGCAAAACATTGTCTTTCCAGAGAAATTACTTTGTGCCTACAAATAGAGTTTATTCTGGTGAGAGAAGAAAGGAGTGGTACTAGGGGAACATGTCCCTTTGGCAGGACTCCAGGACAGTCTCCTAAAAGCCAGCTAATGCTCTGCATGAACATAGAGGTTATCACCTCTCTAAGGCTCTGGATGAGTTGTCCCTCTCACCCCTATGCTGCATTGCTGCCTTGCTGCCTCGTAAGGCTGCAGATTGCATCTCTGGGACATGCAGCTGGCATCTGTGGATGGCCAAACCAATCAGACAGATCTGTTGCTCATATTTGTGAGGAAGACCCCAATATAGCTCCATACCAGTCTCACAATATAACATAATAAAGATTCCCCTTTAAGCAGAGATACATTTATTCCAAGGTAGAGACCTGTCTATATTACATGTAAGAGCTATGTAAAAGACTTTTGAGAGCTGACTCAGCAGACCTGCAAGGAACACATTCCTCTTGATATTTTATGATAGTTCTCTAAACATTTAGACTTACTGTTGCAAAGAAGCTCCAGTGTACATGGTCAGTGCACCTGCATTCCTGCAGAACTAGGTCATAAATTCCTTCAGCCTCGTTTATCAAGGAGTCAGTAAATTTAGAAAAGGAACATTCTTGAAACTGTTCTCTGTGATAAGTTAGTACAGCTCTTCTCAACAGTAATTTGTCAGATGGCTATGTTTGAATATGTGGGAGATTTAAATCCCTCTTGCTTTTGCAAGTCAGCAGTTTGCTCTCTCTTCCCCACATCACTGAATCACAGAATCAACTAGATTGGAAAAGACCTTGCAGATCATTAGATCCAAAGAAAGGACAAGATGGGGAAATTTTCAATATCAGCTTTCTGTGACAGTAGCAGACAATACACCAAAGCACTTGATAATACCTAATTATTTATATTAAAATTTTTATTTTTACTAGGAATAGTTTACAAACAGGTCTAATGCCATTAATATATTTGGAGTGAAGAAAAATACCTTTTCATTTTTTTAAAAATTGTCTCGCTTTGTTCTCCCCAGAATCTTTTCCTAGGGTTCTTACACTAGGAGAAATTAGTGCATAAACAAGTTAACTACTTTTTTTGTAATATAGTATAATGTTAATTTAATTTTTAGACTACAGGTAAATCATACAAATCTAAACACATAGATAATTTGAGAAATAAATTGCAAGGCCATAATCAGAAGTATATAAATCATGTGAATATCATCTTCTTTAAGGAGATGCTCACGCTGTCACTACACAAAGAGTTTCAGTATTTAACATTTCTGCTCCTTAGGCAAACTGGCTGCTACTGTCCTTTTCCAGGCTATTAAATGCCTTGCAGCTAAGCTTGGAATTAGACACGTTTGTGCTCGTCGTCCATTCAGTGCAAAGAGCATGTCCATCTATGCCCTCTTCTCTTTGCTTCCCTGTGCTCCATCAGTCTGTACCCATCTGTTAGAGCTTTCCTTATCTTTAGACTGTAATACCCTCTTGAGCAAGAGCAGCCTTTTTATCCTGTGTTAATTCAGCAATGGAGACAAGAGGGCCTTGACCCTCGAGTAGCATCCCAGGTGTTCCAGCAATAAAATTTATGGTAATGAGGGGGGTTTTTTTATGGTGTCAGCTAAAGAGTTAGAAACCTGTTTTGCAGTTTTATGTGTTTGGAGTCCAAATCATGCCATAAAGGTTTTGAGCTACTACAGGCAGGATATTCATGTCTTTTTAAAGAAATAAGCATTGTCCTCCATAAGCCATAGAGATGATTTTAAAATGAAACATTTATTATCAAAATATGACAAAATATCCCACGCAACAAAGCCTTGCAGAATGTAAGTTTTAAATTTGCTAGCAAAACTTTGCATCTAAATGTGTGCAGCATGGCATAGTTGGTAAATTAATCTTACCTCTACCCTGCTGTTCTCACCTGCTCAGGTTTCACCATCAGAGAAATACAGACTAAAGTCTTTCAGTTCTTATGACAATTTCTCAGTCCTAAGAGTTAATATATTAAAGTTCTGACTCAGAATCTGCAAATAAATTCTCCTGGAGGCAGTGACCGTGGTAATCAATACCTTAAAACTTTTGTAAAAAAACCCCATATTGTTTATTTGCAACAGCAAGATATCAAGAGGACTGTATTTTTTTAGAAAAGCAGTGCAATATGCTACACATATTTTATATTTTCATTCTGTCTAACTGCCAGCAGTCTGCAAGAGTAGAGCTGTTTACTTCCAGACTCCGCTGTAAGAGTCCTCTCTGCTTCTTAAATCTGAGTAATGCAAGAAGTGGTCCCTGACAGGTGGTCAGGAAGGTCCCTTCCCCTCTCCTGGCATCTTCCCCACTCCAGAAATTGAGCCAAGTTTCAGCACCTCCTACCTGTTCAAATGCAGTCTCTCCACTTGGTAAAACAGGGGCAGAAGCCTCAGCATGGAAACCGTTTCCTTTTGTAGGTCTAACTACAAATGAAAGACTAACTTCAGAATTGCAATAAAACCGTGCTAATTTCCATCTGACTGGCCTGCATAATTGCACAGGAGATGATAATGACAGTATGGAGTTCAGTTTGGGTCAGTATAGACTGCTGCAGTCTACATGACATCCATTTCTCCTTGTCTTCTGTATTAACAACATCCATGCTGGTTAGATAAGAGCTAAGTATATTAACCCTCACTACAATCCCCTCCTTGCTTGCTCCATAGATTTTACAGCATTGTCTAAGTATTTTCCTCTGTGTTCTTATCTAAGGAGCAACTGTGTTGTACAGGGACCTGCCTCTGACAGGCAGCCATATGATAAATGGTATTTGCACTTTATTTGCTCTTGCCTTGTCTTAGTTTTTTATTCCTTGATTCTACAATATAAGTAAAATTTTTCAATTCTTTTTTTTTTTATTATGTGCCACTTGAATCAAGGAAGTTTGGATCCAAACATATTTGGCTTTTTTGAGGAGGAAATCAACAAAAGGGGATATTTTACTCCAGATTATATCTAAACATAATAAATAACCCCAAGAACTTGCAGTGTAAAAAAGGCTTGATGTAAAGAAAGAATAAAAAGTAAAGCAGAAAGGTGGTGACTCAATGGAAAAGCACACTGCATTTTTAAAGTTGCGGCAGTTCTGAAATAATACATCTGTGTCTGCAGATATGACAAGTCTTTTTGAAATGTGTGACATAAGGGAATCCTAAGAATTAGCATTTTTATCTCTAGCTCTCTTAAACCTGACAATGAAAAACAATTTAAAATAATTAGGTATAATTATTTTTACAGAATGTGCCTTGTGTAAAACCTTACATGCTGCAGAATTCATTGACGTACTCTCACAGCTTCACATTGGCTTCTTTGTCTGAAAGTAGTTACTGGCTAACTTTAAACATTGTCGCCTGAAAGTACAAAAGGAACAGAAATATTTTCCAGGGTATAGGAAAATGGAAGAGAGCCTGGAAAGAAAAGACTCTTGAATAATTTCTCCATTTCACTGAAGAAATTATTTTCTACTCTGGCAGCAAAAAACCCTTCTTTTATCAAGCACCTCCGCTCTGGTAAAGGGCAGAGAAAAAAGGATAAATAAATAGAAAGTAGGAATATACGCAAAAGACAACTCTAGATTAAAAATTTAAGGCATGCTTGTGCTACAGAAGAAAAGAAAAGTTATTTTAGTCATTATGGGATGCCTTTGGAATGCGACATGGCATTCTAACACCCTAGGATCTCTACCTATGTGCTGGAGCTGAGAGGAAGTCCAATCACATATTGAAGCAGCTGCTGAAATGATTTCAAAATATATAGCAAAGGTTTTGTGGGTTTAAAGTGGATTGAAAAGATATAGTTTGAACAGCCAAGACATGAGCTTCAAAACAGAAGTAGAAATTTCTAAGAAATCCTAACTGAACTTCCCATTACACCAATGTGTAACAGACACTAATGTTTCAGCAAACTGTACAAAGCTCTCTGAGGAGGGTAGGGTAACCCTAGAACAAGCTACCCAACCAAGGTTTTCAGGACGTGGATGGAGCAAGCCGTGTTTGACCCGATTCACTGCATGTGATAGTCCTGGTTCAATGATCTGGCTGGTTAAAATAAACCCCAGAGGCTCTCTGCAGCCAAGAGTTCTACAATTCCAAGAACAGAGCTTTTATGCACAATATGTTCAACTTCCAATAAATTATACTCTCTGGTGTTCCCATTACAGAAGCCACCCTGGTGTTATTTTACCTCTTGGGACTATTCCTTCTTCTGGGGTGTTTACTAGGCAGATTTTTCCCGTATCTGTGGCTCTGAGAATTTCTATTATGGTTGCAGAAATTTGTCCAGATATAGCTTCTGCACTGAGATAAAAACTGCTTTGTAGAATTAATAAATGATACATAGGTAATCTGTGGTTCAACACAGTACGACACTTTGCCAATTCTCAGGGGCTTGGTCCGCATGCCAGATTTTTACCTTTGACTTAAAAACTGTCCAAAAATTTTTTTACTAGTTACAAAGTCTAGGAAATGTATTACTAATGATGTAAAAATTTCACACTCCATTTAATAAGCTACTTTAATGCCTGTTTTTTTCTGGGCTTCAAATCCAATAGGGAATCTCAGTCCTGGAGTATTGGTGATTGCTAAAACGGTTCAATCAGAAGGCAAAGTTCGGTGAATAAAGGAAAATACAGTTTAATCAAGGAACTGAGTCTGTAGGAAAGAACAGCAGGGAAGAATGGCAGAAAAAAGCTTACCAAGGCCCAAAGCAGCTAAAATACAAACTGATGTTAATCTAAATGCAAAGGGAATATTTCAGTTCATCTCAATAAATGAAATTTTGGTTTCACACAACTAAATCTCAAAAACAGTGGATTGGGTTTACAAATAGAAAATTGAATGATTTCCACAAACTTAATTTCTATTAATATTTTAAAATATAAATTTATATTTCAAATCCTGACAAGGTCTGGTATGCACTGGTCTGAAATGAGAGATTTTAATAAAGAAAACCTGTTGTAGAAAGTATATTGATATATGGTTTATATTTATTTATATAATATATATTTAGCATACAAAACGGGTAAAAAAAGTAGGGCTGGGGTTTCAGATAAGCCTATCCAAGATCTTAATTTGTAAGTATAGGTCTTTACCATGTGCAGACAGGTTTCCACACATCCTTCCCACATATGTTCTGATGATTATAGTTTTGCACATAAAACCCCCTTGCAGCAGTTAAATTTCTTTGTGTCCAATCTAACAGACTGACAGACACAGAAAATACTGCATGCATCTGCTTGTACTGTACTAAAATAATGAATATTTATGTTTATCTGCAAATAGGATTTCTTCAAAAGCCAGATGAACATTCTCTCATTTGTACCTTATTCAAAAGCCTAACCCAATTAGAGAAAAAAAGTTCTGTCACTAATGTTTCACACCATAAGCTTCTCCAAATTTGGCCTCATATATAGTATTTCACACCAGAATTATTTTCACCATTCAGGTAAGGTATCCAGCAGTCTTTAAATAAATATTTTTTGGTTGTTTTGAAATACATAAGTACATTAATTTTAATTTCTTCATGATTTTGATGATTTCATCTACATTCTAGCAAGGCTAGCTATTGTGAACCTCAAAAAATTAATGGAAAATTTACCATTGCGTGTACAATAAAAACGTTACTTTCACAGCGTAGTAGAACTCTTAAGGATTAAAAAAGGCAATAAAATTATTTAAAAGCATTTCAGTGTTAGATATTCTCCTGGGATTATAATTTTCTGTTTGAACTGCTTTAGAGTGTTTCATCACTATGTGATGCTTCAGTATTTCGGTATTTCCTTGTCTTTTTCAAAGTATTTGCAATGTAATAAGTACTGTTTGTAGTCATTCATAAGATGAGTACTTTGAAAAGTGTCATAGCTTCAAAGTGATCGTCTTGTTTCGGTTGTCTAGTTTATTCCTATTTATTCTTTCTGTATGAAACTCCAGGGGCTAATTATTTTATATAGTGCTGCAAGAAAAAACCCAAACTAGTTATCTGAGTCTCTCAGATATTGATACCCCAAAATACTTCACGAGAGTGGTAACCATCAACCATTTCCTTCAAATATTGATTAGATGTGAATTTTCAGCCCTGCATCCCACAAAAAAAAAAAAAAAAAAAAAAAAAAAAAAAAAAAAAGAGAGGTGAGTATACAGGTATTTCTATTCCACACAACAATGGACCTTCAATACGGGTACCAAAGGTCAATAGAGCATTACAATTTATTTTGCTGAATTGAAGATACCAGCACTCAAGCATGGCATAAGTATTTTTTTTAATTCTTTTTCTTAAAGATGCCTCTCCAAAACCAGAAAGGACCATAGTTCCAGAGGAACTGGTTCTGTTACTACTAATGAACATAATAGTAACTAATGTTACTACTAAAAAATGAAGAAAACCAATAATTGAGAACACAGTGAAGCAGACTGGAAGAGAAATTGAAATCAAATATTCGGGTACAGAGATGACAGACTGAAGTGAACAATTGATCACTGCTAGCGAACGATGTGCTGCGTGATGCAGTCAGCACGATGTTCTTTCCTGCTCTGCACATAAGTCTACACGTGTCAGTTCTAACCTGATGGATGTGTGTGCTTGGAGCAGTGAAACTAGACCAATATTTTACAGTAGAACACAGTTCTCTTGGCTGAGATCCTTGGGAATTTACAAGTACTCTTTCTAGCAGTGCGGAGGATTCACTTAGTTCTTACAGTGCCACAAAACAAACTGAACTGCTGCTCCCACTAAAGCAGACCGGGGAGTGCTGGGCACCTGTGTTGAACCTTGCCATCTGCCAGACAGCACGAAAGCAGGTGCCAGCTGCAGCCTTTCCCCAGGCTCCAGTTGCAGTTCATTAGTTCTAGCTCTTCATAAGCTGAACACTTGTTGAAATTACTGGAAGCTGTTTTGATGTAGGTCCAGGCTCAAACTCCAGAAGGTAGGTCTGGAATACAGAAGTAGGTACACGTACCTGCATGCACCAAACACTTCCATCATCTGGGTCTAAAACCTGATCATTCCTTAGCACTACAGTTTTACCATGTGTCTTCTCTTAGCTGATTTTCCTGACAGCCCCACTACCTGGGGATATATGATCACACAAAATCTCAGTTTTCTTTTTTTTTTTTTTCATACTAAGTTTCTGGTTGCACTCTTGTTAAGAATATGTTGTGAACATGAGTCTCACAGGATTCAAAAGCAGACTGATAATCACACATTTAAAAAAACTCATTATTTTTCACATTTTTTTTGTTATGGTTTTTGAATGTTTAGATTTAGTAAAAAATGCTCATATCACATTCAAACCCAAGTATTTAATCCTTTAGCAGTAGGAAATGGACAGAGAAAAAGCTGGAATGATCTAAGATCATTAATAGTGAAGAAAATTCATATATAAAAAAGAAGAAAAATAAACACCAAGACTCTATCTCAACTTTCATACCAACTCTTCTGTCATGTCTATCCATTTAAGTAATTTTGCTTTGCAAAACCACATCCATATTTACCTGCTTCTACAGTGCATTCTGAGACTTGGTATAATATGAAAACTTTAGGACTCAAAAGTTAATTACTGCTTTGACAAATTATGTATTGTAATGATCAAGAATGGAGGTAATGGCATTGATTTTTCCAATATGATTTCTACTTTTACTTAGCCCAGAGTTATGCTGGGTCTAAGAGCACCAGAAACTTGTTAGTTCACTAACACACATTATTTGTGGAAGAACTGGTGGATACACACACACAACTAAAAATAGTCTTTCTTCTGAAAAGAGGATAGCCTGAGTTTTAACCTGAATAAATATAACAATGCCACAAACATCTATTGTCAAGGATATGCTTAAACCTGTACCTTCAGAATTACTGGCAAAATTGCTCAGGACCTTGTGAAAACTAAAACCGGCTGCCTCTGGCTTCTTAGCATAAACTAGGAAAAACTACCTGGCACTAAAACTTTCCAGGCTGTTGAAGCTCAAGAAAAGCACAGGTAAATGTCTCTCTTAATGGATATTCCAGCTTGATTCTGACTTACAAAGTTCTGACAAGGGTAAAGCAACCTGGGGACCACAAAAGACTTGGGCAGAATTTAGGAACCTGAGCTCAAGATTTTACCCTAAAGCTTGCATTAAGACATGGGACACCTACATTTTGGAAAACTCTTTTCAGCCAACTTCTGCATCAGGCCAGAAGTGCCACAATCTTTACGTGATTAAGACACTTGGAGATTCTCTCCTATCTGCACTTGGTGGGGATCTTGCAGTCACCTTGTCCCTGCGTCTAAATTTCCTGAAGGACTCAGTGGGAAAGGCAGTTTTTTTGCACTCAGGCTGTTCACTTCAGCCCAACACAAGACTTTTAATACCTGAGTGAAAGGCCCTGAAGGCACAGCCTTATTTTCAGCACTTCCTACTGGCACCTTTTTTACTGGCTGTGCACCTTTTTCAGTACCTAACTCTGCCACTGAGACCTAATTGCGAGTATTCACTGGGAGTCAGGATCTGAGTCCTTTTAAAGGCTCTGACTGCAAGACTGCGATAAACAAAGTGTGTGTGGGAAGTTTTATATTGCAGAGTATGTGAAATTACAGTGGTTCAGTCACAACTGAATTCTTGTTTTCAAAAGTGCCGTAAATTAAAAAAACTAATAGAAAATGAGTAAAAGCCTGGGATGAAATTTGAGGTATTCAATTGAAATAAATATTTAAATACCTGAAGAACAACACTCTTTACAGGTCTGATTTTAAAGCTTATTCCAAGGTAAACATTTATTATATATAAAAGCACAGGTTATTTTTTTACTGTATTTTGCATTGATAACAACCCTTCCATAGTCAGAATGTTGTGTTACTGTAGGACTAACAAAAAGTTACAGCTAAATTTCTGGTGGACAGGAAGGATTTTTTTTTGAGACAGTGGCACAAATTATACCTGACAGTTTTGACTATCTAAGGGAGCCAGCATCCTGACTCTTGGCCCTCTCCTCATCTCCTCGCTACACTCAAGACAGCTGGGTTTCAACAGCTCACATCGTTCTCACAGAATGAATGCCTTTAGCAACAGGAAATATTTTCAATATTATCTGTTTCCCATAGAGATAGATAGAAAAATCATTTTCTCATATTTAATAAGAACTTGAATAGATCAGTATATATTAATATAAAACAGCAGTCATCAAATAAAGGGCCCGTGCCCAAATCTGATGCCAATTACACTATAGAAATGGGAGCCAATGGCATCGGGGTGTTAGGATCAGCCAGGAATCGAAACACAATCTAGCCTCAGCTAACACAAAATTAATCTTATTTTTACAGGTTGGTGAAGATCATGCCATGTCTCAGGGAGACATCTGTTTCACCAATGAGAACAAAAGAGGGGAACAAGGTGAAATGCCCCATAGAGGGACCTGAAAATGCCAGAAGGGAAAAGCAGGACAAGGACTGTCTGTACCACTGTCTCCTGTGGGTGGAAATGATGTGTCCAGGAGTCGTGGTATTATCAGACACTAGAGTCAAGATGCTGCACATGGAACAACTCTTTCCTGACAGAAGAACTTGCTGAGGTAAAGGTTTCCAGCATCTAAAAGCAGTGACCATAATGTGTATCTTCTAAATCATGTAATCAGTTAAATCTAGCAATACTAGAGCTAAGCAAGAGATCCAGTTTTTAACAATGCTACATAGATATTTGTCCCAATGCCACCACATCATGACAGTTCATCAGTAATAGACCCAAACACTACACCTCTCTCACTGTGCCTAAACCACGTGGCTAAATGTGTGAATGTAACCACGTTTTTGAATTATTTGCAATGGGACTGTTGCTTGAATAAGGACAAAAACTGAAATAAAGGCTTAAAATTAGGTCCAGTAAGAACAAAGCAAATGTCTTTTTCAGTTCTGGGTATTTTCATAGGAACAACTTTATCACTCCCATTGCCCCAATTCAAATGCAGATTTAGCACCATGTTTGTTTAAATTAGCTAGAGAAATAGATACACAGAAGCAAATGCTGCTAGATCTGGGCTATGCTGCATATCTGATGGCACAGCAAGGTTCAAAGTATTATGTTAACAGTACTGCAGCTTTAAAATGTTTGCTTTAAGTGTTAGCAAACCTCGGTCTCGAAGTCTATGCCACAGGCTTTCTGAGGAAGCACTAAATGGAGTAACTAAAAGGTAAAAGCTTTTTTCTCCCTCTGCCTCTCCGTCCAAAAATACCAGCAAACATAAAAAGCAAATTAATCTTGTTTTCATTCCAGACATAATTTTCCTTTCTTAGAGCAAACCCATTCCTGTATTTCAGCTCTTCCATACATTGCAGCATCCATGCTCACGGTGCCATACTCAGTTTTTCAGGTGGAAATCACCTGAGACATTACAGTGAAGAATAAAAAGTAGAATTTCCAAGGAAGTAACACATTTCTTTCAATTAAAAAAAAGTATAGGAATTATAATTTTTGTATGGTATTTTTAATGTTGTCCATTAGAAAGCCTCTTAATGGCTGGGATAAACTTTGTCTATATGCATTGATGGAAACTTGAGTCTCCAGTTCTGGTATTAATGTATTGAAATTAAAAGTTAAAAAATTAAAACCCGTAAGTATAAGAGTAAGTATCATATTCTACTGCTTTGCTTGCAGCAAGAAATCTCTTTTACATGCTCTCCAAAACAGCACAAATTTTTCAGCTGAGGTCTTCCTTTAGGAGAACAGAATATCCTCAGTGTCTTGCAGTAATACTACCTTAATTATACTCCAAGCAGGATTTCTCCTGTGTGCATTATTTGCTTATGATTTATTATGATTTGCAGATCTCATTTTACTTCGCTTAATCACTCATCCTCTAAATTACACCTACCATTCTCCCCTCAACATATCCCCAGTGTGGATGCTATGCAGCGTAGTGAACTTGTCATCTGTAGTTTTCTTAAGGTGAAAAGAAAGGCTAGCTGCACATAATCACCAGAATAGCAAAAGAGACACAGAGGACCAAGACTTAATTTCATTGGGTTTCATCAGCAAGTAGTTTGCATGTGGAGAGCAATAGAATTCTACTGATTAAAAAAATTACATGATCTAACTTTTTGCGCTCATATATGTGACACATAAGCTTAACCAGAAATTTTGTCAGTTCTGGAGTGTTCTGTGAGAAACAACAGCTCCATGACAGATATCTGGAGTTTTCTGAGCTCTTTTCTTTAAACCACTAATACTTTAACATTTTAAAATCATTTCGCTTAAAAAAAACCCAAACAAACAAAAATTCTAAACAAATCCCCAAAGCTATAAATTATTTAGCTTAGCTCTAAAACTAATGTCTGTAGGAGCATTAAAGGAGTCATTGCAGTATAATTTTTATTATAAATTTATAGTATCTAAATATTTTAAAGATCATCCATGAAGGTGGTGTAACAGCCTTCCAGGCAAAAATGCAAACTCACACATTTAGGAAAAATAACGTAAAAAAATATCTGGCTGTGAACCCAACAGAAAAGCCCTTTTTCCCTATAAAAGGTGAAAATCTCAGAGCACACGCTGCTAAGAAGTGCCTTCACCCATCCAGTGTGGAAGTGCACTGCCTACAGGTGTCCAGAGAAGGTCCCTGACTGTCATAGGTCAAGGTAATTTAGTGGTGAGGGGCTGTTAAGGAGTGGTTCCTGCTAGGAAGCCCACTGGAAGATGATCAGTGTGAGATAACCCAGATACGACGCTGTTCACTGAGCCACAAATGGAACTTCTGGGAAAGTCTCTGTTCCAGTTAAACTGGGACTGGTTCTAATGAGGTTGTTGGGACATTTGGTTATTACTGCCATTGCCCAAGAACGGACAAAACTGATGGGTGAAGGTTAATGTTTTCATAGCAGTAAATGTCAAGAGCCCCAGGGTATATGAGGAGAGTTTTCTGAATGTGGCCTTGTCTGAGGGAAAAGGGAGCACGGCCAACAGCCCTACCCAGGGAGCAAGGACGCAGCCCATCATCATCATTTGGACTGCAATGAATGCTTTGAAAGCAGCTATTGTTTGTGGCCTACATAAGCTGACAAAGTGCCTTCAGAGCTCCTTCCCACCAGAGAGACATTATTATTATTATTATTATCTGGATTTGTTTCTCTGTTAGCAGTATTTGACCAATTTTTGCACAGTGGGCTTTGTTTGTGTATCCTCCCCTAGAGCTGCAGTCTTTTCTTTCAGAAGTTTGGTCTCCATAAGGAGTTCAGCAGCAGGTCACAGACCTGGTTTACAAATGAAAAGAGAAATAAACAACCAGCTTAGAAGAATAAGAAGACTCCACAAATCTTTAAGTAACCTATTGAAAAACTAGAAACATATTTCTTGGACTTTCTTCTTTTTCTCTTCCTGACCCAGCATCCTCACTTGTCTGAGATCAAGCACCTTTAACATGATTGTCTTTCTTCCCTCAGATTTATCATTATTAGATGATATTTAGACAGATGATAACAGGGTTAAGAGAAAAGAGAGAAATTAAAGGAGATAAGAAAAGGGCAATCTGCAGTTTGAATGCACATCACTGAGCCTTTGGTCACAGGTGTTTGCATTATTTCCCCCACACCAATTTTTATCTCCTGGGAAACTGCCTCACCTTTAGATAAACTTAGTTTATGGAAGATGTTTCATTAAAAAAAATGAAATGCTTAGAATCTCAAGACTTAATCTGGAACACTCAATTAAATCAGAAGGAATGCTGGGGTAGAAATTAAACATTGGACCAAAACTGAGCGTTCCACTGAAAAACACCTCATCTGCTCTGCAAATATCAAAGCCTGCAAATCCCCTGAACAAAAATTCCAAAGGGAGTTTTTAACTTGAAGACATTTCAGGGCCTATCTGTTTCAATGTATAGGAAGAAATCACCACACTTGAGGGAATGTTCTTGTTGATGAATTTTCCTAATTTGCAAAACCAGGATGAGTTTTCTCATCTATTCTTTTACACAGTCTGTCTAGCCATTTCCTATACAGATCCTGAATTTCCCAAACTTTGAATCACTCTTAAAAACCTAAAACTCTTTTTTATTTCTTCCAGTTGATTTTTATTTTTACCTTCCTTTTCAGATTGACCTGAAATTCAGAGTGCCAATCTCTTCCTTTTCTCTACAAACAGCACTAAACAATGGCCTAAGATTGAACAAAACCTGAAATATTGAGTGACTTCTACATGTACTTTTATATATTTACATACATTTATGGATAAATACACATGTGTGTATGTATATGCAGGAAGGAAGAACTTACCTATGTCCCAAGTGAGTGGGTTATTCTGTTCCATCTCCCTTTTCCCTATGACATACCAGATGCAGGCCATCCAGTGAGCAAGCAAGGCAAACATGGACATGAGGAGCGTGAGGACGATTGTGCTGTGCTGAGAGTAACGATCCAACTTCTGAAGCAGACGCAAGAGGCGCAGCAGCCGCACTGTTTTTAGAAGGTGGACAAGGGAAACCTAGGAGAACAGGGAGAGAAAACCACTTGTCAGCAGCTAAACAACTTGTCAGCAGCTTTCTTCTATCACATAATTCTATTGTTTCAATGAAAGGAAATTCTAAAGCTCTATGAAATTTTGTGCACTCTTCGTTCAGCTGCATAGCTGACTAGACTAAATCTTAAGACAGCAGAGAATAGCAAAGAAGATGCTTTAAAAAAAATGTTATATTTTGATGTGTAAATACCTAATTATAATTTCTGATTTAAACCAAACAAACTTGAAATACTAGATCTTTCATGTTGTCTTTTTTTTCATGCAGTCTTCTTTCAGATTTAGCTTAAAAATTTGTGTTTGTGAAAAATGGGTTCTTCCCAGCTCTAGAAGAGAAACACAATTGTCAAACTGACCAATGTTCATCTTACTACAATATGAAACCACAAAATATGTATCTCCAAGCACACAAATATTTTCAGCTTCAGCTAACCGTACACCTAATTTAACTGTCTATGAGATGAAACCAGTTTATAATTTAGCATGGAAGAGGCAATAACAAATAGCAGATATTTTGCAGAACAATAAAGCAGAGAAGTTAGAGAAGGCTCTGATTTGTTCTTGAGATTTAAACCCGTGTTCAGAGACCTAGGCATATCTTACTGCTCTGTGCTAAGTAGTAGTCCCAAAAATCTTTCATTAAAACTTCTAATACTGTTTCTTAAATTCCTTAACTAAATTATTATTGCCTTTCAAGTTTATGTGGCAAAAGCAGCACCAAATCTGCTCAGCACCCTAAGTGTACTTCAGTTTATGACGTATATGGCTCTGGCCTTAGAGGAGTTCCAGCATGAAGGGAACAGTCTGTGGATGACCCCAGACCCTCCAGAGCATCCTGCAGTCTACATCCGCACCATAGTGTGCACAGCTCACAATTTTGCATGGAATGTATCTGGCTCATGTTTCAGCTGTTGGGCAGAGTTAGCAAACAATATATAGATTAGGATCCAAATAGTTTTAATGTATTTTCTAGGGTTAAATAACCATAATTTTAATTTTTTTTTTCTTCCTTCATTAATGAGACAGTAGGATTAATACCTGGTTGATACCCACATCATCTAGAAAAGAAACATCAGACTTGATGTGTCTTGCCACAGCACTCCTCGAGCACAGTAATGAGCTCTCTCAAAAGCAAGTCTAAAAACACAGTTCAATCAATATCCTTTTGTTTTTGCTAATCCAGAATATCCTGAAGTTCAACCTTTCTGATTCTGTTACCAAAGCTAATAATTTGAACTCTAAATTTTATGGGTGTTCCTTTACTAACAGCTAGATCTGAGGTGACTGATAAGTTCTGTAACATCAGGTGGTTTTGATTTGTTCAAAGGCTTAACAAATCGCTGATTTTATTCTAGTCTCAGGAATTAAGTAGGTGGGAAACCTGTAAAGAAGAAAATAAGAAATCTACAAGCATTTTTTTTTTTTGTCACTACAGTTTTGGTAGTGCATAAGAAATTCTCCAATGAGCCTCTTCAAAGGGCAGTATTTGCAGCCCATTATTCAATGTGGTTTTTTTCCTCAAGAGCCTTTACATTTTTTTCTCATGTACATAGTAATGAAAAAAGAAAATCAACAAAAATATGACATTTTTTCAAAATACATTGTTAAAATAAGATCTGACATTTGAGCACACAAACATTTACACATTTGTTTCTTGCATTTCTTTTCCTCATCTTATGTCATTCTCCATCTACAGTGTCAGGGAATTAGTTATGTGTCTGGCCTTAAGCCGAAGAATATCTGTAAGTCTAGGGCAGAAGGTTGCAAAATATTTGCAGTAATTGCCATGTTTATATTACTACAATCATATAACTTTAATTTATAATTATTCTAAGACTGCCATGAAACTATACCACCTGCCTCTCTTTCAGTGGTAATTCATTTCCTGAAGCCTTCTTTTCTTCTCTCTCATCAGCTTGTTTGAACCAAACATGGTTCTGTTGCACTTACAACATAAATGGGTCCCTATTCATGACTGACTCTTCAAGGTTTTGTAGTAATATACAAACATTTGTATAATGATTTTGTATATAATGATTGTATATGTGCTATGGCTTACACATTGGAGCCTTCATCTTCCCATGGAGCCTATGTTCTAAATTATCACAATTAAATAATGAAAACTTTGGTGAAATTATTTTTTCTTTTTTTAGATTCCTGCAAACAAGAAATTGCAAAAGGACTGTTACAATTTTATGTGTGCCCTGCCAGTTATCAGGGCAGTTATACATTCTGACTATTTTTGTTAAGCTACAGCTAGAAAGACAGTGAATCATGTATCATAATACTCTTTTTAATGTGGAGGCATGTTTCATTTGAAGGCCTAAGGACTGCCCCATTTCAAAATCATTTCTGCATAAATTTGGACACAGATGTAATTAATCATGTATAATTGCAATGAATTTTCTCATTAGTCATGCCAAACACTCTTCTGGTATTGTGCCCAATATGTCATTGGAAGATCTAAAATGCTATCAGGCAGCTTCTTTTTCTATGTCACAAATTTAGGAAGACAAAATAAGGAGTCAGCACTCATACTTGTGCCTGCAAAGATTTTTCTTTGCCCACGGATAAAAAATCGTCAAAATTTTCCATTTTGTTAATTGTTTTAGACTAGCTGGGTCAACCTTTTCCTGTCAAGAGGTCATGGACAAAATTTTATCTGAGACTAACACAAACTCAATCAGCATAGTGCTGAGAAGTACAGACAAAAAATAAAGTTGCTACAAACCAGTGATGAAATTCTCTGCTTGGAAGAATCATCTCCTACACAAAAAATGAATTAATGAAGAAACAGTATACATTTTAAGAAATGACTAATGCAAGAGATTTTTAATCATTTTTTGTCCACCTGGTTAGTTGATTTTCCTCAGAAAATGATACTCTTGTTCTATAATCATCGCTAGCTACTCAAAAAGGAGCAATTCAATCATTACAACTAGTGCTTAATGGCCTGGTTTTTAAGACAGCATTTGACACCATGTTTCCCCAAATAAAGGGATCCTTTATGTCAGATGAACACAAGGATGGAAGGAGCTGGGGTCTCGGCATGAACTGAGGATAGGCAGGAGTGTGCCTGTGGTCTCAGATCTCCAAAGAGTCCCTGATCTTTACGGGAGGGCAGAATCCAGGTAAGGTGTAAAGGCAGTAGAGCCAACTCATACAGTTTCACTTTTGTTTCTTTCGAAATATATACAAAGATAGCAAAAGACTCCACAGCATTTACATGCACTCTGGCTCCATCACTCTCCAACTGGGGTATGACATATATGTGCCATACATACATAGGTATGTATGGCACTATACCTATAGCTTGCAGAATTTAGAGCGTCCCTAAAGGTTTGGCCTTGGTGCCGGGGCCTGAACAGCAAAGGAGTGAGATGCTCCCTGATGCCCCTTCTCACCGTTCTGTTGAGGCAACATCTGAAAGTCGATGAAGTGAAAATCTGAGAACAGACATGAGGAAATGGCTTATTAACTCATGAAGTCTGAAAACAGCCTAATGTGATTAACACCTCCCCCCGTTCTTGAAGCAGTTGATAAGTCATTGTTATCTTGAGGATTATATTAACAGTTGCCAAGTCTTGTCACGATAGAAGATATGACATAGTAAGGCACTGTTTTCCCATCAAGGAATCATACAGAGGTCTTATTAAGGGAAAAAGTTTAAAAGTACAACAGACAGGAGGTGCATATTAACCGTACTATAGTAGCATTTTTCATATTGTGATATTTTAACTGTAAAAATAATCACTGGATAGTACCTTCTTTTCCAGAATTAAGTGTGGAAAATGTATCAGTCCTTCCAGTGGGGGGGAAGAAAATGTTGTTTTTTTCAGGTTTTTATTAATTTTCTCTTTGACAGAAAAGGTAAACCTGGTTCATTTAATGAAAAATTATTCATGGATATCAAACCAACAGCATTATGCTGGCCTTTTGGTTTGAATGTAAAGGATAAACTGAGATAGTAATGTCTTTAAATATATTACCCACCTTTTATAAAAAAACGGTGAACAATGTGAAACTACCTGCACTAGCAGTATTGCATTGATGGTTCTTTATGTAATAAATGACATGAAAAGGGAGGTTATTGGAGGAACTGGAACTAAATGATAACATCAAACATGATACCTTATCTGGGATCCTTCCTGACTAGTGTTTTTCTATGTTTTTTTTTTTTTTTCTGATATGTGTCTATCCTATCATCTCTGTACTTGTCTATAACTCACTTTTAATGAAATTGAGTGCATCTGTTTATGAAAGATCAGAATTCTGGGAATTAGAAAGTGGACAGCTAAAAACCTTAGTCTCTTATGACAAAAGTCCACAAAATTAAGAAACCTCTGCCAACATTTTTTTCAAAAACTGAACTTTCTGCTTCAGAGGGGCAGGAGGTGTTCGCATTTTTTGGGGGGGGGAATGTTTGCTTGTTTGTTTGTTGCAATTTTGCTCAGTAGATCCTTACTCTACAAAATCTAATTGGGCTAGCAGAGTAAACCTTCGTCTTAGCATAAGTAAGCCAACGAAATGTAACCCATCATAATTGTGACATCACCTGACATTAGAATAAACATTTTTCAAAGCAGATTAAGCCTTTTGTCATTACATTCCTAAAAAATAGATGAGTTAATACCAAAGTCAAAGTAAATGACAACTGTAAGCAATACAAGTTAGAACATACAAAAAATTAGTAGTCGTTTCTTCATTAAAATTCCCAGAAGCAAAGAGAAAGAGGATTCCTGGCTAAATAAACATGCTGGCCGTAACAATGATTTATTTTACCACAGTAAAAATGTATGAGTCTTGAAAAATTAAGGACTGAATTCATGCATCATAAGAGAGCAAAAGCCATAGCAAACTGTATTTGAGTACAGTAATTAGACAGGACGCTAACATAGATGCAACTGTTTACAAAGCAAAGATAATAGAATTAAAAAATTGGAACATCCAGTGTGACAATACAACACAAAACTGTAAAAGACACCAAAGTATTTTAGTTAATTCAGTTTTAGTCTCCAGATCCAGGAAAAAACCCCACGTCAACAACCCTTTCTTGAAAAAAGGGAACAATTAAGAAGACAGGTTAGTACTTACCACAGTGACGTTGAAAGCATAAAGAAGATCAAAAGGAAGTGCAGCAATTAAATCGATGATAAACCATGTAGTCACATAGTGGATACAAATAGATCTCGCTTCAAATATCACTTGGCCAGACTTGCTGACATATGTTGTTCGGAAATTTAAAATAATATCTGCTTAACAAAGAATGAACAGAATCAGAGACAGGGATTTCTTGATTCCTGGGCATAACACCAGGAATCCAGCATAACACTGATTGGTTTTCTTCTGCATCATAAATACCAGAGGAATAATCTAATACAGGAAAAAAAACCATAGTGGTAAGAGACGAACATACATGGAGTTAAACCAATTAATGCATTATTCTTTTCAAGGCGTAAACAGAATTTCTAAAACATTTATTACTCATTGATTTACAAGGGGGCTTGAATTTAAAAAACCATCCACACACACTGATCTTTAAACTGTACCAAATATTGGTATTTTTCTAAATGAAAAAAGTAAGGGCATTATTTTTGTCCATAAAATTTGTTTACATTTATTTTGAAATAAAAAACCATTAATTATTTCTTTAAAAGGTGTAATTTAAGCTCTTTTAGTGATAATAGCTCAGCACAGACGACAAATGTTATCCTCAAGGATAACCAATTGTTTATCAACTGAAAAGTGCTGAACACACTTGAACAAAAAGCTTTTTGGGCTATGGTGGAGATCACAAAAGTGATATGAATTGCTTGGTGACTTGTGTATTTTGTATGTTCCCATCTAACATTCCAGGATGCGTGTCTTTCAATATGAGATATGCTTTTGACATGTCTTGCCAAAACACATCAGCACTCAAAGAAAAGCTCAGGTCTTGACAACAGAGTCTCAATTATTTTCATATCCTACAAGATGAAGACTATAATCTGTCCCCAAGCTATGCACCCTGTTTCTACTAACATTAGTGAGAACTACTTGTGTAACTTTTACAGTGTCAGAAAAGAGTGCAGCCAACCATTAAGGCTGGTATTTTATAGCCAGATAGCTTTAAGGGAAAAAAAAGGATTGATTTGCATTTCTGCCTAGAAGTTCTTTAGGTAGGCTGCACTAAGACTGCGTAAAGTAAATGACCTTTTCTTCAAGCCTGCTAACCATAAAACGCAAGAAGACAGGAAACAAATTTTTTCCCCCCACCAATGGCAAAGAGAAGAAGAGAGATTCAGCACACAGAGAAAATCATGTTGGATCATTCCTTTGGGGTATCAGAAAAGATTCCTTCAGGGTAAATTTTGATCAAATCCCAAGTTCTAATGTTCTGGGTCTGGAAAATAATTATTTGCCAGGTTTCACTGGTAGAAAATTTCTAGGCTGCCTTCTGCATTTTGCAGCTAGACAGTCTGCTATGACCATTTGTCATACTGGCTAACCTGTATATTGCTAGTAGTAAACCTATGGTATTTCTAACAATTTGACCGCAGCCACTCTTTCTCTTTGACCCAGTACAGCCAGGTCTCCTAAATAAATGAAGTCTTTGGGGAATTTCTTGTTATTTTGGCACAGTGTTGATCCTGCAATTTTTTTAGGATTTATTGCAAAGCCTTAACACAAAGTGACCTAGACACATACCAGGAGCTGTCTGGTTCCACAGACTGAGGTCTTGCAGGTTATAATTGGTTTATGGTTTAAGAACTACCGTTTTCATTCAATGAAGTACTCAGGCTGAACAGAATATATAAGTAAAATCAGGGATACAATAATTTTAGTTACCTCATGAAGTAGTCTCAGCTGGCCCTGCATTTTTAAAGCTACAAAAATGTTATGGAATTTTCAATAATACAATTAAAATGGGAAAATAACATAATTTCATATGGTTCATAATAAGCAACGGGGTCAGTTCGACTCCACAGGTACTTTGTAGAAACTGTTGGTTACTAGCCACGTTTCCAGATCAGTATGGCAGCACCAGTCACATAAAGAACACCTTCATGCAGATTTGTTTGACAGAGGTGAGAAAAATAAAGATATTTACGTCACTAATATTTTGATGCTTCTCATTCTCATTTGTCTCAGAAAGTCCGAAGTGCAGTTATCAAAGTCAAAAAAAGTATTTGCTTATTAATTGCACATTAACATTTGTGAAACAACTAAAGCTTTAACAGAAAAGGAGATAAATTCTTGCTTTAAATGTAAGACACCCAGTACAGCAAAGGCTTATCAAGGTGCATATATAATTCACTGTTCAAGATTGAAGAGATTAGGGGTTTTTCTGCACTGCACCCTTTTCTGCCTTCCTATCAAAGCAATTTAGGACAACAGCCCCAGATAACAGCTATATACAAAGAAAAAAGTGAATAGGAAATGCTAAGTGCTTCTTTCTGCATCCAGCTTATTAGATAAAAGTCCAGAGGGCAGGAAGTAAGTGTGATCCATCTTGTATTTCTTGACAACTTTCTGAGCTATACTTGGGTGTAAACAGTTTCTTCATCTGGGCAATCTTATTTACAGCTTAACTGCTGTGCTAAAGTACTTACTGAGAAATCTGTAAAGGAAAAAACAAAAACAGAACTTCTGAGGCAAAAAATTGTAAGAGCTCAACAAAATCTTTAACACAGATTTAGAAATGACTATTTCTTCTGAGAGATTGTATTATTTCTAGGAATTATATATTCCACAGTTTTTTGTGATTTTTGTTTAAAAAGTGGAAGATTTACTTTTTGCTTTTTAAAAAAAAAAAATTCTTGTCACTAATAATATCTTTGGAAAGCACTAATGTATTATTTAATATGTTAGAAATTGTTTGTTAATTTTATTGTGCAGCAGCTTCTATAAACTGATGACAATTGAAAGAACAATCTGAAATTCAACATAAGCACCAGTAACATAAAGCTTTGAAGATTCCAGATAACTCAAGAGCATCAAAACTAGTGGTTTTCTCTAGTGCTGAGTTTTTTCCAAATACTATGAGATGAGGTGAGTTTTAATCCTTTCCTACAACGTGAAGGGCAACAATTTCAAGTTTACACCTGTAAACCAGGCAAGAGGGACGTTTAATCTCTGAAGTGATTCTTCAAGCATATATGAAATGACTCCAATATATTTGGATAATTAGTGGGTCAACGTTTTTCTACAAGAGATACATCTGAATATACTATCTTTAAGTATGCCCTAACAAACTTCATCCTGTGAAAACTTCATTTTTAAAGTTATGTTTGATATGTTTGCTTCAGGCTGGGACAAGTACTGCAATCTCTCTTCATCTTTAGCACCTCTCACAACACAAAAAACCAAACATTAATAATACAGATTATTACTGAAGAAAAAGAATCTGAATTTACTTTATTGCAAGTTTTTTTAATGTAAGATGGGAAGGCATCACTTTATATAATCTTGTGAGCTACATAGATAGTGTCATGCTCAGGAAAGCAGAATAGGGCATTTAAATAATGTCTCTGACATGAGAAATGTCATTACAAAATTATCTAAGACTAAAGCAGGAGTAACAACAGAAAACATCAAACTGCTTAACTCATTACACCTGTCTTGAAGCACAGCACACACATATCTAAAATATCATATTTTTCTTGATGTAGAGAGGGAGAAAAGAGTGAAACCTCTTTATTCTTGTCTTCATCAGGAAAAAATTGGGTTCTTATTTTGTTACATAATTCAATTTCCATTCAAATTAGACTGAAAAAAAGTTAGGATTCAAGAAAATTAAAGCTCAATATAAAGTCCAGACTATCCTATTGACTTTAAGAAAGGTCTTTAAATAATGTTTAACTACAAGGCCTTTTTCCACAAGATTTTAACTGTGTTTAACACAGATACACATTGTGTTAACAAACATCAATGTGTCTTAAGCCAGCCATGATTTCCTCCTTCCCCATTAATTTCTGTGAACACTGCCGTGTGTGAACCTTGAGCAGAGTGTCAGTCTTCCAAGCAGTGAGTTATTTTTCTTCTGTTGAACACAAAGGTGAACTTGACCTGAAAGCACTCAACAGGGAGAACCCAAGATCTCCAGTTTCAAGAGGCTTGGAACAAGGAATCACATCACCCATGCACACGGTGTAGGAAAATGGGCTTCTGCTTGACACAGCCTCTGATCACAGTTCCCTGCTGATGCAATTACTTTCTGCTTTTTGAGTCCTGTTCCTCCGAGCCCCGCTTCTTTCTACCCTGCAGACTGATTACATTTCCCTACAAACCCCCACAACACAGACCAGGAGCCCTCTTATGCAATAAGCCCTTAAGACGCATGCAAAGATGATAAACAGTGAATTTGTGAAACCACGACTGTGCTTTTTCTCCTGGTTGGATCCCATGGCTAACTAGCTCAATCTGTGTGGATTCTCTCAGTCTATTATTCCTACTACTGGTAAGGTATGGGCACATATCCCTTAAGAGAAATGATCTTGTAAGGAATGTATTGCTAAAACTCATGCAAAGATACACTGAAAGATTAAAGAAAACGCATTTTTATTAAAAAAAAGACACCAACTTTTTTTCAGCCATGAATGAATTTAAAATTGTTATTTATATACAGTTGCAGTTCATTATTTATTTATATATTTTGCTCCAATTAAGCTCTTAAACAGTATTCACAGCAGTAAACATCAGAACACTAGGACCATTAATACCCTAATGTCTTCCAAGTTTGTCATTAACATGGATCTGTGATGTTTTCATTCCAAATTATTGTAGCCAATAACATGATCTAACTGAAAAGCTCTAAACAATTACTTTCCTTAATTGAATGTTCTAATAGCTTTTACTCACCTATTGGTGACTATTTTCTTTTTCACAAGCTTCCAGTGCAAATCCATGCCCTAGTATTGCTCAATTCCTAAGAAATGGCAACTTATTTTATAGTTGGGCATAAAAGACCTGAAGTCCGTAAGGTTTTGAAACTGTTTGGTGACCTCTGTTGGATTAAAGCTCTGTATGACATGCTACATCCTTCACCAAGCCATCCCTTTCTAGATTTCTGTTATTGCACACATTCACACACAGACACATTCATACACAGAGACAGCCACGCAGTGAATGGTATGCAAACACCAATTCGAACTGGTGTTCAACACAGGGAAAAAAATTACATTGAAAAAATGGGGGTTCTACTTAGTGCATAATGCAGATTGGTCTCCCAAATTATATAAAAGGAATAAAAGCTGTAAACTTAAAGTCATCAAGCTAACCGATTAATCCTTAATATGTTTTCTAATATAATGCCCCTTGTACAACATTAAAAGCACAATATGTGTTTTGTATAATCTCAATTTTTTAATCCCTATTAAAAAAAGATATCTGGAGGCCAGCTGAGCCCCTTTACCCATAAACAGGATTATTTTACTTGAAGCAGCTGATTTCCCCATAACAATATATTTTTTCTCTCTTTAGGCTTGAGTGTTTAAAAAACAAATCCTGCTGGGATTAAACATATGATCAAGTTACAACAGAATAACAATTCAGGATTAACCAGGTGATTCAATAACTGCCCATGAGATACTCTTAAACTGCAGAAAATGCAATGTAATATACCTCAGTTTAACCATCTTTCACTGGGAACTAAATGAAATTGAAAAATCCTGTGCCTTTAGGGCAAGTATCATACATATAAGCAGTGATGTTTCATTAGACTGCAGTCACTCAAACCTGTGCTTGAGAACTAGATGATTTAGGTATATTAACTCCATTGATTTTCAGAGCAGACAGTTTTCTACATTATCTCCCTCTTCTAGAGGGTATGACTGACTTTTCTCTAATTTCTTGTAATTTTTTCACTTTCCTTTATGTGATTTTACACTGGTTGTCTTTAGCTAGTAACACTTTCCCCAAAGTCCAGGCTCTTTCTTTTATCTGATTGTTTTAGCAAATTTTATTTAATGATACAAGGATAAGGAAGTTAGAATCTGGCCAGACAGCTTTTAGGAAAGTTTTCAGGAAATATTAGTGCCATATTTTTTGAAGAACAATTTATCTATCCCTATATAAACTCTTATTTTTCTATTCTACTGCTGAGATAAAATAGAAGTTCCTAGTAAATTGCATAGGAACAATTTATTCAAATGGAAGTGTGATTTTTCAGTTCAGCATCTTCCTTCCAGACAACTATAACCACAATTAGCTTAACAATTTTCTTTCAGATGACATGATCAGGTGAGGGAGATGGAATTGGGTTTATATAGAAAAGGAAAGCAATGCTCATCTTATACCATTATGTAAGAACCTGAGCCTTTATGAAACCAAATAAAGCTTACAAGAAAAAAAACACAACAGAGGTTGAGTACTAATAAACTAAAATGTAGGGATTTTATGCAATAATATGTAATATATAATAAAATACATACCATATAAATAATACAATCAAAATAGTGTCTTAACAGCCTATTGCAGCTGCTGGAGGAACAGCATTTTTTTCTTCTTTTTTAGAAAGTTACATCAAATGGTGAACAGATATTAAGCAACAGTCAATATAAACTACAGAAAAATTGAAATGAAAATCTAGACCCGTTTGAGAAAGAGAAAGAAATCACTGATATCCAGGGCAAAGGAAGATTACAGTTTTAGGAAAGAAACACTAATATAAAACTTTAGTTCCTTTGTAGTAAATAGTATCATGTCATTACGAGAGAAGCTAGTAATAATCTTGTGGGAAATCCAGATGTATTCAATGCATCCTTCTTATCTAAGTTTGAAATGAAGCAGCAAAGCAAGGTTGTGTCATATCAGATGTTAAATTACAATACAGTGTGCCCAAATTAAGAGTCAGCAGGTAGCAACCTTTAACTAAATGTTAACTAAACACTTAACAAGATGTCACTTCTGCAGGTTGATGAAAAAAACCTTAAAAATAGAAATATGTAGTTTACAAGCCAAAAGGAAATAGACTTGTGGCTTCTTTAACATCTTTGAAGAAGAGTTGATGTCCTTCAGGTAAACAAGCTTTAGCCAAATACAGTTTATTTAATGCACATGTGTTAAATATGACATCTTCTATTTAAGACAACTAGATTGTAAAAATTTCTAGCTCATCAGAATGTTTGTGAACTGAAAGGTCATACAAAACTACTTATAACCGAAGTCTCAGAGTATTGTGTTGATGTAGGTAACAGTGAGAAGGAAGAAGCTGAACTGAATTTTATACAGCTAGAATTTAGAAAAATTAAATATCCCAAAATATGATGTCTAGGTCCTAATGGACTTGATATCTAAAATGGAATAGCAAGACCCATCATTGTACTACCAGGATGGTATTATTAAGTAGAAAAATTTTTATCTTCTACTGCTAAACAGAAAAAAAAAGGAATCTCATTGAGGAGTATGATCATTAAAGAAAATTATGGAAAAGGATTAGAATTAGCCCTTAAGCAACTGTGCATTTGAAAAGGTAAAAAATGGCTATCAAGTATTCCTCTCCCTCCTATTTTCCTTTGAGTGCAACCGTAAATATCATCTTCTCCTGGTCACTAGCACTTCAGGATAATGTGCAAAGAACCTCATTTAGTTTGTGTGGGCAGTCACAGAGTCTGAAAAACATATTTTAGAGCCACATTACACCTCCATTGAAAGAAGCTCTTTTTCAGAAGTCCAGTGGCTTTAGCTGGATGACTAGAATTCAGACGAACAACAGGAACATGGTTAAAAGCTGCAAATTCCTAAAATCTTTTCCACATATACACATGATACAATGTAACATGATGGACTTCTGAATAAGAAATTTCTGCTAGCATGGAGTAACTATAATTCAGAGACTTTTTTCTGTTAAAGTCACCATTGAATACAAGGAGTTGTTTTACCAGTCAAACTTCTCCAGTGAGAAGAGTTTATTTACCATTTGATACCAAGTTGCTTATCACTGCAGAGTACATGAGGAGTGGCATGGTCCCTGTCCTAAGGCAGTGCTATGACGTATGTTCTCAGCCTTGATTCATTCAAGTTTGTCAAATAAACAACCGTTTCAGTGATTTTAATGGAAGGAATTCTATTTTTGGGTGTGATGGATCATAGCCAAACTGACTCCCAAAATCGGTCTGTAACTGACAGTCTGATTTGCTCTTCCTTACTATTCGTTCTTATAGTAGAAAGTAATGGGATATTGAAGTCATATCCAAGTGGAAATATTGTTTTACTTGGGTAAATTATCCATTAATTTATATAAAAAAATTGAAATCTGAAGGCATCTTTTGAATAGGTATTTTTATAACAAAAGTCATTCCCTCCAGGAGAATGGTAAGGTCAGTGATAACGCACTAACATGATATGGTCTATCAAACACCATATTTTGACTGCTGTAGACATGAATGACCAGCACACCAATGTCAAGAGAGGGCGTTATTTCTTCTACCTGCTCCTTTGAGTTTTAACCTTTGGGGTTCACCCTTTTTAGTTGCTTTCTTCGGCTATAAGGGTGTTAAACTCTGATTAGTTAATCTCAGTCCCAGAGCAGTTGATACACCAGAAAAGCATTAAATATCATGACCATTATAATAACATACTAAACTGGAAAGGCTTTCTTTCTCATAAAGTATGCTGTATCTTTTGAAAATAGACTCAATCCCTGAACATATTGAATAGCTAAAATATATTTTATTGACTTTTCTACAAAAGAAGATACAGACTTTGGAGTCTTGAAAGAAAAGCAAAGAACTTGAAATATTTCTGAAAACTGAACTGTTAGCTCTGCTTTGAAAAGAAGCTAGTAGGTGTGACTGCAGAAGTGTGAAACTTTCTACATGGGCAATTTTCTTAATAGAACTTGAAGATATATGACAGAAAACAGCAGTTCCAAAGAGTGGAGAAACATCAATCACATGATGTAACTTTTCACTAAATTCAACCTGTGTGAAGCAGACATAGTTGTTGGGTATTTCATGAACAGAGTTCACTTCACACAGTTCAGAAAACAATGCAAAGATCAAATCAGTAAAATATTCAGTGGGCAGTGGCATAACTGCCCTGTTCACCTACAATTTTTGACCAGTTCCAAGGGAAAACTTGAAATATTTTTCTTAGAACTTACCCCATGCAGTTTGACAGCAATTCACATAGACAATAGCCATAAATCATACAAAAGAAAGGAAAAAAGACCACACGCTAATTCACAAAAAATATGGTAAATTATTAAGCATCAAATAATTTCCTTGGAAATTACCTAGACTGTTAATTAAAAGACTTTAATCTTATTGAACAATAACAACATGGTATTACCATTGCATTATAGGACAGTAAATGAAAAACACAAATTTTGCCTGATTGTAGCTCTAAGGAAGATGAGTTAGCAGAGGCAATATAAGTAAAATTTTTAGGGTGCCTCCATCACCATAGCACGTATCTGCAACTACCTGAAGATACAAAAATATTTCCATGAAATAATCACTTCTTGTGTCTTATGCTTGTCTCCTTTTTGTCCAGGTTGAAGTTTTTGTGCTTGGAAGCAGCATCTTGTGTGCAGACAAGAAACTCTTCTTACAAGGTATGCAAGGAAGGTTATTGGAAAGATGTTTAACATGTGGTCTTGCCCACCTCAGTTTGATCCTTAGAGGGAGAATCTTTAGGAAACTTATCACTGCTTTTCAGCATAAATATTTCACACTGTTTTTTCACATTACTAGGTAATCCATAGACCATGAATATTTTACTATGACCTTCTCTCTCAAATGTTAGGTATATCAGCATCACTCTGTTTACATGTTTTGTTCATATGTATTCACAGATGAGACCATTTGTTGCTTAGAAATAAATTCCCAGAGATAATTTCAAACCACTCCCTTGGTGTTTTCCTGAATTTTAGCATATCACAGCCTTAAAGCATACTTTCAAAAATAGGATTCAAAGCACTGCCATTTCCTTTCAAAATGCACAAGTTTTCTTAGATGTGAGGTCCCCCAGACACAGAAATTATTTTAAATGACCTTCTGTGCACTTGAAAAGATAGGAAATGACGATCATTATAATAATGAAAAAGAACATGAAGAAAAAAGAAAACAAGCCTTCCATTTTAAAGTAATCTAGTAAAATTTATAGCATTTAATACTTCCTCGTCTTATTCCAACAAATTTCATTCAACATATATTATTTTCAGTACAATAGTATGTATACTTGAATGACTCTGTAAGTCATGAATGATGATATTAATTTCTACAAGGTTTATACCATATTTTTAAATCTCTACATATTAAACATCTGAGAGTCAAGGACTTCATACGATTTAAAACAGTTTTTGAAAGATTTTGAGTAATTTACATTTGTGATAGATCCTGATGGCTCCACGAGTCCCCTTAATCTACAGTGTCGTGCTACACAAATCAGAGCTTTAGCGCTTTTAAACATACTGCTATAAAAAACAGAAATTGCTGATAAAACACTTTGTTAAATAATGTTTAATGAGAGAGGGAGAAATGCGCATACAATGAGAGGAAATCTAAGTGTAAATCAAGATCAATTTTTTCTCTTGAAAGTGTAAGCCATAGATCAAGTCTTCAGATGAGAGTGTGTGTGTGGAGAGTGGAGGAAGGGATGGGTATGTGTTTTTTGCCCACAGGTGGCAAAGTAGTATACTGCAGGAAATCACTTAAAACAACTTTCCAGTCTGTTAATAAAAAGTATAATTTAATAGCCATAATTAGTATCCAGTGTTTCTCTTCCACTAAACACTAGATGATCCACAAATAGAAAATTGAGCTCTTCTGCTTATTGTTGTTCCTGGCCACTGTAGATACAAAATACGCAGACCCTTTTGATTTTTTTCAGCAAATAATGCATTACCATTACCCAGAAAGCCTATGCATATTTTCACTGAACCATTGCACTGATCTCAACTCCTGTTGAAGACCTCCTATTCAAATATTCCTGTAAGTAAACAATAAAGTATTGATAATTTTTCAGATATTGTTGCTTTTTTCAATCAAGATGTTCAATAAAGTCTTAAAAAAGCAAAATAGGTAAAGAAAGGCAATATCTGAAAACTGGAATAAAGCAGTTGCAGCAATAAAAACACTACACTGGATAGTTATGGAAGAGTAAGAGTTATGCAATCAGAAGGTTATTACTAATTAAATGGAATGATCTTGGTGAGAGATTATCCTGCCTTTTTTTTCTCCAGGAGAGAGAAAACTTTAAAAATACTATTGAAAAGCAACCAAGATCCATTATGTGTCTTAGATGTATTGATATTCAGGCTCCCAGACATTCCTATCCAGAAATGAAGGACTCAGCTACTGCCTATGCAAATACAGGGGCATAAACCTTGAAGCAAATATTGCAGTAACACAGGTGATACAGTAATATCCCTTACCAGATGAAACATTTCTTAGGATATTTTTTTAATGAGTTTGTTTAAATACATTAATGCTAAAAAGTTTTTCTCTGCACCTCTTCATGGTTTTTGAATACATAAGACAAAAAAATCTAAAACTAAACTAATTCTACTCTATCATTGGTTAGAGGAACCAAAAGATTTATTTACAGGGGGATGTTAGAGAAGGTTTGCACACATAACAAAGGAAAACTGATATGAATGTACACTTAAACATTACATCACACAAGTTATCACAGGAAACATCAAATGAAAAATTTAGTTTCATATGAGAAGCCCTAATTATGTTCTCATTTCATCCTATTCCCCGAAGATGTCACAAAATATGTTGTTATTCTTGTTTATCTTGTCTGTGTTTTAGAGAACTTTAAACGCTGAAGCAGTTAAACCTCTAGCTAGATGTTTTTCTCATAAATAATTTAATTCATATCAATACTCTTACTTGTAAGCACCCCAAGCTAGCAGAACACTTCCATATCTATTTTTATCATGCTTCAGCATAGGTTGACACACGTCACAGAATAACAAAGTAACAGAATAAGCTGAGTTGGAAGGGACCCACAAGGATCATCAAGTCCAATTCCTGGCTGTCTACAGAACGATCCCCAAGAGTCACAACATATGCCGGGAAATATGGTCAGTCTTGGATAATACCGATAAAAACAAAGACTTTGTCAAATCCAAATAAGTGTTTATGTAAACAATGTTCATAAAAGGAATACTACTCTGTATTCTCAGAAATCTGAATAAAATCAAAGTAGATAGACTCTATTTCTCCAATCTGTGACTACTTTTGTGATACCTCGATCCACGACTACAGAGCTGTAATACAGCTGAAGACCCTACATCAGACAGATCTCCCTCCTGACTTTCTGAGGCAGCAGCACCATAAGAAGAATTTTTCTCAACATTTCTCATTGACTTTTCTCAGAGCACACAGATCATCCATCAAAGATGTGCTTGTCAGAGCCACAGTGTGACAAATACCCTGAAACTTATGCTTAAATTTAAGTATGTTGTCAATCTTACTACTTTCAATATAGTTATACATGTTCTGAGACATATTAATTCAACATTTTAACAGACAAAGGACCCTGTAGAGATGACCATAAACACACTATTTTCTTTAAATTCACTGCAGGGGTTTAAATGCAGTATGAGAATGTCCTGAAAATACTCCATAAACCTTTCCTCAGAGCTGCAGATTTCAATCAGTTAATAACTTCAGAAAAAATTATTCTGGGGAAAATTGAGCCATTACTCAAACTGTGGGGGCGGAATATCTCTATTGTACAGTACATTGTTTGTGGTTACCAGTAACATGATTAGGGAGTCTCTTCTAGTACTTCATGCAGATTTCTTTGAATGCATTAAGTTACAGTTACAGTTTGATTTCCTGGACTACAGACCTAAAAATCTAACTGGAAAATATGAAGTAAAATTTATAGAAAATCTTGTTTGTTTTATTTTTCTTACTCAACTATTCTATCAATCATAGAGATGCCTTTGCTTTTGACTTACTATGACTCCACATTTCCAGCAAAATGTATAACCAGAAAAGTAGCACTGAGCAGCTCACCATCTGTCTTGCTTCAATAGAATACTACAGCACATAAATCAGTTAGATACAGATTATACTCTCTTGTGTTTGTACTCAAATAAACACATTTATAACAAAAACCAGTTATCTACACCATTATCAAAATATTGTAACCTTGAGTCTACTCTTTTTGTAAAGTCACCCAGGTACATAAGTAGGATTATTTGATTTAATGTAACATTAATTTATGACTGACTAGAGTAATAACCTCACTCTTTTTATGCAAGACACAAGATGATCCTTGATGATCTGCATTGCAGAATGCAAGTTTCTTACTGCAGCTTGAGTATCTTTGAAAGTGAATTTTTTGCATTATCGGGGAAGATTCCACCAAGATCTGATAGCAAGCATAACATTGAAAATTAGACCTTAAGTCTAATGATGAAACAGTGACCAAAGGAGGAAACAAATATTTATCCATCATAACATCTGATTCTTCCATCAGCCACATCACCTACTTGTCTTACTGTCTACAATAAAGCTGACAGAGAAATGGAATGAAATTTTCAAAATTTTTATAAGAAAATCTTCTGAGTTATTGCTTAGTGTTTATGTTGTTTCAATTTTCTTTAGTTCTCCTAGAGAAGATTGTAATGTTGCTTTTAATGTTTGACCTAAGCTATATTTTTTCACGAAAAAATAGAGAAGATTAAAGTGGAAAAGAAGTTTCAAACCTGAGAATGATTTTATTCTTTTTTTTGTTCTCTTTCTCTCTCAGAAGTCATCCAAACCCTTTTCATGTTCATGAAAAACATACTCAACTTGGCTTATTCCTTAAAAATAATAGCTTCTCCACCTGCATAATTGCAACAGATCTGAGCTGTGGTTTGTCAGTGTGACAGCACTGAGTGATATTATAACAGTAAAAACTTGGGGAAAAATCTATTTGACTCTAGTCAGGGATTCTTTTCCACATTCAGAAAGAAATTGAAAAAAAGATAATATAAAAAAAGGAGAAATTTCTTTGCTACAAAGCCATTATTAGATATGACCTTGTCTTCTTTTTGATTCTCAAAAGATATAAGAATTAAATGGATCACAGAAATAAAAAGTTTGGAGAATGGATCAGATGACAAACTCCAACCTCTCAAATTCTATCCCAGTTGTCAATATAGCATATTGATACTGTACATGTGCGTTACTGCAGTATGAGTTTTAATCTTACATAAATATTTTAAAAAATCTATTCAGCTGGTGGTCCATGGTGCTTCTAAGTGTTTGTGAAAGAAAAAAATAACTCTATAGATTGTGAACAAAACTGTAGCAATTCCAGGGCACATCCCTATACTGGGAAGGTTTTAGGCATCCACAGGATGAAACACGGTGTTTCAGTCTTCCTTGAGAACAAAAGTCTCTTTAGAGCAACAGCAGAACTACCCAGATCAATTTAAAACAAAAAAAAAGATGACCTAAAGTTCAGAGAAAATATCAAGCCATACACCTAAAATTGATTTTCTTTAAAGTCGTGAAAGGGATGATTATTTCCTTTTCTATATTATGCATTCTGTGAAAATCCTAAATGTCAGAAAAGAGATCCCAAACAACCCCCAAACACATCTTACCGATGATAAAGAGAATTTCCACTGCAATGTCACTGACAGTTGTGCTTCGAGTTGTAGACAGCTCATCATGGCCAATAAAGGAAACATTGTAAGGTACAGTCACAGCAACATAAAACGTTGCCAGTAAAATAAGCCAGTCCCAGCCAGCTTTAAAAGTGCTAAAATGCAACAATATGAATTTGGATTTTTTTGCATCTGAAACTTTGTATTCTGGAAATGCTGGTTTATCTACGAAAACATTCTGAAAAAGAGAGAAAAAAATTAAATGAGACAAAAAAAAAAATTTGATTACACGGAGGCATTTCTTCCAATGCAGCCCTTAGGTGGTTGGTGTTTTCTGTAAAAAAAGCATAATAACATACGGCATACTCATATGCAGGCAAGAACTAAGATTACTTTTCTTTCTATTGTAGACCTCACATTTATTTATATGGATGGTTCTGTTCATGGAATAACTTTTGTGAATGTTAAGACAGGAAGAAGACTAATAAGCTACAGATTAAATAGAGCGAAGAGGGGACTGAGTCTGGCAAAGTATTTCTTCCTCTGTTGAATTAATTCTCACTGCAGAGCAACGTTATCCTAACTGGACAGACAGGTTAGAGCTTTGTACATACGAAGACATAGTACTATAAATAGGAACATATAGAAAGCAATAGATGGTATTGAAGAAAAACATCCTATACACAGCTGTGAGGAGGTTCTTTCAGACTTGGTCTAGCCTGGTCCTATGGACTGAACAGCTCCAGTACTCGGAGCACCTCTCCTGGTTTAGTTGCATCTGCAGGAATACAGTTCATGTGAATGAAAGCACAAGTAGAAAGAATAACCTTTTGATTTTCTTTAAAATTGCACTCCTGATCTAAACCAAAATGTAGATCCACCATAATATGGCTTCAGAACTGATTACCTTTGTCATTAGACTAAGCTTTGTCTTGAGTCTTTGTCTTACCAATGTTTTATGCAACCAAGATTTCAGTGTTAAGCTGCAGAAATTCTTAGCTTTCGTTTTCAGAGCTTTAACAAAAAACACCTACCCTCCCAAAAAGCAGCATGTGGGACGTGAACTGTCTTGCATTATTTAATAGCAAAATTCTTGCTCACTGATACTGTGTTCCTGGTTAATGCTGTTCCAGTAAAAAATAGCCTCCCAAAACAGTATTGTGCATTCAGCAAACTAAGATTACTTCTGATCTTGAAGTTATTCACTATGAAATTAAAACCACAAAACCTGCATAACCATAGACTTAACTACATTTGCCTTGCCTATGACAGTCTTTCTCTTTGTGTTTCCTTTGAAATATTGATGTCATTGCCTTCTTTATTCTTGGTTCTTATTCATAAATCTAAGCAGCTGAATTCTTACAGTTCTTAGTGTCATCCCATTATTTAATCATAGAAAAGAAACAATTCCTCATATTATTTCAAACCCGTAGTTTCAAAAATCCATGTACTAAAGGTAGTAAATTAGTCTCAGAATAAATGTTTTAACATGGTAAAATAACATCTGCACTAGCATTTTGACAGTACAGGTAAGTCATCAAAAACTATTTAAGAGCCATGTTCCTAAAAAATATTATCACATTATTATGCAATGAAAATATCCCTGGAAGACCTGGTCATATTTTGCAGGGGGTTTTTTATTATTATGCCTTTTCAACATGAAACATTTGTAACTTCTTTTTAACATTTAATCATTTTTCAACATTTAATCTTTTTTCAACTTTCAATATTTAAATCCAGTGGAAGTGACTGTATGCCCTGTGATATATATATCAGTTGTGTATCTTCATGTCCTTAATCTATACCAAGTTTTTTCTACTTTTAATTTCTATGGGGATGCATCTGCACTGCTGCCTAATTTTGGTAATCAATAAGAGGAATATGCCCAGTGGCAAATCATCTCTTCAGGGTGTTCATGTTTTATATCCTTTGGTTACTTTTTCCATTGTCTGTCTTCCATCCTCTCCTAATCATAAAAAAAGAAGAAAAGAACAAAACAAGACCATTTTGTTCTTGTGTCTCTGTCAAAGACTTTACCTCATTAAAACTAATAATATGCAAAAAAGAAACTAAATACTGTTCTGAGAAACCATTTTTCCTACCTCTGCTTCCAGTAACTATAGGCTTTCACTGTTGGAACAGACTCTTCGATATTATTCTAGCAAATTTTTATATAAACATACTGATTTCATAGGTATCCTCTGTGTTAACTTTTCTCCTGAAACATAGTTGTGCAGAGCAGGAGAGTTATTTTTTCTCATTAACATTACTTTAGAAGTCATTCTGTTGCTATATTGTTGGTTTGTCTGTGGTTTGATTTAGTGTTAGCAAAATTCACAGCATGTTTTGTGAACTTACTCATTAGTTATAGTTACTGGGGGAACACAGAATTAATTTGAATACAGAAACATCACTGCTTCAGTTAAGAAATGAAAGGATAAATATCACAGCACAAAGTTGGAGAAATGTACATGAAAACTTGCCTAAATGAAGTGTGACCTTTTGGAGCTTAACAGCACTAAGAGTATCAGCTAGAATCTCTTTTTTTTTTTTTTT
>VZTE01001513.1:363497-451149 GCA_013397775.1 Eulacestoma nigropectus
ATCTCCAAAGTTCTTTTTTTTTTTTTTTTTTTTTTTTTTTTTTTTGGCAAATAATAATAATAATTCAGATAAAATAATTGGGATGACAAGGTAAATTGGACCCTAAAATTCTGAGAACCTGTGGATTTTAAGTTCTGTGAAATTTTATAGTGTGGCTTTCATGGCATTAACTGTCTGTTTATAGTATGATTAAATGCACCATCTTGCTATATGGTAACAAATACCACAGTAAGCAGAACTGTACTTAAGTGAGAAGCATTCTAATCCTTGTTACTGTAAAATTAACAAGGTTAATTGTTACTGTTACTGACCAGGATATTTCTCGAGTACTCACTGACCTTTTACAGCACTTTCGAATTTTTTTTTAAAGATGGTGCTTTTTTAAAGAGTACATTTTTGGAGGGAGATGGGAAGAAAAGAATTTCACCTACATTATTAATTTTTAATTTGTTCTTCTCTCTTCTTTGTAGATGTCCAGAGATATGATAAAGGACAGCTCTACTCCTTCTGCGTGCCGACTCAAAATGCGATCCTGCTCTTCCTCTTCCTTTCCACTTTTCTGCAGAACAGAAGTGAGAGTCCATTATAGATCAGGAAATAACACTAACCTTTGAGACCTGAACTACTGACATTTCAGACATTGGTAGAAATGTAAATATTATGCACACATTTTCTTTTGCTTAATCTTTTGCAGTAAAGAAACTAAAACTCTCTCTCCTGAAGGGCAAATAAAACCACTGTAAAGTTTTAGTTGTCAAATGCCTTCACACAACTCAGAAGCAATTAATTGCGACATATGATTTCATAGATGAGATAAATGTACTCTCTACTGTTTCAGAAAGTAGAGATTACTGGCCAGAGGGAAGGATGGCTAGAAGTAACCACGGAAAATATCCTTGAGGTGATCCTACTCTCTCATTTTACAGAAATAAAAAAACACTCTTGTGGGTTACTCTTTAAAAACAAAGAGTCTGACTTGTACTAGGCTTCCATTATGTCAGAATATGCTAATTTGTAAGCTTGCTCATTAGTAATAACCAATTCTTACATTCATACGTTTAGATTTCTTTTCCCACCACACGGCCACAGGCAAAATCGCTTGACATATTCCTTGGTGACACGAAACCCATTAAGAGTAAAGACTGAACATTATTTTGGAAAGGTTTGCGGTTTTAACCTCCATTCAGATGTCTGTAATTGTCAATCATGGGAACAAATTTTGTTCTTGCTTATAAAGCAGTAAATTCAAAGTAGTTCCAGTCACTCTGATGGAATTACAGTGAATTGATGCCAGAGTAAATGAAAGCAGACTTTTTGTGATGTGTCAGGATTAAGAAAAAAAGAAATTATGGGAATAAAGGAAGAAGCCGTCTGTCAAGGAGGTTTAATTAAAGTCAATTCAATGCATAAAAATTAAGGGGAAAAAAATTTAACAAAACACAAAACTAATTAGCAGAACCAGAATTTAGCAGCAAGCAAAATAGGTACATCTTGAAACCTGGCTAGAAAAGCAAGAAAGATTTGCATTATAGAAGACTGATATATTTTTGGCTTAACAGCACAAAACCATACATAACAAAATGTGTAGGAAGATAAACTTTCCAAACTTCTCAGTAAAGAAATTTTCATGTAATTCATGTAAGAGCACACTTTAGGATTTTTTTCACTTGGCAGTAGGAGAAGCGGGAAAAAAAAGTAAAAAAAAAAAGAAGGGAAAACCTTTATACTACAAAGCCAAATAGCTACGCAAAAGTTGAAGGAGGCAAACGGAGAAGCCTCATACTTTCCCATCTCTAACAGATATTAGTGTCAGCTACAATGAAGAAAGAACAAAAAGCATCATTTCAGAAAAGACCCAAATAAATTAATGTCCCGTTTCAATAAAATAATCTCTTAATCATCAAACCATTTAAACCTCAAACTGGATTTTAAGTGTTCTTAAATTCTGGGTAAGAATAAAGTGCTTATCTCTTTCTCTGAGGAAAAATGAATTTAAATCTATTGAATTGGGTCTCCACTGTAGTACTGTTCAGCTATAGTAGTCTGGTTTTGTCATGTGACTTTGAAATTCTTTTTAAAACTATTTACAGGCCTCTCTTTTTTCCCTTTCTCAATCTAAGCTGCCATGTTGTACGAGGCCACTCAGTTTACTGCGTCCAAAAGTAGTCAATAAAAGAGGCTTCAGATCTGCTATGAGGCAGGCTGGGAAAACATTTTTCTTGAGTTTCTGGCCAGCAATGCTTTTGAGATGTTTTAGCTAAAGGTTTCATCCTCATACTGTACTGTATCCAATACCTGTCCTTGTCCTTAGCCTACAGAGCCCAAGGTAGTCCATCCTGGCAGACAAAACAGCCGTAATGATGTGATGTGATGCGTGGTGAGACCCACACTGAACTGCATTCAGCGGGAAGGCATGGTGCCTGCAGGTGGAGTTTCCTTAAGTACTTTCAGTGACCCCAGCACTAAAAGGTCCTTCCATTGTGGAAGGGGAGCTCTTTACCTCTGGTCAACCTTGGAAGTCTTCTCTTTACCCCAGCTAGATCTCCCATGCCATGTAAAATATGCTCTTTGAATCTATCCTTTCAGTAGCTCCTTTTTGCAGAATAACATGCAACTTTCAAGTTGTGGATACATGATTGCCTGATACAATAGTGTAATACCGCTTTCAGGCTTTTTCTTTATAACTCCTAACCTCAGATGTGACTTTTCCTCACATGCTGAGCACTGAGCTGAAAGCTGTCCACAATTCCATCTCTTTCCAGAATGGCGAGGGACTATGGAAACAGTCGATGTACACATATTCAGTTATTGTTTCTTTATTCCCTTTATATTTACTGACACAGAGTTTTCACTTTCTAGCCACTCTTTAAATGAGCACAGGTTCCCTTTAAGGTTTTAAATTTTCTGTGCCAGCAGCCTGATAATTTTTGATTTTATACAGATTACATCTCTTCTTCCTAGGTTCAGCATTTCAGTCACTAAGAATGTTGTACTCATCAACCTGCTCAGGTTGTGGGACTTGATATGGCACTTAGAATCATACCAATTGCATATTTTCACAGCAAGTGACTTCCTTCACACGCTGATTCCACTATTTTCAAAGGATTAATGCTACCTTCATGTTAATCTTGGAAGTCACTCAACATCTAGACACAAAAGCATGCATCAATAAGAAAAGCATTACATTCATTATGAAGTAATATTTTTCTTTCTAAACAGAAGTAGCAAAAAGTTTTTGTGGTTGCTATAAGAATTGAAAAAAAATGAGTTTATTGTGAAGATAAGATGCCATTACAGCGCATGTCAGTAGTGTATAACATAAATAAGTGAATGACATTTGTGAATTCTCCTGCTTTCTGGTCTCCCAATGCCTTCAGGAAAAGAAGCAATCCTGACCCTTAGCAAACTACTGTGTGATTATTTTCTGTAACCTTCCTTCTTTTCTTGTCATACTCAGTTTACAGCTCACTATTCTGGAAGAGACAGTTCGTTTTTTATAAACACCCACCTGTTTCTCTCTGGTTCTTCAAAAAATTAGATACCTGGCAGACTTGATTTTTTATTTTTTTCTATGGCTGATCTCAGGAAAAAAAAGATCTAAGAATAAATTCAACCATAAGCAGAAAGTCACTTTAATACTGCTGGCTTATTTTTGCCCCGTGCTTAAAATCAAAAGGATTTCTCATCTCCCCAAATACAATGAGAAATCTTGTTCTAGAAAAATCTCAGATTTCAGGGTCTGTTTCCTGGTGCTTCTACACACCTCTTCCTGTGTAATAGTAATCCCCTCCCCAAGATAGCTCTTAAAAAGGATGCTTGCAATTTAATATTATATCTCCTTTACTTTATCAGAATAGTGGTAATACATTTTTTAACTCTTATTGCTGTCCTTCTGGCTGTTTTTCTTTCAAATGAGGATAGGTATAGGACCACAATCATCAGACATGACAGTTACAAAAGACTTTTCAAAGAAAAGAAACTAAGGCAACACCTCTTTGCTAAGCTTAACATTAGCCTCCTAACAGCTTAAGTCTTCTTACAATCTCGTAAGGGAAGGTTGCAGTAAAAGAAAGCACAATCAGACACAAATGTCTTTGTAACTCTTGCCTTTTCTGTTGTGTTTTTATAACATGAGGCTTCAATCATCCACTTAAGGTTAATAGAAAGTAGAGGCATAACTCTTTTCTTGTCTCTGGAAAAAAAAAAATCTACTTCTTAGGTATAAATCAGAAATATAAACCCTGACAACTTCTGACAAAGTTTCCTAGGTATATTTCCTTCTGCCCTAGCAATGCAGAAGAACTGGAAAGTCAGCTTTACTGACTAAATTGACACCAAATGTATGTCTGCTCTCCTATAAAGCATTTCATTTAATCCTAGAATAATTTAGGTTGGAAAAGACACTTAAGATCATCAAGTCCAATCACTAATTGCGAATTCCACCACTAAACCATGTCCCCAAGTGCCACATTGATGTGTCTTTCAAATACTTTCAGAGGACGTGACTCAACCACTTCCCTTGCCAGCCTGTTCCAAGCTTGATAACACTTTTGGTGAAGAATTATTTCCTAAAATCAGAATAATCAGAGCATAGCATTATATAGAGTCCAGTATACTTTATGGTTTGTAATGATCTCATTCCCCCAGTGAAGTCTGATACATTTATGGAATCATAGAATCATGGAATGCTTTGGGTTGGAAGAGACCTTAAAGATCATCTATTTCCAGCCTTTCTGCCATGGGCAGGGACACCTTCTCCTAGACCTGGTTGCTCAAAGCCCCACCAAACTTGGTCTTGGGCATTTCCAGAGATGGAACATCCACCACTTCTCTGTTCCAGCTCTCAGCTGTTCCAGTACCTCCCCACTCTCAGAGTGAAGACTGAGTAACCCTGATGTGACCCAGAAGCACTATGCTCACTCCATAGCAGACAACTTGTGGCATGAGAGAGACCATGATATACATTTTTTTCCAGATACCAAAATAAACTAACCTGATCTGGCCAGAAAGTTTGCACTTTATTTACAAAAACTGTCTCAGCCTTGGTAGTTTTTCCTCATTTTTCACAGCATTAATTTGTATGCCTTCAAAAAACTGCTTTCACATTTTTCATTCATGTATTAATAGAACATGCATTGAATAAAACCACTACCTACAGTTCCCTCTGGTGTGATACATACCCAACATGCTCTTGTATGGAAATATCTCCCAGTCTGATCATGGGTCATTACCACTGAAAGTTTTTAGTACAAGTGTGCATGGACACAAAACAGAAAATTAAGATCTAGCATTTCATTCATATTACACAGGAAAATCCAAGAGATTTGCCTCTATTTGCCTAAAACATAGACTGTGAATAAAAGTAACCTGCACCTCTCAAATTCAACCCAGAACACAATATTCTGGCAGTATGTGAATGAAACAGAGAGGGATGATGCAAAGCAGCCTGGGAGATTACTCATGAGAACGCATGCACACCTGAGTAACTTTACTCAGAGATGGTAGTTCTACCAACAACCAATGTGACAGCGTTATCCTGAAGGCTGTGAGACTGCAGACCTGGATCTCTAAGCAGTATTTCTGCAGTGTAGTAGCCAAGGAAAGACAGGTTCACCACCAGGGACGTGACCATGGCTCTTCACTGCTTTTTTGCATTTTCACAAGCATGTTATCTCCATGCTCAAAGTTATATTCCAGCCCCAACTACTTGATTGCCACTGCTGTCCTGTTTGCTTGGCAGGTGGGGCTGTTAGGCTTAGGGTAAGATTGACTCAGGCACATTGGCTATCCTCTTCAAAGAGTGTAAATATGACCATCTCAAGTCATGCTGTGCAATAACCCTGACTGGGCAAAAGTAGGAAAGGTAGTATAGACATAGATATCTTTAAACGCTTTGCAAGGAAGAGTTCTGTAGAAAAACAGTGAGTTCCAGGTTTACATGGACCCTATAGTGGGTGTTCTCTGGGGAAATTCTGAATTTTAGGTTTGTGTAACAGCGTAGTGTACACTTTTATAAATACATTCCATAAAATAATGAGATGACTTCACCTTAGCTATTTTAAGAGCTAAGCCAGGAGTGAGTATGAGGAATAAAAAGATAAGGTTTTTATTCTACTAGCATTTTACTCAAAGGGCTAGGTAGATCAGCAGAGTACATAAGAACTTTTCATTTATTTCTTTGTTTACAAATTTAAAGTCAATCATGAGATGAAACAGCAAGTAATGCCAGCTCCCACCTAAGAAAATTTAATCATAGAAATAATATTTTGAATGTGTGAACTAGATTTCCTTTCGAACAAAAACAACACCACCAACAAAGTAGAACAGGAAAAATGGACTTCCTTCATTGTTAAAAGGTATCCAGATACGGACAGACTTGAAGAAATCCATTATGCTGTTCCATGCACACAGTGGAAGGAACACTGTGAAAATGCATAGTAACCAGGTTAACACTGTGATTTTTAATGCTGGTTGGACCCTTCCCTGCTCAAAACACAGAGTGGTATATTGTGCTACCTGTGTGATCTTTCCTGCTGCACTATTCTGAAATCAGGCAGGAGAATAAACCTCCCCCATTACCTTTCATGTGTATATCTTCAGGCTGTCACAACCACTGAGCCCAATCACACAGAGGGATGTTATTACCTGGAATATCTACTGAAATGTTCCTTTTTGAACCTGGGTTCAGTGAATGATTTATTAAAGAACTTCTCCATCATTTATTCGTCTTACAACTCTATCTATAAAAAGATTCCTGTAAGGAGTGTGATCAAGAGTTTTTTTGCCCTTTTAATACATATCTTGAGAAATCCTCATCACTTGCATCATAAGGTATAGAATAGTACAACAGAAAGTGTGATTTTTGCATAGGCCCCCACAAATAACCCATGTACAATAAAATAAATACAATGATGTCTACAGGAAACACAGTGGTACCAAATCATATCCAGTATCGTTGATATAAAACACATTTCACAGGCAGGCCTCAAAAAAACTAAACCACCAAGGAAATTCTGAAGAACACAACTGGGATAAAGCAACTCTGAATGAACACAAAAAACCCTCTAAAACCAGATTATATGGAAAGTTGGTATGATTTTTTTCTGGGTTTTTAAAAATCTTTAGCAGATTTTCTGTTATTATTCAGGGGATAGCACACCAGCAGTTCCCAATAAAGACAAAACTGATAAAAGTCTCTTTGGTATTAATGACAATAAACGCACTGCCATGGGCAAGAGGCTGCAGGAGTTCTGTTGGTTGCATGACACATTCTTTCTGTCGACAACAACCAACAATTCACATAACTGTTAGCACTATGGTGGATCCAGGCTAGCCTCTAGCCGCTTTTTAAATTCTGTTAACTGATTAACTGATTCAATAAGATGTACTTAAAACAAATACCAGCTATACACTGTAAACATTATTACAGAACATATTTTAAAGGGGCCAATTTTACACAGAATCAACGGTATGATTATCATAATTTTAGTATTATGCCTTCGGAGAAAATTCAGCTTTGAACAGAAAGAGAAAAGAAGCAATATTATACATTACTATTAATGTTTTTATGAATTAGAAAGACCTTTAAACAGTGGTATGCTTATGAGATAAAAATCCTTAACCACATTTTGGTCTGCTGATTCTTCCACTGTGAAGGAAAAAAAGGTATGAGGAAGCAGACACACAAAGCCAAAAGAAGGGTTCTTTCTCCTCTGCCATTTTGGTGGCTGATGGGAGAACACCCTTAAATAAATAAATAAATAAATATTCCTTTTTAGGTGCCGGTATTTGGGTCTATCTCATAAAATTCAGAATTGGGGAAAAAAATTCCAACAGACATGCTTTTCCTCAACTGCTTCCAATAGACTGAGTTTCAGCAGAATAACTCTGAAAGCGTATTACTTAAACTATTTTCTCATTTATTAATACTATTACTGAAAAGTTACAGAACTCTTATAATGAAGTAAAATATTCTGACTCTAAAATAGCTATTTCATAATTGTGTAAAAATTTTTTATTCACCAGCTTTCTATTTTTACTGCTCTAGAGTTGTCTCACAAATGGGAAAATTGTCATTTTTATTATGTCATCAAATTTGTAATATATCTATTGATTCAACTAAAGTGAGTGCTCATATGTAGTTCTCACAGAACAAAATGTAGCATTGAATTTACAGCTCACTCACTTCCAGCTGTTTTTGAGGTGGCTGTTTTTTCCTGGAATAGTTTTTATTTCCCACAGCAAATTCCCACAAGGCTCATGAGACAGTAATATGCTCATATATCATTATGAACAAAAACATAGCTGTAATAATAAAGAGGATATTTGAAATATTTTTCAAGCACCCTTAGAACTTAAATGATGCTAACTATTTAAGTCAAGAAACTTTTCATCCTCTTCAGCAAGTGCTAATATCTCTTCTTCTGCAAATGTGTAGGATTTAAGAACATAATATTATGGAACCTGAGGGTTTTCTTTTTTCCTTTAATTCCATAAATTTAATCATGTATTTTATTTACTGATATTTTTTCCTCCTTTTGAATATTGAATTTTGAAAAAAGGTGATCATAATTTAAAAGTCATTAACTGCAAAATTAACTCAAAAAAAAAATTGCACAGAAGGTGATGTTAAAGTACACCTTGCTCATTCAAGTGAAAGTAGTAATATGTATACTTGAATAATTACTATCTTGTAAAGAAAGTAAGCCTTTTGAGAATGAAGATTTGTTTTCTTAATAGATTTATGTACAATACAGAACCCGGTAAGTCATCTATAAAAGAGTTTTGTGGTTGGTGTAACTTGTCCTGAGTTAAAACAGCAGGGAGAGGGGGAATAGATTTTTTTTAAAATGATTTTTAAAGCTAAGACATGTACAAGTTCAAAACCCTATAACATCTGTGTATATGTTCCATGTGGTTATTGAAACACCCAGAAAGTTATCTCTCATTATCTCTCAAAGAATGAGATTTTCAGAATATGAAAGTGACTAGTCCTAAACTCAACCTGTTTTACAACCAAGTATACAACTTAGGACAGAGAGTTGTAAACTCATCTTTTCTACAGCTATGCAAAACTCGCTCGTAATAGGTCTTATTTGCTGAGAATTGCTCTGAGGAGCTGCAGCATGAACCACGTGACCTATAACTGCAATTACAGCAAAATTCTGCAAATGGCCCAAGGCCTCTTACATGTGTTTCTGAACACAAAGTACACATGAAATATGCATTCTTGTCCTCATGGCCTCTTAATAAAATGTAAGATTCCAGACTGTGTCTAGGCCAATGAATCTCTTTAAAGATATTTCTCCCTTTTCAGATTTTTTTCCCATAGAAGTAAGAAAGGTTGTAAATTATATAGGAAGGTTGTAAAATGTCTGCCTCGTTAAAAGGTCACCTATCCCACACACAACTCTGTAGAGCTCTTCTAATCAGCAACACTTGTACTGAACCTATTCCCTGTTTCTTCCATGCTTTCTTTTGTCTGCCTTACATGGTTGTTTTCAAATTTGAAAAGGAATGTCTGAATATACCCAACAATCTGCCAGCAAAATGAAAAACAAAACAAAACAGAAACCCAAAAAAACAACTTCTCCCTCCTCCTCCCACCTTGATAACTTTGTTTTCTATGGAAAATCTGAAAGCAATGGCAAAAGTTTATCTAGGAACTGGTAATAATGAACTTTTTGGTTGCTAATGTATATATTCTCTCAACCTTCCAGGATATCCCAGAATACAATCTGCTGCTCTGCATTTGCTCAAGAATCAGACTTTGCTTTTCTTTTTCTAATTTTCATTCTACATATACCACAAAGGACACTTTCCCCTCAGCTCCACAACATGCCCTGTGCCTCTCTGAGAACTCTGGAATGGAACTGCTGCATGCATTTACCACTCGGTGCAAGGCTAAAGCAAGAGCAACAAAGATTCAAGGCTCAAATACAACTTACTTGCTTGGATAAGAGGGTGAAAAGGTGAGAGGGAGAGCATCTACGTGCTCACAAATGTAAAAAGGAACAAGGCAGCTCTATTTTTGTCCCCTAAGTGTTTAAATTATCATGCACAGACCAGGAGGAAAGGAGCTTCTCTTTACTGATGGCAGAAGAGTTTCAGACCCCTCCTAACTTGATGGTGAGCTAGGAGCAAAGTCATCCTAGGGGAGATGCAACTGAGTCATTGCAGAATAAAGGCTTCCCCAATATTTTCTTCCTTTGGGCAGTGGGAATATTAGGGTAAAACTCTGCTTTTATCCCAGTCCTCCACTGATAGAACTGCATGGTGCCTGCTGCACATCCTGAAACTATTTTATCTGCTTTGGTTATTGTAAATCTAGGTGACGGTATGTTTATGTTCCGCATCTCAACATACTGCCTCCTGAAAGGTATAAGAAGCTTTAAAATGAAAAATTATCTCCTGAGTATTTACTGCAGTAGCTTAAGCAATCATGAAGTAGCTGAGACAGTAATCAAGCAGAATAAATCAAAGTGCACATTGAAGAATTTCTTACAAGAGACCATTCCTGCTCCAAATAGACATTTTCAACATAAAAAATCTGGAATGTAAAGTGTTTGGCACATGGTATTTCATTTCTGGCACACTGAAAAGAACAACTCCCTCCAACAAATGATGAATAACCAAAATAAATCTTTCTCCTTAGAAATTCATATGGACCTAAGGATTACTAAGAAGCCAGAAAAAGCCAGCCGGTTGAACCATAACATGCATCTTAGTTTAATCTGTGGTGGCAAAAGGTGTAGTCCAATTTTTAATTCACATTATTTCGAGGGTGAAGGCATCTTTGCCAACAGGCAGGCTGACATGAAACATGAAATTCTGTTTAAGAAAAAGTTTTTTTTTTTGCTTTATGAGGAGTCAAACACTAGAACAGACTGCCCAGATAAGTTGTGGAGTCTCCATCTTTCATGTTTTTCAGCACACATCTGCACGTGTTCCTGGGCAATGCATTCAACCTGACCCTGCTTTGAGAAGGGGACATTGGACCAGATAATCTCCAGAGATGCCTTCCTACCTCAACTATTGTGTGATTCTGTGGTTACTATATATTGCATAAATTTTTATAATAATTGTTTTCAAATAAACAGTTCAAAATTTTCCCGGTAAAAAAAAAACAAAACAAAAGCAAATAGCTTACCAATAAAAACTAAAGGAAGCTTTGTGGAATGAGTCAAATTAAACAGGGGAATTTTAACAGTGACCCTAGCAGTGGAACTCTACATCTATGTAACCTAAGTTATTGCACATTAGCATACAGAGGTCTAAAAGTAGTCGCAGAATAATTTAATTTCTTATTTTCCTACCTGGATTCCTGTATTCTCACTAAATTCCAGCATATGTTCTAATGTCTTATAGAAAATTCATATGCAGAAATGACAACACACTGACCCAGCCATACCCCACTGGAGTCCAGATTTGGAGAATTGAATTTTCAGTTTAATCACTTTTCCTCCAAAAGGACAATGGAACTTTTTACTAGTTTACCAAAAAGTAGCTCATTGTAAGTTAGGATGCTAAAACAAAACTCCCATAAAACTACTCGAGAAAGAGTTTATTTAAAAAAACCCCAAAAAATAAATCTTTTCCTGTATATTGAAAAAACCATCAATTTGCTCAAAGAGCACCATTTTAGGAAGAAAAGGTGATGATTTGCTTTTCACAACAGCAAATGATTACAGATATTATTAAGCAGATGGAAAGCAGAGTGTATTTCTACAGTAAACTTACAGGTAGGGCAAAGATGTATTATTGAAAGCAAATTGCTGATACTGAAAAATTGAAGCTTTTAAGGATATTGGCAAATTGACTTAAAAACCCAACCCAACCCAACCCAAAGGAGTGTGAAAGTTGCTGACTGTCACAGCATTGCTTAAAGACTGCCAAACTTCTCAGGCATGTGTTTTTCCATTTTTTTGATATGAAATTCTTAGAACAAAGTCTGCTTCTCCCATTGGTTGATAGGGCTCTTTTCACTGGAAACTTTTATACAGAAGAAAAGCAGAAGAAAACCCTGTTAAATTTGTATTTAGAATGACACATTCAAAAGAAAAGGTCACAGACGACAGCTGACATTTGGGCTGGGTAAAAGAAAATAAGGCAAAAAAAGCGGAATTTTGCAAGGCACATTGCCACAAAGGACCACCTGAAGTTGTGTGAACAGACGAGATAAAACAGATAAGAAAATGTCTGTAGAAAATCAAAGACAGTATTGGCTCCTGAGATTTGCAAGAGTAAATATACAATGCACAAGAAGAAAGAGGCGATAAAATCAGGAGATAAACTTCAGGAAGGTGTCATTGTAAAAGTACAAGGAGAACAAGATTTTACAGAAGAAACAGATAATATCAAAAGCAGGAAAGACCCAAGGAAGTAGGAGCCTGGAGAAGACTTCTGGAGGCACAAGCAGAGACAGTGTGCTAACATGAAGTGCTGGTGGAATGCCAAAGAGGCAGATTTAGGAGAAAAGGAACATGAAAGAATTTTGTTAGATAAGTTTGCTAAGGAGTTTAGAAATTAAAGGGAGATGGAATATGACTATTAATGACCCATACAAATTATAAAAGTCAGTTCTGGGCAGAAAACAGAAGAGGAAGACCGAAACAAAAACATTGATAAAGGGGCCTTCCGTGGGCAGAATAGTTTCACACTGAGAATGGTTGTATCTAGGTTCTCCTTCCATACACAGCCTAACCTCAAGAGATATGCTAGAAAGGCAATAAAAAAATATGCATAATAGCAATTACCTTATAGCAATAGCTCAGTTTCAACTCCATGTTTAAAAAATATTTGATTTTTGAAATGACAAATTCGGTAATCCTTGAAAAAGTAAATCAATCTCTGAACATTAAAAAAGTTTTTTCATACATCCAAACAAAACACCAACTCATGTTTTGTTAATACAAGGTGCATCCTACATGCCTAATAGTAGCTGTGGTCTGAGTAAAGAAGCACCAATTACTTCTGGAAGCTAAACATTCTGAGATTTCAGATACTGAATGAGTTGCACAGATTGTACTGGGAATTCTTTTCTGACAATAACGAGATGATATTCACCACCGGAGGATTAGTGAATCACTCTGCATAGGAAAAATTTTAATGTTATTAAAAAAGAGCTGACATACCACTATATTTATTTTTATATAGCCAGGTAGATTTGCATAAAATTAAAATGCTGGAATTCTATGTAAATATTTTGAATAAATTGTTAAATCCTGTTTGTTATCTCATTTTATTATATGAAACACTGTATTTGTCAAAGCCCCACACTAAGTTACTTTCTGCTTCCATGATGCTAATAACAGAAAATGATTGTCATCGGTTTAAAATTAGTATGAAGGGACGGAACAACCAAGTTTCAGGACGGCGCTCCAAAGAATATGTTATGGAAGAAAACCAAGTGTCGATACTCATAAGCTTGTAGAAACTGAATGGGCATTTGCTGGCGTAGTGTAGCTCTGCATAAGTGCATTCCTGTGACAGTACACAGCAGAAGTAGTAGTATTAATTTGTAAATGTGCTACAGGAAACAGGAGTGAAAATCTTCTTAGATTTATAATTTGACATGAAACCATGTCAAAAGACTATCTTAATCCACCCAAAAATAACCACACAGCTACAAAATGTTTATCAGATAAACAATAGCTGTCATTTTGCAAGTAATCTGCAACATACCTATTTCAAGTCATCACTGGCATATTGAATGTGATTTCTCACCAGGTCTGTCCTGAAAATTTGCATCACTTGTACGTAAATCATTAGCCTTTAGAGCACAGATGTTCTGACAATCTCTCTCCTACATGGTTCCACGTATCAGGTTTTAATAAATTACTTTCCTAAAACTTTCATTAGATTAAGGTTTCTGAGGTTTAAGGAGAAACAAGGTAAAATATTTTTAATGGTTTTTTTTTTTTTTTTTTTTTTTTTTACTTCAAGAGGTATCAATTGGTTGGAATTGAATGTAAGGAAAAGCAACAAAATGTACTTATGTACTATTTCAAAACCATTTTTCAGTCTTTCAGCTTAGAAATTTTAAAATATATTTAGCGCAAAAAGTGAAGGATGCAAAATTCCCCCCAAAAACCCTCTAATAATCAGGCCTTGAACAGTAAGAAAAAGGTGAAATTATTTGTCCAAATGTACACAAGAAGCAGACATCGTAAGCATAAGTGTTGATTTGTAAATATTAATCAGCACAAGGGAGCGTAATATTTTACAATTTAAAGTACTAAAATTTCATAAAAGAATACTGAATTACACACCTCCGTAACTGAAATACAACTTTTTTGTTGAAATATGAATATTTAAAACCAGAAAAAGTTGAATATTGTTTCCCTACTTTAGAAACCCATGAGGAGTAAAGGTGTTCTAAGGGCCATAACTACGTCATTTTTGAGATATGCAATGTCAATGCCTATCATGGGGTGAAATATTTAAGTAGATCCCAGAGTAGTACCAGGTTGGAAAATTCAACACTAATGACATTTTAAAGAATTCTGAGAGCTACTCTTGATGTCTACAGATAAACTGTTTCTAAACAGTTCCTTTGAGACTGAAAAATTACAAAACTAAAGTGTCAGTTCACTATACCTTTACAAAATGCAAATCTGGAATAAGTTCACTGCCTTTGATGCACAAGTCGATGCTCACTGCGTAGCCTTCATCCCTCCACACTGACTTTGCTTTGTGTTAGTAAAATTTAGCGAACCTTGATTACACTATACAGCCAAAATTATTTTATGGCAGTTGTGAGCCATTACCATAAGACAATTTCCCAAATTCATGGAAGAGAATCCTTGCAGCATTTCCTTTCAGAAGCAAATAAAAGTGAGAACGTATTTCTTATACATTAATCCTGATGACATAATAAGTCTTATAACTTAATAAAATGCAATGAAAATGAGATGACACAAAAAAATATGCTTATCAATAGGCAAAATAATTTTTAAAGCTGTTTTAAATTATGCTCATTGGAAAATACGAAAAAATGCATTAATTTATCTCTCAGCCATTCTGAAATCAGATTCACAAATGGAATGTTTGAAAAGGTCTAGCTTTTCCAAAATTCCAAAATATACCTCCGTAAATCTAGAAAGTAAATAACTTAAATCACGATACATAAAAACAAATCTAATTTTTAGGACAAAATACTCTGTCTCCTAAATTCCATGTTTACAGAATCTGCAAAACAGAATATGCAAATTTAAAAAAGCAGACAGAGTATTTATCATTCCATGTCATATATTAATTTCTTCTTTGGAAAGCTAGGAGGTCTCTATATTGAAAAGTGTACACAATAAAGAATGCTCATGCACGTGCGAGTCTTAAAAACATATAAATGTTGGTTCTTATCAACATTTTTGCAATTCACACAAACCTTCCTTTTTGTCTTCTGCAGCAATCTTCACTTTTGTGTCTGTTATATCTTTGAAAGAGGCCAGAAAGAGTACTACATCTCCTTTTTCATTCTTTATAGGAACAATATCCAGTAAGCACCAGAATGAAGACCCTGAAAGGATAAAGAATGGATTTAATTCAAACAGCTGTCTTTTAGCAGAGAGAGGAGGGGGGGAAAAAAAAGTGAACTGCTTATTTAGGAGGTCAGTAGTCAGGGAATCACAGATGTTCAGCTCATGTAAATCTCTTTGCATCACTGGTTGAAGCTCTGTAATACTGCTGTCTCCAGAAGCAAGACATTAATTTAAATGCAAAATTTATCTGCAAGGATCATTAATGGAGTTTAATGAAGCTGCTAACTCCTCTGAAACCATGCTTTCCTTTGAACTCTCAACTGATGCTGCTTATTTCCTGGAATAGTTCTCACTTTGTTAACTCAGCATCTGAAGCCTTCATGTCTGCTATAGAATCATTCTACCTTAATCATCTGACTTGATACTCATTAAAACCTCTTGACAGAAGACCTGATAGTCAGAGAATCATTCCACTAATTCAAAGATATTTAAACTAATCAGATAGCAGACTTAGAATAGAAATAAACTCATTGCATCTTACAGACGGTGAGATATATAGTAGCACACATCATCTCTAAAATTAATATAGCTATCTTCCTTTCTGTCTTTAATGTTCACCTTTTTAAGACTGAAGCTGGACAATGCTGAGTTTGACAATATTTTTAATTCTTGTCAGCCTTTCTCTGTCCATATCTGCTACATAATTATGCAGCTTAAAATAAATTCTTACTGTTTTCCCTGATAGCATCACGTGTCCTTTTTGCAAGATGTGCTGTTCAATTCCAATGACATCATTCATAATTTTCCTATTAACACCATTTGGAAGAAGAAAATACTTAATGCCTAGATGCAAACATCCCAGATCCCACTCCCATTTATCCTGGGGTAATTCTGCCCAGTACCAGACTTTTGTCTCTTTCAGGTTTTGGGTATCAATGCTAACTACCTCCATCCACCATCAGCCTACAATTACTATTTATAAGAGATTTAAGTATCACTAAAGAGTTTTAAACTTATTTTTTGTATGTGTCTTTACACTTCCACAATGTGCTGCTTCACAACACACTATTTTTAGCATTCATTTACAAGCACAAGTCTACTTTAATTCACAAAAAGAAACAGGACTAATTCCATGGAGTACTGCTGCCCCAGCTGACTGCTGCCAAATGATTAGCTGAGTTTTGGAGGGGTCCTTAGGAACAGCAAGCAGTTTAGTCACTTCCTGCTGTGCTGTCTTCTGAAGTTTTCAGTTTTGAAAAAGAACTGGGCACAGGATGATCACAGTTAAGTTTTATAATTTAAATTTTCAAGTGGAAGTTCCCTGTCTGCCTTTTGAACACTACAGATGAGCATGGTAGGGGAAACAGCAGCTTTCCTTTTGAAGAACCACCACAGTTAAAAGCACAAAAATATGCTTCAAAGGAAATGCATCTGGTCCTCTATGTCCTGATCAAACTTTCCAAGAGTCACACAGGCAGCATTGAGAGTAACATTACTAGTTCAGTAATCTGGTAGCATTTCCACTTAAGGTATTTAAAGAAGGGACAGGGAGAAATTGCAACAGGAGGAAAGAAAACTGGAGGACAGAAAAACTGGAAAGAAGCAGACTGGCTTTGCATTGGGTTTAAATAGTCTTATTTTGAGGTTGAAGACAAAGTAAGAAAAGATGCCTTTTTAAAAGAAGGTAAAATTTATGCCAGAATCAGAAGCAAGGCATTTTTATTTTTCCTTCTTCCACTTTGATTTTCCATTCTTCTTCTTCTTCCTTTTTTTCTTTTTCTTTTTTCCAGATTTGACTCTATTATCAAAAACTCTGGGAAAAACAGCTCAGTAGCATTACTGTCAGAAATGTTTTAGATAGTCATCACCCTCTCAATCTGAAGCAGTCTACTCAAAGAGAAGAAGCATTAAGAAACTTTACTGCTCAAAAATAGAAACATTGGTCTTTACAAAATACCATCATAACTTCTAAACTGGCCAAATTCATACTGGCAAAATTACTTTCTACCCGGCTGCATTCTAGCGGTACTTTCAGTGTGCAAGAAGTCACTCTCAACTCCTTCTTCTAAACACCACCAAGAGGGGCAATGATCTTTTAAGAAGATGTTTCTATCTCCTCCAGAAGTGGAAGCATATCTTACTCTTTTCAATTATTTAATGTCTTTTCTATGCGTACACAAACACACACACACATACACGCTAGTCACTAAGGCCTGAAATAAAGTTACAGACATCAGCCATTTCAAGCAAACCTAACTCAGTTACAGTAGTATTGTCTGGAATGATAGATTTATAGGTTTAAGGAAATTATTATAACATGGTTCATCATTAGAAATAGAGACAAATACATTTAACATTTAATGGTTTAATGCATTTGCTCTTTTGTATAAACAAAGTGCGTTTGAATTCTTTACAGGTGAACAATTTTCACTGAATACTGGTCACCGAAATTGTTTGACATCCTGTCATCATTTAGTTTCACTTGCTGTTTCTCTCAATCATATTTTCTTTTGTTATCTTTTCTCATTCTCCTTCTCTGTAAATATATCTGAAAATATTTTGACTAAGCAAAGCAAACATGCATAAAATATGGTATGTGCCCCTAAAGAACACACACACCCACTACATGCACAGGCTACTTCTCTCCAGATGGGTTCCAGGCTAGTGCCCTGTGTGATGGGCTGTCAGTCCAGGCTGTATTTATACACTATATCTTTAGAAGTCCTAAACTGAGCTTGTTGCTTTAGGTTTTTGTGGATTTTTTCTGCTTTTTTTCTGAAAGGAGCAAATTTATAAGAAGTTGTGTTCAGACTAGATGAGATGATCTGTTTTAGATCAGGATTAGGTCAATATTAGGCTGCATTCCGTCAAGAACTGAAGTGCTCTGTCTTTCACTATTGAGTAGCATTCTTGGAAAAATATACTACGATTCAATCTGTCATATGGCTTTTACTGAAAGCCAGCATCACATAATTCTATAAGCCAAAAGCAGAACTTTCTCCTAATCAAAAAAAGTAGGGCCCTATTTGGTTATGATTCTTTTGAATGCACTCATCTGTGAGACAGAAATTCCTTCCCTGCTTCACATGGTGCATACAAAGGTTTTCTGTATTGTCCAGAGTCGTCTATCAAAGAAATTTCTTTTGGAGGTTTATTTATATACAGACCCTTTTTATTGCTTCAAGCCACCACTCGTGGAGAAAGAGTCTAATCTTTCTCTTGCATTATGAAGTGAAGGGTCAAAATATACTTTAATATCCTCAAGGCTTATATATAAGCACATCAGAGGGAAGGAGAAAAGAAACCAAATGAAGCATAATCTTATCACAAGACAATTTGGCTATAGTCCACCTTTTATATATACATAAAAAAGAGAGTGCTTTATGGTCACTCTCTCAACCACCCTTTCTACCTTTCCTCGTTTTGACAGTTAAAGTCTGTCTTCAGACTGAAATCAAAACAAGGGTCAACAGATCACAGCATTTAAAAGGGAGAATTTATACAACACCCTGCCATTAGAATGCCAGCAGCCTTCAAAAGCAAACATTCTTTTCACTAGAAAATAAGGCCTGCTTGAACCATGGGACAGACTGAGACCATTAGCTCTGTTGATGAGCTGTGTGCATTCACTGTATGATAATAGGCAATCTTTAGTCATGCCCACCCCAGACAGGGCCCAATGAAATACTCAGAATGGAAAAATCTTTGGTGGATATTTGAGTATTGCAAAGGTTTCATAATAGAGATATGAAGTGGGATGATGGACAGCAAGTTTATGTAATTCTTTAACAAAATAATAAAGCTCTGTACCCATCTTGTTTTTAGCCATACATATACCTACGAAATACTTGGAATGAGTGATACTCATGCAAAGCTATGGTTTCCTTTTGCTCTTGACAGTCTGGGAGTAGTTTTCCCCAAAAAGAAAAGCTTAAGGCTTCCTTTTACTTTTTGACTTTTGTCAACCATCAGTGATTATATCCACTTCCAGACCTTATATTCCTCAGGACTTTTCTTGCCACACTGCTCTCCAGAGGGACACTGATGCAGCTTATATAGTCCCTTCCATCACTCAGGGGCCAGAAATAACAAATGCATGAATTTCTGTGATCTCTCTCTGCTTCTCTGTGATGTGAGGAAGAGGGATCAAGCTCTTTTGTGAAGCTCTGAATCTGCACATAATATATGAAATTAACCAAATATAATGGTTGCTAGACTAAGAACCCAAGTATCTGAAGAAAGAAAGAAAGTTTAAATGGTTTGCATATTAGATATACAAGTCATGGCACAAAACAATAGCTCTTCAAGCAATATTTATAATAAGATATAAATACATAAGAGGGCAGAATTAGGCTTCACAAGCCATCATAAATCTGGAATATATCTTTTTGTTTAAGTAGGTGACTTAGTAAACTAAATGCTCTTTTAGGCAGATGCAAATCAAGCCTTAAAGAAAACTATTAAAACACATCACCCTATTTCCAGGGATTTATGTAGAAGACAAAGATAAAAATATTTTCATGTAGATAGCTGTAATAACTTGTCAACAAGATTGATGCTAAATCCTCAGCATTAACCAACAGTGTCTTATTGGTGGTTACTAATTATCAGCAAAATAAACCTGCTGCTGGATGCATCATAACACCAGAAATGTTTGAGCCTGATCATGTCCTCTTTTCCTTTGCAAAAAGTGTTCACTTCAAGACTGACAGACCAGGATGCCAAAGACTTTGAGGAAACCAAACTCTCTCTTTCATCAGCTTACCGAAAGATTCTCAGTCTCACTGATAACACATCATTTTGAAAGTTATGTGGTTTTGACAAGATGTCAACATTTTGTTGAGGAAAGCAAAGTGTAAAGAAAACAATGCTCAAAAAAATTGCAACTGAACTGAACAGAAAAGGAAAGGAGCTGCAAGAAAAGTATAGCTATAAATTCAAGTACTTTCTCTTTTTTAAATACCATAACTTCAACAATGATCAATTAATACAGCTAATGCAAGGTTCTGCTGCTTTAAGCAAAGTACCACCTCATTATTCTCCATCATCTCTGCAAAAAATCAAATTTATAAGTTAACAAAATCGATATTTTATTTTTCTTGAATTCTTCTACTGCAGGTGCGAGCCTGTCCGCTATACCCCAGGGACATTCTTTGGTCAGATGATATTGCAAAACTAAGAACTCATATGGGCTATCTTGAAACTGACTTATATGGGAACAGGTGGTTGTGTTAACATTTTCATTTGAGTGGTAAAGAAGACTCAAGAAATTGTTTCCCCTACTTCTGTGTGACCACTAGATCTTGCTTATATCCTGGAAATAAGTCTCCTTATGAGTTTTAACAGTCAATGTAAATCTATTCGAAAATGGATTTATAATCCATTAATGCATCCAAAATGCATCCATTCCAAGTTTTGTTTACATCTCAAACCAGAATATAAGTTGTATCCCAAGAATTCAGTAGATCAAAGGTGATAGTAAGATACTTTAAAAACGAAGCAAAAATTGTATTTCAATATGAATAAGTAGAGAATTATTGATCCTGTGGAGTTGATTTAAAACTTGTTAAAAACAGCTCTCCAATACTCTATATACCCTATGGAGTACCATGTACGATTATTCAAATCTCATCAGAGATGTGCAAAACCATCCCTCCACATTTTACCAGCCTTTTCTGTGCCCAGCTTCAACCTATGCTCTGTTCCTTCAGCTGCCAGGTAATTCAGTGCATCATATGTCGTACTCCTCATATTGCCCAGAATGCCTAGCTTTTTCTGCCATCACTGCCATGATGGAGAGACGAAAAGAGGGAAAGGATGTTCTAAGAGAAGACCCTTTTGAGCACAGCAATCTCCAATCCCTGCCTCTCCTGCAAACTGCCAATGTTAAGCAGAGAGAAGCTTAATTCACAACCCCGAAGTTTCTGTTTGTCACAGTTTGGACACAGACTCTCGGTATTATGGCAGCTCCTAGTCTGAGTGCATGTCTTTTCCAGCCTTAATGGAACAGTCTTTGCTTGCAACAGCTTGTACAGTCTGCAGTGAACATTTATACAAACTAATTTATGAACTCAAGCACATCTACATTTCTGCTTTGTTTACTCAGCTTTCTGGTCTCTCCTTGCATACCTTCACTGTCTTTCTACTTAATGAAACCATTTCAAAATCCTCTAGTTGCACTGAGGTTTCCTTGAACAAAAGCAGAGACCTAAGCAATGCCTTTTAATGCCATGTGAGGTACATTATCCTTAAGCACACTACTTTCTTTTTGTCTGCCCTAATTTCCTTTTCCTATCTCCATCCAGATTAGAAAAGAAAACAACATTCAGGGAGAAGTACTTCCCTGATGTAATATATTTACAGGGTAGCAGTTATGACAATTAGCAAAACACACAGGATTATCCAAAAACTCAGTTAAGTCAGTGAGATGCATTCTGTTTAAATGCAAAAAGCTTCAGGGCAGACTCATAAACATTATCAGTCTGCAACTTACTTTCCTTCCACCTCCAATGATCATTACTTTATCACAATTATATTAGTACAGGGCATTCAGCATTTGCCAACTAACTCCTGGGAAAGTACTAATTGAGACAATCTATTTATATAAACAAATATACAATATCTATTGCTAAAATGAAAAATAACCCAACAAAACCAAGCAAAACAACAGAAAACAAAACAAAATACAGTTTCTTCAATACCTTTATACAAACTGCCTCAGAAATAGTCAGGCTTAGTCCTTCCTGAGCAGCCTAGCATTTACTTCATTGGTTTCAGTTGAGCAATTTCCAAATAATTCAAATTTTCCTTCTCTTGATTACTATATTTTTGAGTTAGTTGTTAAAACTGTGTTTATAACCTATGGTCCTTATTCCTTTTGGACTTTCAGAGCCAACATGTAGATATAACCACAACAGTAAATATGATTTCTCAGCCTACTGAGGGATGTACTTTTGGAAAGAAGGCAAGAAATTTCTTAAACCAGGATAATCTCTCATATACATGTATGTATGTTTGTAAATATATTTGCATATATATTCATATATATATAGAAAAACATGTATTTATTATTTTGAATTTGTGTCTGATATTTTAACAACTGAAGGAATTACAGCGTACATTCACCTAAACACAGCCATGTTTTCAAATTACATTATTTTGCTTTTAAGCTCATTATTTTATTATCTGAAAAGAGAGATTTCAAAGATGGCATGAAATTTCCTGTAAGCAAATAAACCCAGCAATCTCCAAACAGACCACTACACCTACAAAGAAAAAATTCACATTTTCGGTTCCAAAAAGCAAGTGATAGCAACATAAACAAAAATGTCTGGAAAATATTTTTGTGACCTTTGCTCTGGTGTCTCTGGCAGTGGCAGCCCCTAGAAACAGAAGGTCTGGAGTCTGCAGAATGGGAGATCTCCCAGCACTGGAAGAGGTGCTGGCTACAACCTTGTGCTTATTCATAAAGTTTTCTAAAGTCATGACACAGAGAAAAAGGGGATTCTGCTGGTTATTTGTCCACTTACATTGCAAGGCTACATTTTAGAAATGATCAATTTGTTTTGCACTGATTTTTCCACAGGGTGAGGTCAGAGAATATTTTGCTCTATAATCCTTGTCTATTATTTTTGTCTTGTCTGTTAATACTAATCAGAAGTTTTCAGCAAGTTTGAGGATTTTCTCTTGAGGCCATGATTCAAGAACTTTAACCTGCACTTCATATGCAGTCCATGGGCACCTTTCTGGAAGGATGGGGCTAAGGCTGGGGCTTGAGAAGGAGTCGAGTCATGGATTTGCACTGATAATTCCATCCTGTCACGTTCAGGGTTTTTGTATAGAAGGATTTGGAAACACACACTGAGCAATTACGTAACCTGGTAGAGAGGATTAATCTTCCCAATTCACCACTTGCATCCATGTGAGCACATGCTGTAAACAGACACTGAGCCTGCCCAAGGAAACAAATTATAGTAACTCCACCAGCTGGAAAGCAGTAAGTTTTAACCTTCTAGTTACTTAACTGCTCTGTAAAATCAAACTGCTTTTGAAATTCCCTAGCCAAATTAGTGAGAGGGCTCAATAGACAGTGCTAACATGACTCTCCTACCACTAGTCTGCATCATAATCAAGTACATGAATTTAGGGGTCACGGACAAAATAAGGAAATGTCAGCAGAAGAGAAGCACATGGTCATCAGAAGAAATGGTACTTTGAACTTTCTTTATCCAAAGAGCAGCCTAACTTATGGTGAAGCACAGGGACTCAAGTCAGCTTTTAGCTAAAGCTTGATTTAAAGCTCATAAAAATAAAAGATAGCAGACTCAGTGCGGCCGTAAGATTTCAAGAAAAGTTGAAGAGAAGAGTGACTGGTCTGATGTATTATGAACATCCTACTGCAAAATAAATACCAATATCTCTTACTAAAAATTGATGTATAAAAAGTAGCACAATGAATTACCTTTTAAAAACTAAAAAAAAAAGCATCCAGCAGTACCAACAGCCATTCATACCAGGCGTAGCTGGAAGCCCATGGTGCCTGTGTGGAAACACTGCATCTGTTAGCAGTGAAGGGCATCAAGTTGTAGCAATGTAACAAGTAACAAGAAAATTTCATACAGATTTATTTACGTATCAATGTGGTTCTAGGAGAACAAGCCTTTTCTCAGTGAATTATGCTTTTAATACATCATGTTGCTACTGAAAGAAGCTGTTAGCCAATATCACAGTGAAGCCATCAGAACGAACTATCAGCACTGTCAGTAAGCTGCAGTCTTCTTGAAGTCTCATTAAATTCTAGAAAAAGATCTCAGATGGTTTAGATCACATTGCACACAGGGGATTTTGCTGCTTTTATTTTCCTTCTAACTGAAATTCATCCCCTTGTTTTGTCTTCTCTCAGGCTTTTGTTGACCACTTCACCCAGGCCTCTGTAGAGTTTAAGCCAGGGCGCTACAATGGAGCACAAGCCTTCTCTGTCTTCCTCTTCTGCTGCAGAAGCTGGGACTGTCTCTAAAACATCAAAACATTTCAGAGGTACACATCACCTTTCATCAGAAGCCATGGGTCAATTAAATAAGGATTTGGAGAGAAAAGGAGCCAAAAATTCCCTCTTCTGTGAAACAGAGAAAAATAAGGACATGTCTTCTGTCTCTATTCTATACTGCTGTACTGCTTTTTAAAGAGGAATATTTCCCCAAAATTAGTGAAATCTCCTAATGATTAATGAGCTATATGAAAGGGGGAAATGAAAAAGAACAAGAAAACAGAAAAAAAAATTTTAAAAAATTTAAAAAAATGAACAAAAAGAAAAAAGAAAAGAGAAAAAGAAAGAAGAAAGAAGAAAAAAAAGATTCCTTGTATAAAGTTACAAATTATTTTTTATGGCTCAGGTAATTGCAATTAGATATTACCTTCAGATTAATCTTTCAGTGTTGCTGGCTTTTTTTATTTCCCTCCTCCTGTATTTTGTACCATAATTCAGCAAATGTGAGCAAGCCTACTACAAAAGCTTTTAACTTTCTTATTTTTAGACCTTTTTAAGGCAGAGAAGCAGTGAAGCAGCAGTGAGGCCACATTGTTACAAACTGCTCTGTCAAGCAATTTGTCAAGGGACTTCCTCTACATTAGTAAGTAGATGTCACTAGAAAATTGAGGTTTCTCTATGGAAATATTTTTTTCACAGTCAGAAAATTCTAATAAATGTCTCTTTTCTTACTGCTGGGCTTAACTTCCAAAAGACATGGTGGATTTCAGGAGATTGTTAAAGAAGGCAGCCAGTTAATGTTAAACTGGTACCATACAACTCCCATGTTTCAAAATACTATAGGATATTTTCAGACAACCATTAAAAGTATATGTTTAAACTTCTTGTTGGAAGGAAAAGATAGCAGTTCTGCAATGAGAAAAATACTTTCTGTAGAGAAGTTTGAGGAAAACACAATTTTCTTTTGTTTTAAAAGAAATTAATTTCCCGTCTATTTCTTTATAATTAATTAATTCTGCTACAATTTTAAATAACATTTAACTCTTTGTCTAAAAAAAGATTTCTGTTTGCTTAACACAAGGAATGTATTAAATATAAATGATGTCATGGAGCCTTTGCCATTCTCTAGCCACATTATTCAACCACCAACATGGCAGAGGCAATGGATGCTATCTCATGGTCTGAGCCTTATTTCATTTGCCTGCGGTTGTCATTGCTGTTCAGGTGGGAATACTGTTACACTCAGACCTCAAATTGCCTTTTGCCTGATGAATCCAGTAGCTCAGTAAGAGGGTCTGAGTTTCACCCTTTCTCTACTCATACTCTCCCCATCTGAAACAATGCCTTAATCCTGACCTTCTAGATAAGGACATAGGCTTATCAAAACACATGAAGAGACAAAATACCTTCATTTAATCTTACTGAATTTTAATAAATGAAGAAATAAATACAGAATTTAAATATATCATATCTTCCTGACCTTACAATGTACTTACCGAATCTTTAGGGACCAAGAACTACAAGGCACAGGCCTAAGACATAACCCAGAAAGTGTTTAAATCTGTGTACACATGGAAGATGACAAAGTGTCCCTTGAGTCCTGGCGAACCATCACAGATAAAGCAAACTCTGCTTGCACCCAAGTCCTAAGGCAGTTTATAAAGATAATCCCAGCAATGCCCACTTGCTCCAGTCCTCTTACAGTGGGGATTTTTAACTGTGCACAAAAGCTTGTGCAAACAGCCCTTTTTTTGGGGTGCGATGGTCACCACAGTGAAGTCTCTCAAACATACATAAATCATGAGCAGCCACTGCTGATTACACTGTGTTTTACACAACTTAGACATACACAGAAAGACTCTCGTTTTCTTTCACTGAAGGAAGGCTGTGGAACTACTGCATGTTTTAAAAGGTTGTGTGTAAGCACAGACCCCTTTTCAAACACTACAAACCTAATTTTGAGACATAGGAAATAAGTCTGATGGGGCCATGGGGGACCCAAGGTGTGACCTTCTCAGCAACTGAAGATGGAGAGCTTAGAGTGGACTAAGTCACTAATTATGGGGCTTATTGTAGCATTATCTTAGGCTGTAAGAGAAATGGAAAAAATCCACACAGCTGCTCAATTGTACTTCAGTTTGAGGGAAAGCGAAGACCTCATTTAACTATCTGTACTTGCTACTGACAAATTTCAACAGAGGTTTGACAGGGAGAAAAAGAAGGGTTTGTTTAAATATAGTTCCTCAGCATAGTGTCTAACTGGTTTAAGATTGTTCTAAACAAGACATCCAGGAGTGAGCATTTTTCTCACAACTTACTTGATTCCAAAAGGTTAATTTGCATTTCCATTATCATAATTGACAACTTAATCTGTTGCAGATGTTTTAAAGAAAATGTAGAAATAGTAACAGAAAAAAAAAATTTAAAAAATCAGCTCCTAAGCAATATAATTTTAAAACTTTCTGAAGAAGGCAACAATCATAAAATTCCTTGTCTTTTAATAGTTTCCTTTTGTGATTGTCTTCAAGAAACTAATATAGCTCTGTCAAAGAAAAAGCAAGAAACTGACTGAGGAACCAAAATAAATACTGAAACTATGATGAAAAGTGTATTTTGAGTTGACTTTTCAAAAGATATCTCTCTCTGAAGCTGCTGTATCTGCTGCCATACTGGTCTGTGCTAACATGGCAGAAAATATCCAGGACGAGAAAGTACAACCAGTTTATCCTATTCTAAGAATTCATCAAAATTCCAAAATGAGAACACACATAGAAAAAAGTTCTTATCCACTTCTAGTGGTTTCAGAAGGATTGGCCAGAGCACAACTGCTTAAGATCATTCTTTTCTTGAAATCCACACTCAAATGACAAAGACAATGAAATACTGCAGTTCATTCAACAGACAGATAATCCACTTTACTCTGCTTCCTACCCAACTCCTTGCACACCACTCTTCCTGCAGTATCAGCTCAGAGAAGTCTGGAATTTCCATGGAATTGCATGTGGATTGCTGGGGTTGCTTTAGTTATAGCAATAACAATCTATCCATTAACTAACAATTATTGAGCAGAGGTGCTATGTGAATTCTTAAATGATGGTTAAATAACCATGAAAGATCCATATTCAAGCTTAATAAATTCAGATAAAAACTACTTGTTTAGAATGAATAGTCTAATTTACTGATAAAAACTGAACCAGCTTTGAAATAAGTTTAAATCAAATTTAAAATACGAAAAATGTGCCAGTTAAGGAATCAATGCATATTCGGTTTTGTGACCTTGAATATCTGCCCCAAAACAAGACAAATATGATCTACATTTTAGACCAAATCCAGAAGAACAAACCAAGAGTAAGTTATTGTATTCATACATCCATGTCCCTCAGAGTAATTTTTATCGTAATGTTGTACTATTAACTTTTCCATAAGTATTCTGAGGCACATCACTCTATTCTGTAAGCTCAGGACTATCCCTGAGGCCTGAAAATGCTTGTTTGGTCTTGTAGTTAGGCCCACAGAGCAAGGCTGTGCTAAACAGCAGACTAAAGCCAGATAGGTAGTTCCCCTCTGACACCCTAGAGCCCTAACAGGACATTCAAATATGGCCCTGTGATAACTAGACATTGCTGGTTACTCGTCTCCCACTGACCTATGTTCCTGGCATTACACCAGACCAAATGACAATTATTTTTCATAGTGGATAAACTGGAATGTATCCATACAGTCATTTCTGGGATATTCTTCCCAAAGTTCTTATGTCTTAAAATATTTTTAAAACCTTTTTCTGCAACAAAGACAAAGTTGAATAAGCTTAACAGCTTCACAAATACAATTTTTCCTCTGGAAAAAAACCCCAACCCAACCCAAACACAAAAACATTTAGCTTAAATGGGTGATTTGCCAAATTTGGAGCCTGCACTTTGCAGCTCTGTTGAAAAACCAAGATTATTTTTTAAGATAAGTTTTGCTTTTATACAAGAAAATCTCATGTTATTTTAATACATATTCATTTCTGTTTCCCAGTGGTACAGAAAGGCATGGAAATGAAAAATGTAATAGGCAGTCTGGGGAATTTATTCCTATTCACATAATGTATTGGAGTGGCTTCCAGTCAAATTAAACACAGGGATGCATGTAAGACGGATAGCAGGAATTCTTTTAGCCTCAATTTCTCTTTATCTATTTATCTGTGAATCACGCACTTCTCTGCTAATTGACCTGCAATCTCTTTCTGCCTGTATTAATAATATCTATTATAGGTTTGAAGCACCCTTTCATAATGTAAAAGAATCACAGTTTATCCTTCAGGAGAAGGACAATGAAATAAATGTCTTAGCTTTACTTCTTTAATTTAAATACCTTGAAATATCTTCTTACCATGCCCAGTTATCACTATACAATACTGGAGAAAAGCAGCCCTTATCCATCCAGGTTAAAACCATTTTGCTTCTTTATTCAGACATGTTTTGCAATTTGGCACTACTTTATTCGAATAATTGTCCTGAAACAATTCCAAGAAACTGAGTCTCTTCTACATGCTAAAAAACAAAACCAAACACCCCCACACACTCCCAGGCCTCCCCAAAAAAGACAAGATGAGGAAGTATTTAGCAGGACGTTCCAGATTAACTTTAAACTTTCATCCTATGAAGAGCAGCAATTATGAACACAAGCCAACTAAGCAACATTTCTCCTTTTTGTGTTAGTGAAACTAAAGCTGCCTTCTCCTAACACTCTAAATCACTTACTTGTCACTGTGTAGTTATTATCTTTAGAAAATAACTTTTTAAAGCATATAATAACAATAATAATAATAATAATATTTGAAGGGAAAATGTTTCATTAATAATGACAGAAGTAGAATGTATGAGAAAAATGTGGTCTAGACACATGCCTATAAACTCTAGCCGTATAATAAAAGAGAGAGTGATAGCCAATAGCCATGGATCAATTGAGCCCATGGATCACTAGGCTCCTGTAACACTGGTTGAAATCCTGTCAGTATCTCAAACTTAGTGTCACCTGTTTGAAGATCACATGAATGTGGCAATAGGAACATATGGAATAAGCACACTGAAGGAGCCCGACATAAATGAGAGAAGCTGGGAAGTGTGCATCATGGGCTGCTGTCTTCCATGCCTCATGCATCTTGACTATGAAATTGTCCTTATAAATGCCTTGCCATAGGAGTCAAAGCTTTGGTGGTGCAACTTGAAATTTCCTGTTGTCTGCAGCGTTGCTTAATGACCGGAAATTTTCTTTATGTGACAATACATACTTGAACATGAATTTTACTTTTCCACTTTTTGAAAATCATTATTATTATGTTTATGTATAGTGGCTGTTGAGAAGAAACCACCTGGCTTATTCAGATATCTGAGCATTTTACTGATGGGATTGAAAATTTTACGTAGCCTGTCTACCTTATTGTGAATACAAATATTTTTATTACAGCTTCAGCAATAAGGGAGAAAAACTTCAATATAAGAAAAAGCAGAAAAAGCAGTGTCATAATGAGTGCAAATAACAGTCTCACAATGCAGTTAAGGGCCCTGAATTTCCTCTATGCAGCCTTGTAACATACTTATATAAAATCAGTAACACTGATACACACATGGTCTCTATGTGTCATTATTCAAATCTATTCTTGTAGTTTTGATGACAGACATACTAAATCATCACATAGAAATGAACATATATATAATATGCATTTATGCTAAGTTTCATTCTTTAGGACCAACAGAATAGGAAAGAAAGACTCACCATTCTTCTTATAGAACATGATTTCTCCTTTAAATTCTATCTTTTCCTCCAACGATTTCTCAATTTGAAGAATCATCTGCTCATTTGTTTCAGCACCGAGTAAAAATTTGCAGCTGCAGCTCTTCTGCATGACTTCAGTCCGTGCAAATCCAGCAAGCTCACAGAAGCCATCGGAGCAGTAAACAATGGGGAATCCTTTAGCCACCTGAGCATTTGCAAGGATGAAGTTACTATCTGCAGAAGAACACAAAAGTAAAATATGAATTAAAGTCTAAATTCTACACCACTTGACATAGTACTTTCTTTAGCATCATAAGAAAGCAGAACTGGACAGACATTTAAAAGCAAAGTCCCAACTGCCTGCAAACAAGGATCTAACTTCTGGCTTCAGACTACTATTTTGAAATTAAGTCAAGTCTAATAGTCCACAGATCATCATCCAGTAGTTCTTCATGTCTTTGTACAGTTTGCCTCATTGTCTCCCCTCAAGGAATACTTTATGATGACTGCTTCTGAGATAGGTGTCGACACATTAAAACAACCACTTGATCAAAGACTGGTGACAAATATCAAAATTTTGGAGAAATTTAAAACTTATGTTATGCTGCCAGTCAGACTACTCTGCAGTCTGAACAGACACAGCTACATCATAAAAAACCCAAAAATCTCCATGGTCTCAATAAGATAATGTTGGCCTATATCAGCACTCAAACTAATTTATTCTATATAATTTTGCAAGGGAATCCTTAAAAGCACAGTTGAGCGACATGCCAGGCTACGTGGAATTAGGGACATTCTAGACTACATGGAATTATTTGTCCTTTGTGGGGGGTGGGTTTAATTTTTTTTGTTTGTTTGTTATTTTCTTTATTTTCGTTTTTTAGGAAAAAATATTAAAAATTTCATGCAAAATCAGCCATCTGTCTTTTGGACCCCCACCATACTTCTCCCATATGAAACAGGCACACCAAAGATTCACCATTTTGTTATACTTAATGCTCTTTATAAATTTTCGGTGTGTTTAAGCTGCAATGATCGTGTATGATACATTCAAGAGTAGCATGTTGACATGGACATCAATCAACAAAAGGTGGTGTTCTAATTTGATTTCAAATCTTTGGCAAGTCTAACCGTTGAACCTATTGGCAGCCTAATAGCTCATTCCCATCCCTAGCTGAAATGTTTTTGAAGGCTTTGTGCCTCAGACCTCCATCTTCAGCCTATGCCAACAACTCCGGCCCTTTTGCAGTCTTTTCAGTTATCAGGGAGACCTTTTCCAGATAACATACAAACTTTTCATACAGGTTTTTGCCTGTGTTTCCTTATCTTGAAATGAAAAAAAAAAAAAAGTTTTATGGGCAGAATCTGTCTACATTTCACATCAAGGGAGGAAAGACTATTTTTTGCCTATTGCTTGTTAAGGAATGTTTACCTTACAGCTTGCTAGCAGGAGCTTAGGAGCAGTCTAGTCCCAAGACAGATACCTCTCATTTTTCAGACTTATGTACAAGTGAATCCATGCGTATGTATTAAGGGGAAATACTGTTAACTAACTCATAATCCCTTGATAAATATTCATAAATTTAAAGAGAAAGAAATGAATTATTTTAATGGAAAACTCAGGTTGATATACCTTATCCCCATACAGGGATATATTATTTATGATTGGGAATGCAGGGACAGAATTCATAAACTAAAATAGAGGAAAAATAGGTCTGGTTTTCAGTGTGAGCTGTCACAAGAGCTCTACATCTGTGAAATCCCAACAACTTCAGCTATGTTACTCTTTAATTACCCAAGGGATAAAATACTAAGTCTTATACTGCTAAGATTTCAGTATTTTATTTATTAAATGATCAATTTGCTTTCAAGACTTTCCTTCAGTTACCCACATTTTATTCAAATTTAATTAAATTCTTTCAATAAATGATTATGTTAAAGCAGTCTTTTCCCATTTACCAAATAATGTGTTTTTAAAATACATTCTGGTGCAGTGCAGAGCTTGACTTAGCCTGTCATTTTTATTTGCCTAACTGGGGAATAAGTATCATTACCATTCATGAACTAACATGCTGCTCCCCCTGTCAACACAAAACTAAATCCCCACACTGCCAAAAGAATTAAAATCATATGCTTGCAGTGCATAATGACAGTGTGACAGTGCAAGACCTGCAGATCATTCATACCCAATATATTTGTAGCAAGCAAATTAATTTACTTCTCTGTTTCTTGTTGTTTAAGATACAATTATGTGATGCAAAGGCTGCTGTGGGGTTTTGTTTTTCCTTTTAATTCTAATTGTTGAAAATTGTATGAAGCAGAATATAGAACACCAAAAGGACAGAAAAGGTAGAGAGGACGTGCAGTAGTGAATGAATATCATACGAACAGGATACACTGGAGCTTACCAAGCATACCATGATCTTATGAAAAATGTAAGATGGCCAAACTCTATTGTCATTTACACCAAAAGAAACCCGGAATAATTGTAGTTACTTTAACATTCATGGAATAAAACAGTTTACTTATGAAAACCAATCCAGTACCAGCTAGAATAAGAGCCAATCTTTCTCTTAATATTTGCAGATGTCTGATAAGGCTTGTAAGCCTAATTTTACTGAACATTTTGAGTACAACAGCAAAGCATCAGCTTCAGGAAAATACAATCAGAATTATATTTGCTGTTCTTCTTTAGCTTAAATTTCAAATAAAATAATGAGAGATGCACCTATAATCCCAAACTAGTACACTAAGGGACATATTTAAATAATTGGTTGAAAAATTTCTTGTCATACTAAAAAGGATCAAGAAACATTATGCCCAATAATTACATGTATCATCCAATTCTTCAGTAACATTTAAGTGATTAACATTTACTTATTAGATAAGGCAAATTTAAAAAAAAAAGAAAAACAAAAACCAAACCCATACCTTAAAATATTCTAGTTAAAAGTTTATTTAGTTCTATAATTTATTTTTATAGCTTCAAATCTTTAATATCACTTGCTATTACTCATGCATGTAAAACATCATAAAATATTTCAAAAAAAAAGTACTGAGGGTGAAATAACTATCATTCAGGCTTTGTTGTGACACAAATAACAAACCCAGCATTTAATTTCAGTATCTTCAATGATAGCTAGCTAGGTTTCAAAATCTAGAGTAAGATAAATGACATTTTCTTTAGAATAACTTTTTGGAAACCTATGGACTGCAAGACAACACATTTACTTATTTTTGAACCTGCAGCAGGAAAGTTGCAATGACTGATACAAACCTATTGGTCTGTATATTTTGGTATATATTTGTGTGTAGATTGTAACACTTCTGTAATAATATAGAAGTTGTTGAATTCCATATTATTCCTTCAGCACATTGGCCTGAATATTAAGTTATTTTATTCAGGTTGGTTGATCAGAAGACAATACTAGATTACTGGTAGATGATTCTTTTCAAATTTATTTTTATATAAGAGATCCAAGCTAAATACTTGATCTATTGAGAAAGATGTAACCCTGAGCCTTTGGGGCATTTGGAACAAGAGAGTAGAGCTGTTGAAACTAGGTGTAAAAAGGAACAGATTTGACTATTGAGGAACAAATCTGGTGCAGGTAGTTCAGTTTGCCAACTGCACGCTGAGATGAAGATTGAGCTCTGGGTGGGAGCCTGAGACAAGAGACCTTGAACTGCCAACCCTTTGGCTAGCAAAGGACACAAAGATGGGTGGTGCCAGCTGGGTGGATGGACTCTGAGAGACACAGCAGGAGCAGAGGACTCAGAAGAAAGAGAGAGACTTGTGTGAGGAGAGACTGTGAGGGTATAAAGGCCCAGTGGTTCCTCTGTTGAGCGTCCTCCTCAGAGGCACCAGCTGGGGCTGTTTCTGTGTTGCTGTGCCATGAATAAACGGCTTTATGGAAAGAGTCACCTGAGGCTCTGCTCTGGGGAAGCTGGGGTGGATCGGGGAGGGAAACCTGGTCTGACTGTGTGAGTGTGGGGTGTGCAGGGAGTCAAGCGGGCACCAGTCAGACCCATAAAGTGTTGCTGTAGAGCCAGGAACGGAGAGATGTAGCAACATCAAATCCAATGAAATCATGAATTATTTATTAATTTTACAATCATTTTTATGTAGTCTAGTTCCATAAAGCGATTGGACAATGTTCCCACACCTCCTAGGGTGATTGGTTCAGGTTCTATCACATCCATGGTAAAACATTTCTCAGTGTACCATAAACAGAACTTAGCAAAACACCAGATGTGAATATTGTCTGGATAAACTATCTCACTGTTTTCATATCCTGTGTGAGAAAGGAAAGGTTCTCAAAGAATTAATGCAAGAAGCTGGAAAATTCATCTGCTAGCAGCATTTTGGTATCCACAATAAAGAAGGGGCCTCGTTCCCAGCAGTGAGTCTCTGAGCTGGGAGTGCGACTGGCAGAGAATCCAGAGAACGGGCAGACTGGATGTTTTCTTAACCGTTTGACCCTAGGTTTCAGCTCAGAAATTAAGTCTTGTAAGTCTGTACAAAATAAATAAAAACACTCAATTTGGAAAGTTGTATATTAGCTTTGGATATAAATACTTGATTGTATGTCCAAGCCTGCACGAGTTGTGTAAAGGATGATTTAAAAGTGCTTCTGTTAAGATGGGACAAGAAGCCTAGATATAAAATATCCAGCATTCAGGAGGTTTTCCTTTAGCAGCAAGTCCTCAGAAATGGATGAATATGGGAGAGGTCCCTGGCTAGTCAGAGCAATTTAAAAGCAGATTTCTTTAAATTGTGATTCTTTTACTTCAAGCTCATTTTCTATGAAGATCAAACTACTTTTTCACATGAAAGTTTGAAGGAAGACTATTAGGAGCTTGCATGCCTGCATTCATTTCAGAAGTAGAACATACTGGAGAGCATAGGACATTTATCAACAGAAGACTCCAGATTTCCAGAAATCTCTGCCAGAAGCACAGCATAAAGCCAGAGACAATCAAATAAGATGAACCAGAACCATGCTAACTATACCTTCAATCACAGGCTTAGACATTGTTGCTCTGTTTCAATGACTCAATACCCAAAAAAATTATAACTGGAGAAACAGAAGAAATTCAGACCTTATGCCATCTGATACAGAGAATCTTAGTCTCTAAACATCCCATGACAGACTTTCAGAATTGAGATAATTAAAGAAGGCTTTATGCAATAGTCTCCCTCCTAATTAATGCCCACAATTTATCTGTTTTTAATGACACTGTGTTACACTTATACTCTGCACTGCCTTCATGAGTCCTACTATCATATCTAGCAAAAAATGACTAAAGGGTTTTTGCTTTAATATTGTGGCAATATCTGCTATAAATCTCATCATCGTGCTTCCCCAGTTCTTTTCAATCAAAGTCCAGAAGGTTTCATCAAGAGAACACCTGACTTTTTTTTGCAAGTGAGCAAAGCCAACAACCATTCTCAATTTAAATATTAAATTATTTAAGAATTATATAGAAAAAAAAATCCTACAACAGAAAAAAATCTTTAGCAATCAAAGAAGCTGCATTAATTAAGCAAGTGACTCACATAGTTACTTTATTGATTGTAGAACAGTCCACAATTCTTCTGGATGAAAGGATTTACTACACTTCGATTTGATTCCACAGTTCGTACACAGGTGACTTAACAAGGGAAATCTCATCCCAGGTTCATACAAATTACCGTGACGGAGAACACGACCACATTAACAGTTAAGTTTACTGATTAATTGAATGATTAAAGTAGCATATGAAAACATTTAGCTTTATGTCAGCACATTTAGATGCAAGTGAATTTAATTAGAGCTCAAAATCATTTGCCAGCTAGTGTCCTTTGAATCTAATTGAGACCAAGATGATTTTTATGATCCATACACTTCCAAATATTAAAATTCCCCTTGAAAAAAATCTCAGTACAGTCGACTGGGTCACTAATGTGAGGTGAAGATTTATCTAGATCTAAGCAAGTCAGAAGGAAAGCTGATTATACTTATACTTCCTCCCACGCTTCTCTAAAAATGAATTCGTATTCCAATGATTTTTCAGTAGTACAGTGAAAGGTAAAACTATTGCATTATAAAGTACAAGTATGGACTGATGAACAAAAGACCTATCACTGTAGCTCACTGTAACCTTTATAATTTATTTAATTGGCCAACTCATTTCATTACAAGGAAATGTATTCATAAAATTGGGCAACAGCTACAAATTTAGAGTACAAAAATGTATTTGAAGTACTCAGCCCTATGGACTCAGCTCAAGGGGTAAGATTCCATAGCTTCCACTTGACCTGAACTGACAGGAATAATTTCCAGTAAGTAGAAAAGTTCTGAATTCAGCAGCTAAGAAGTAAACCTTTCACTTTGCATTTACAATAATATTTAGTCTGACAATGAAAATGCTTTACTGTATACAATATTTATAGCTAAAAGTAGAGTTAATCTGTAGTGCAGTTCAGCATGGAGATATCTAAGCAAAATTTGCTAGATATCTCCATGCTGGTTGCTAAATCTTCCCCCAGTCTTATTGATAAACACAGATCATAAGCCACTTAAGAGACTTGGTGTTTAACGATCTCAAACCCAGCTTTCACTGCCATTAGTGCATCAGGTCAATACTGGAATAATGACTGCAGCTTTCTGCATGAACAGTAAAATTACCTATTCCAGAAGAAAGCAGACCAACAAGTCGGACTGTGTCACAGAGAAACAAAGTGAAAAACAAAACCAATAGTGAACCTCAAGTTACAATGGGCTTCTGACATCTTAGTGAGGAAAAAAAATCATTTGTACCTCCATTAGAACTTTTTGCCCATGTTCCTATTGCTTTTCTAACCTCAGTATCATTTGCATCTAGCTAAACTCTGAAATATAAGACTGAGAAAGACTTTGTTGAATTAGTAGCACTGCTATGATTGCCCATGTATCATCACAGAGCACCTTTCAAATAAACAATCAGTGCAATTGTAAACGTTGAACTATAGTCAAGGAGAAAAACTTTCAGCAGAGATGAGTTTTAAATTCTTCAAAATTAAGCTCCACTAGAAGAAGTAAATAGCTACATCTTTTCCTCAGAATGAAATATTAATTAGTCTAAAATATATCTTTGCTTTTTTCTTTATATTTACCTGGAGTTACAAATTCACATATATCAGTTGGATCAAGATTGCAATGAAATATTTCTTTTCCCACTCTTAAGCCTTGTTGATATTGACAAAATTTTATTTCTCAATAAAAAAATTATTACATTCTATTTGATGAACATTATTTGTGTTACTGATTGTGCAGTGACTGCCAGTACACAGTTACAGTGCAGATGTAACTAAAAAAGCTGTATTGCAGTTGTCAAATATTCACATGCCAGTTTTATAGGCATTGAAGTGCTGCAAGCAAAACAGCACATGGCACTGGAAAAAAAAAAAAAAAAAAAAAACAGAAAAAAGGAGACATTAACAATCAAGAGACACTGTAACTCTTGAGTCACCAGCATGTTGTGATGATGTGCAGTGTCATCCAGAAGTTACTCCCTGGGTGCTTGTTTTTCTGACAGAACTGAACCCTACATCCCTCATGAGGGAGTTCAGCTGCTGCCTAGTGTATTCCATGAGTGTATTCCACTGCAGAGCAGAGTACACAGGTTCACATTTCCAAGGGAAGCATATTTTGCAATTTCTCCGATAAAATACATGGAAATTTTAAGTTCTTCCACCACGCAGAAATGCCATTTGTGTAACCCAGCTATATTTGATTTGCTGTTTGGGTTTTTTCCCAAATGTTCTATTGATTTAAAATTCACCTGGACTTTAGAAAGGGAATTGCTATAAATCAAACTAACACATAGGGTTCTCATAAGCTTAAATCATATGACCCAATGATTTAAGAGCCGGGGACCATGACTTGCTTTCAAGTGTTCAACCGAGAGAAAGGTTTGCAGACAACACTCTTCCTGAAAAGAAATATTTTCAAACATAAGAGCCCCATCATCAACAAATATTTCTTAATGTGATCCTGTCCATATTTTCCTGTATCACTTGTCTGAAATGGAAATGAAATAAGGAGTTGAAAGGTGTTATATTTACAGCTGTATTGTGCACTATGTCATCTACCCACAATTGGTGCTCAGTTTGCAGACATACTAAATTTTCATCATTGCATAATGTTTTGTGGTTTTAGCATCCTACTCTTGCCTTTACCATGTAACATGCCTGTGAACCTGTTTATAATGCTATTGCAGTAAAAAACCCTTTGAATATTTGCACTCAATGTACGCACTGCTACTGATATTGCAATATATGAGCAGCCATATGTTACAGATGCTGCTAAGAGGGCTAGTGGAAGAATACAGGGAAAAAGATTTACCAGACATTATTCTTGCACAACGGAGAGGAAGAATATAAGCTAGATATTTTGAAGCCAGTGTGAAATGGCTTTGAAAGATCATGTTCCTGGCTCTTTGAAATCTAATGCTTCTTTCTTCTTATGAGACTGTGTTAATTATGGAGTGGTAGCTCAGGGGCTTGGAAAATATCTTGACACCATCTATACTGGAAACAAGAAACCGAATTTCTTTATAGTATGATGATGCGGAGTACAAGAACTGTTTACCTACCACTGGGAAAGTTTCATTTTGTCATTTGAAATGAAGTGGATATGGTCTGGATGACTCATAGTATGTGGAATTTTTTCAGTAAAGGAGCACATATACAAATACACAGCGATATTGCCAGGGTTTTGAAATGAGTAGATTCCATGGAAATTTGTTTCCCCTTTGAAAGCGACCATATTAAAAAAAATTTGTGGATTCTATGTATTCTATATAAAAGAATGTTATCAGTAAGAACATGAAAGTATTTTCAACACAGACATATAAAGAGATACTAGTGCAAAGACAGTAGAAATCTTTATGGTCCTTCCACTTGCTTCTACCACGCAAGGCCAGACGGTGTTTAATGTTCACATGCTAAGCAAAGTGAACTTTCAGCCACTGTTCCCGAGAAGAATGAAGGACGAGAATTTACACTTGCAGTCCTGGAAGTGGCCATGAAAGAAACAGAGACCAAGCTATGGCCTGTGGAGAGACTCCAGAGAGGCATGAATCATAAACACACTAATTCTCCTCTGATGACAGAGGGGCATTTCATGCCAAGGTTCCTGACCTGAACAAAATTATATATCCTCAGAACAGAACCAAATCCACATCTGGGTTTAAAGTGAAGGCAAAAGGGACGGAGATCATCCTTCCTCAGCACTGTCTGCCCAATGCAGCACTTGGACTCCACAGAGGATAATGCAGCATCCTCAACTTTTGCATATGATTTTCATTTTCACAGATGAGATACACAAATGACAATGCGAAAACCACAATCTGATCAGATACCACATTGCTATTATATTCTCTGAATAAGAAACTTTTCCCATTTTATACAAGTGCTATACGACCCTGACGTAATTTCTGGGCTTTTCACTGTCACTTTTACAATCCCCTATGACTCCCATGACAATTTCATGACAGCTTGTGGTGAGTTTTACTGTATTAATTTTCCCCTATAAGTATTGTACTTCAATATTAAGGTGTCAGAACTTTAAGAGTAACCATTTTGAACCTTTGTAGTTTATATGCTTATCTCTCAATCCCTAAAATTAAAGGATAATCCTGAGTTAATTTTAATGGGGAGTAAAAGCAGACTCCCTTGTGCCTGTTCCAGTGAAATGAGTTGTCTGTAAACAGCAAGAATTTCTGCATGCAGTTTTCTCAGAGAAGCAACACTAATCTATATAATAAATAATGCAAGGGAAAAGAAAGTCTGATCCAAGAATGTTCTTCTGAAAAATTGACAGGAATCATATTAAAAATGGTTCATAAAATAATGGACAGTGTCCAGGAAATGTCATTTCCAGAGGGGAGAGTTGTATGCTGCACTATTTGCCATAATAAAGAATTACACAGCGTATCCCAAACTCACCCTTTCTGAATAAAAAAATCCTAAGAATTTCAATATAAGGATTACTGACACTGTCTTGAGCAAGATCTGTAGAAAACCAATATTTTGAGGGTGAAAACGGATGAGAGGGAGGTTACAGGTGAGAATGTAATTAAGTTATCATATTCAAAGGAAAACAAATCATCTCATAGTAGATTTCTCAAATGAGAATGATCTCATAGAAAATCCAGAGGAAAAAATGCTAAAAATATGTGGAAGGATGAGTTTTGTTGTAGAACAAACAAGTAGAATAACCTTAATGGAAAAGCAGATGTGTGAAGCAGACGTAGGCTATTATTTCTTATAATAAAGCTCCTATGGACCTCCTGAATGACTGGCATAGCTTACAGCAGGAGTACCTGATCTTAGACCTACTGATTTATGCAAGATGTACAAATAATCAAGGCAGAAGCTGCTTGGGGAACCAGAAAGGCGTGAAGTGACACTGCCATAAAATGGTCTTCTGGAGTAAAATCCAGATTCTGGCTGGAGAAATGAATATGATCTGGAAGAGTCAAAGCATCTGGAATTTCTTTGCAGTAAAGGAGTACATCTATAAATATACAGTAAAATTGCCAGAGTTTTGATTACCTTAGAAGAAAAAAATACTTTGGACTAAGTATTGTCTCAATGAAAGAAATCAGTCAAGGAAGAGATTGCTACAAAAAAATTCGCTGAACTGAATCCCAAAGGACTTAAAGAGTGCCGATAAGAGAAGAAATAACACGAAAATCATGACAGGACTGAAGATAGTTACCCAAATCTAGACCTTTTTCTGTCTGCTTGCTTTGTTCTATTTCTAGTTCTTTTTTACAGGAAATAAAGAGACTAAGTATCAGAGAACCACCTTTGGCAATTCTAAAGCAAAAATTTTGTTCTACCATGGAACAAAACCAATATCCCTTCCCATCTCTTTTCCCCAAAGTGCTATTTAAACATAAAAACCCCAAACCTTGCTTCAGAAAGAGACTCTCATGAGAACAATAGGCCAGTGCTCAATAATTAATGCAAGTCCCAAACCTCCAAAGTCCCAGGAAAATGTTATCTATTAGCTGTACTGCATTGAATCAGTATCATTAGGGAACCAGGCAACTTTTCTGAGAATTCTATCAGTCAAAACATACAAATTACATTTGAGGTTTTAACAAAAATCTTCTTACTGGTCCAAAATAGTTTAAAGTAAAAAAGCCCCAGTTGTTGGCACTATGCTTGTAAGACAAAGGCAACACTTCTTTTGTTCCACAGGAAAAAAGCATAAGAACTCTGCAATCTAATTCCAGTGCTGTTATGGGAGGTAGTTCGAAGTCTTGCTTAGTTTTTCTGGAGCCCAGTCTGAAGACAGTGATAAAATATATCTAGACAAATGGCAGCAGGTACTTCTATCTGGGTGCAAAGTTTTTATGCTAGAGAGAGTAAGCTTATTCATTTTGATGGTTTAGAAATAGTTTGTAGGAAGCCAGATATTTATATCTTTATCTCATCAAGTAAAAGTGGCACTGAGCAAACAGAGAAAAATACTAAAGATACAGAAATAAGGTTCCATAAATTACACTTACTGAAAACACCAAAAGTAGAAGAAAGCTATAAATTACAACATGATTGCGCTGCCACATTTCCTATGCAACTCAATGTTATAAATTTGGAAATTCATTGCTGCTCTAGATACTGTTTTGAAAGTAAAAAATTATTCAGAGACTAAAAATCAGTTGAAGAATTCAACCAGCAGCATCATTTACACCAGCAGAAATGCCTTTTGCAATTCAGGTGGCCAAAACACCAAAGCAGTGTAAAACCTTTCCTTTAACCTACTCAGCCTCAGTGTTGGGGTCAAGAGGTTCAACTCCACTGAAATGGCGGGGTTACTCAGAATAAGGACCTATATTTATCATATGTGGAGGGTCTGGTGACTGAAATCCTTCATATCTAGTCTAGATTGCTCATTGTCTTAAAGCACAGGAAGTGGGTAACATCAGCATCAAGCCAGGATAGAATTCAGAACACTTCTGTACTGCGTTTACACAGCCAAGCTCTGAATGTTGAGTAAATGCACCTGACTAGGCCCATGTCTTTCCTTCTTGCAAATAAAGGTCAAAGAACATCTGTAGGTGAGATACTGTAGAACTAATTTCTTAACTTGAAATTACTCTAAGGAAAGAGAAAAAAGGTATATTTTTTGATGCTGTTTGTGGTGGTTTTCTTTTTATGCTAATCGAATAAGGTGCATGAAGTAGGAGTCTGAACTTGTGGATTATATTGTGATGTAGGAAAATTATTCCATTTCAGACCACTGCATATGTGTAAATATAAGTAAATAGGGTTATTACACAGACTGTGCAAAATAGCATAAATTAACTTTCTAAAATTACAACAGCAATAATGAAAACTCTGGGCAAAAGTTCACAAAATCTACAACCTCAAAAATCTCAGTCAAAAATAACAAAAAGTATGAAGCCTGACGTTTTAAGTCAAATAAGCTCCCACAAGCATGGAAGACATGATACAGTGGATTTGCATCGGAAATAATAACAAATATTTTGTGATGTCTTAGGTACTGTAGTTGTAGCCTTGGCAATAATGTGGGACTGTTGCTTATAGCTTTGTAACCTTTACCTGCATTGTTGAGGCAGTATTTTCAGAGTCTCTGTAGTATTATTTTTTCTTTATTCTCCACATGCTCATGTCCTTATATCACACTTCGCCCAGCCTCGCACCTGCAAGGCTGAATAGTGATGGCCTCTCACCGTAAGCATCTAACACTGGTCTAAGAATGACCCCTCTCTTCCCATTGTCTCCTTATCTCATAAGACTTCAGTTTATTAGACAGAACCAAAATGCTGTGTAGAAACAAGTAATTAATACTGATCTTTGTATCAATAAATGTTAACCTGTAAGGGGTGTATACACAACAAGCAATAAATACACATCACTGCCAGCTAATCCACCAATCAGCACTAATACCATCATTTAATGAGAACAATCAGTGGGGAAGAGAGGGAGGGTTAAACGAGTCTCTGATAAAACTGGATAGCAATAAAGAAAAATGAGGTGAAAAATCGTCTACCTCATTGCCAATCACTGCACTAGAGAACTGCCCAGAGCTCTTCTATGAATCCTGTCACTGTTTTCCAAGGTGGCTTCTAGAGAGAGTTTTCCTTCCCTCGTTGCACTCTCTATCCTTTGTCAGCGCTGCTAGCTACTTGCACTTTGTTAGACGCTTATGTTCTAGGGTGCTTTACAAGCATATACACATCAAAATTAAAGAAGTCTTCTAAGCTGCTTTAATCATGAACCAAAATTTAAATTAAGAGACACTAAAGAGGGGAACAGAGAGGGAAAAAATTAGAAATAGGGGGAAAAAATTTGATTTAAAAAGGGGAGTGAATTCAGGAAAGTTGCTATTGACATAATTGGCTTGCCACTTCTAGAGGACACTGTGGGATACTGATGTCTGCACAGGTCAGATTGTTAGCCTCTTGGCTTTACTTCCTCACTCCACTTCATTTAAGACATTCCAAAGAGAAAAGTGTACAAACAGTGAGTTTTAGATATTATTAAGATATTTTTATTATCAAAGCCATCATAAGAGTTAGGTTTTTTACAATAACACCTTGAAGTTTATTTTCCACCATATAAAAGTGTGTGATTGATTAGAATCCTTCAAAATTAATTGGACTACTGTCATAGGATCAAGTCTAGGGCTTGTCCCAGAGCAGTGTCTCCCTATATTTCTAGCCCACCAACCATTTGACTGTATTTCAAAGGGTCCTTCAGAAGCAGGAAATGTATTAGGCATTTCTCTAGAAGTACTACTAACTAGCTTTTAATTAACATTTAAATTTGCTTTTAAAAATACCTTCCTCATATAATCTCTGCATTGTAAGAGCATGACTTCAAAAAATTATTCATACATGCATGTAATGCAACAATTTAAACTAAATCTAAAATTAAATAAAAATTTAATCAAAGCTTCAAATAAATGAATTTTCATTATGTATTATTGTGGCTTTGTAAAAAAAAAAGAAGAACAAACCAAAGGTAATAAGGATAAGTTCTTTTTTTATCATTTCATGCAGCAGAGTAATGAAAATATAAAACAGCACCCAGGGAAAAAATCAATTAAGAAAAGAAATAAAGAAAACCATTTCCCAAAGCTTTTGTTCTTCTCAGGATATAGACTCAATAATGGCTTAACTGACATTTTTGCAGCATGCAAGAAAAGTAAATATGCTTGGACCTCTGGAAAGTAATACACTACTTATATTTCAGTAAACGATTTTCAGTTTGGCTTTTTATCCCCACATTTTTAGTGAATGAATAAGTTGGTAATGTATAAGTGGCATTTAAAGGACCAAATTCTATGCCATAGACACTAAATTTCATTCTTCAGGGGCACTCTCAGCAGTTTCTTTCAGTTGTAGAGGTCATCCAGGTCCTTTGCTTTAAACAACGGTCAAATTTGTTTCCTGTCTATTTACCCACCTGTTCTGGCCTCCACTGCAGAGGCCAGAACAATTCTGCAATTCCCAGAACTATCACTATTTCTTTGGGTGGTCTGAATCCCTAGGAAAGGGGCTTTATGTTGACTATTATGGTATCTGTCTCTGACTGGATTTAGGAGACAGGAAATAATGAGAGTGGAACAGAAATAGCATTTTCCTCAAACCTGAATTAAGCAAGAATCTGAGAATCACGCGTTCCTGATCTTCAATCTACAGTCCTAAAAGGTTATAACACAAAGGTTAGTCACATGGGCCTTTGCCTTTGCAGCATTTAACAACTAATCTTCTTCCTGAACAGCTTTCTCTTCCATTTTGGCTTTCCTAGAGAAGAATTAATAGCCTCATTTAGAGTTGGAGTCCCTTGATCTTATCCCAGCCTTCAAGAGATACACCTAAACCAGATTATTCTATCGGCTATATGCCCATAGTAAAAAAGTGAGCAACCTAACAATCAATTGTACATATTTCAGCTTCCACAAGAAATGAAGGAAACTATAAAACTCACATTTAATATCTTCCTTCGTAAAGAGAGGCCATGTTAAGGATTTCACTTTACAAGTATATTCCTGTACTGCGTTACCACAGTTTCAATTAAAATCCAATGACATTCACATTTTTCAATATATTTGTATGGAATTATTTGACTATTTAACTCTTGATTATTAGTTTCTCCATTCCTTACTGACGTGCCAGACATTTTCAGGTACTGGTCTTAGTTATGCTGAAGTGGGAGCTGATGTTAATTGACCCAGTCCTATTCAGCTGTTGAAACTAATGAGTAAGTTTTCATTTCTGTAACTCAAACCAAACTAGAAGAGACAAATGGCTCATTTGTTTTATTGCATTTCCAAACCTGGAAACGAGTTGTTTCTAAAAAAATCTTAGAGAAAAATTAAAATCCAATAGCCAAACACGTTGCTACATGGACATGTAAGGAAGATTTGTATTGATCATGACAACCTATTTTTGTAACTGAGGTGTTTCATTTCCTAAAGGATTTTTTCTCTGCAAAGTGACAAGTAAACAGAGAACACATTCATAGCAAGATTAATATGCAATCTATAAAACTTTTCAGGAACATGATAATTCACAAGAAGCCTGTTTCTCAGCTGGGAGACAGATGTACCCCATTGATGTTCCACTGCGTTCAGCACCCCATCTCAGAACTCAGAATTACTGATGGTTGACTGACACCATTAACGATGCACCAACTGGTACTTTTACTTGAACAGTGTCCAGGCCAGCTTGGTTTTGAAAGGAAAATGAGGTGCATGCAAGCTCTCTTCTTTGCAGTTTTGTTTCTTGGAGTTGATTTCAGATTTCAAGATTATCTGCAAGAAAGAAAAGTCTTAAGGAGGCCTTTCACAATAAAGTTATAACAAGTGAGTTACAGACGTTCCTTAATTATGAGTTGTGAAACAAAAATTTGGGTTTCATTAATGAGATGTAGAATAATAGAATCATAGAATTATTTAGATTGCAAAAGACCCTAGGATCACCAGGTGTATGGTTATGCAGCTCCTGGCCACTGACTTCCTAACATCAGTCCACTATGAAAAGAGCATCTTCATAACTCCTTTCCTTATGCCACAGTACTTAAATCCTCTTCCTTCTCTATTGCAGTTTTCCTTACATGCACCCCTCACAATTCCTGCAGTTTTTCCCTTTCTTCTTGAGATGCCTATCTATTTCAGTTCCTACTGAAACTAAATAGGCAAAGTATATTGTCTTGGCCTGCCGAGGTGTGCATGGTTTGCTGGAGGCATGGGAGCTGGACACCTTCCACCCAAGAGATGTGGGTAAGCCAAGTCAAACTTCTTAGGTGCTGAGAGCCAAACAAATGGCTCAAAATATTTTATACAGCTTCTGATGGTTTCTTCTGCGGGCCAGTTGCACACACTTAATATTTTTTAATTCATCCAGCAAATTCCCAAGTTTATTTTCTGGGGAAAGAGAACTGGCAGAGAATAATACAGCACACATCTTGTATTCTTGGAATCAAGGCAAAAAGAAGTGTTTGCATTATTATATTAATTTTAATGCTCAGAATTTTAAGATGATGCAATGGCATTGCATAATGAAAATTAGGAAAGTGAAAATCTCTAAACAACATAGTTTTCTTGATATAGATTTAGATCAATTCAGATTCAGTAAAATCATTGATATAGAGTATGCTTACTTTTGTTTGGAACTGTTAAAATACACTGCTTTCGCTCATCCAAAGGTGTTAGTTTTAGGTCACTGCTGTACTGTGTTTTGCACAGTATAAAGGTCCAGAGTATATACATTTGTAATTTTACTGGACAGAAGAGACCAAATCAGATTCGACTCTCCTCAGGGTATTTGTCCACAAGAAGACACCTTTTTATTCAAGCTGTACTATTTCAATCACTGGGCTTTTTAGGGTGATTTTTTTTTTTTTTTTTAAATTTTGTTAAGAAGTTTTGAACCTAACACTTCCTTTGAGTTGTTAATCTGCTCAAAAGTAAATATCACTGATCATGGTTCAAAGACATCATATCCATAATTAAAAAGTAATAGCTAGAATAGAAACTCTCGTGCTTGCTATTGACTGGATATGTAAATTGTATTACAATCCTTCATAAGATTCCTGCAGGAGTTGTGAGAGCACTGGTACTGAAGTGCCCTTCATTTCTCTTTATTATTATTTCTCCCTCATTTTTTTCTTTTTCTTTAGTTTGATTTCAAATGTATGCAAAAGTTGTCTCAAGGCATATCATCTTGTTTTTCTGTCAAACTATACACTAAAAAAGGTTATAAGTATGATATTAGCAACAGAAGGTTAAACTTTATACTTTTGCTTCCCACAATTATTTTCCATTTAATAGATGCTGAGTCTGTCTGAAAATATTCATCTCAATGGATACTGATAAAATCTTGCTCAAGTGCAACCTCTTTGGCCTTCCATGATGTCTCTTTGGAGTCATGAGCGCAGAACAAAAACATATTACCAAAAAAAGAATAAAGCAAATTTGCTGATGACTCCAAGCTGTGTGGTTGGCACACCTGAAGAATGGGAAGCCACCCAGAGAGACTTGAACTGGCTCAAGAAATGGGGCCTTGGGAATCATATGAGGTTTAACAGGACCAAGAGTTGGGTTGGGACAATGCTTGGTACCAACACAGGCTGGGGCATGAACAGATGGAGAGCTGTTCTGCCCAGAAGGACTTGGGGGTGCTGCTGGATGAGAGGACATGACCCAGCAATGTGCACTCCCAGCCCAGAAAGCCAATTGTATCCTGAGCTGCATCCAAAGCAGCATGGCCAGCAGGGCGATGGTGAGACCCCACCTGGAGCACTGCGTCCATATCTGGAGTCCCCAGCACAGGAAGGACATCAACCTTTTGAGGAAGGCCACCAAGATGATTAGAGGGATAGAATACCTCTCCTATAAGTAAAGGCTGACAAAATTGAGGTTGTTCCACCTGGAAAAGAGAACGATCTGAGGTGTCCTAATTGTGGCCTTCCAGTACATGTAAGGAGCCCACAAAAAAGATGGAGAGGGACTTTTTACAAGGGCATGTAGTGACAGGACAAGTGGGACTGGCTCCAAACTGAAAGAATGTAGGTTTCTACTAGATATTAGAAATTCTTTACTGTGACGGTGGAGAGGCACTGGAGCAGGTTGCCAAGAGACGTTGTGGATGCCTTGTTCCTGGATGTGCTTCAAGACCAGGTTAGATGAGACCCTGAGAGCCTGGTCTAGTGAAAGGTGACCCTGCCCATGGCAAGGGGATGAAAACTAAATGAATTTTGAGGTTCCATCCAACCCAAGCCATTCTATGATCTTATGATTCCATGGTTCTGTGTACTACTCGAATGTAATTTATTACTTAATGTAAAGGTAAGCAAGGTGGGAGGGAAGAACCAAACAAAAACTCTTTCCTCATATGCACCATCATTTCCTCTCCTTGATTCCCTAAAGAAACAGTTCATTATGAGAAGGAATTAATGCCATTTTGATTGATATATGTTTTTTCCACTTTCAAAAATGGGTTTATCTTCTTCATCTTTAGAGATATATATTTAAAATCTCATTCTCCATGCTCTCAGTTACTATGGTACATCTCCAGGGCACTCATTTAACAGTAATAAATTTATCTTATTCTAGAAGAGATGGAAATCTGGAAACTTGGATTAAGTTTTAGTACTTTTGAAAATTATTTCAATTGAATCCAGCACTTTTACCCTGGCAGCTGGCAAATTAGATTCTGATTTCAATAATATTCATTTGCATTTTGTACAAAATATTTTCTCTGCATACTGAAGGAGAGACAGTGATTTTAGGATCAAAATCTAGCAATTAACCAATTTTATTAAATTGTAATATTGTTATCAAAGATAACCAGTGAAACAGTAACTAAGGCAATAATCATTTTAGGTTGCTGTTTTAGTGTCAATAAATAGAATTTGTTTCTAAACTTCCACGTTCTCTCTTTTATAAACTGTTTTATTCTACTTTACAACAGATGTTACATTATTTATTCTCCTTCTATTTTTAGTTTGTTTTTGTTTCATTTTTAAAATTCTTTCTCCTTGCAAAACAAGAGTTCCAAACAACATTCAGCTGTCAATCTGAAAATATGTGATGAGCTTGAAACACATGTTGATAGGTTTTTCATCTTTGTCTGTTTAAGTGACAAAGTATAATAGCATCAAAAGGACTACTTGCTTGATAAGTTAGTACACTTAGAATATTTATAAAGTATAAAACAAAAGCAACATCAATGGAATCTCTCTAAAAGTGCATTAATAGACCTTTCAAAAGATTTTTCATAAAAAAGGCATTCCAAAGAGATAAAAGTCTTCTGCAAATTTTGCAATTTAATTTATAATATGTGTTTTCCAATCATTAGCACAAGGAGCATTATGTTAAGTTTAGAACAGAGTTTTTGTGTCTTCTGAGATCTCCCCTGAAATCACATACTGAGTAACTACCCCCTTGGTTCAGTCTCTTAAGGATCCCCATTTTTTTCTCTATAAGAACTGTAACATAACCAAGGTTTTCCCTGACACCAGCTTTGAAGCTAATTCAAGACTCATTCATGCTAAAGCGCTGCAATATTGTGTCTATCTGCAAATCACTAACAGCAGAAATACGACGAGACTTCAGAGAGCAAAAACCATATCTTCATTACTACTTTTACAAGAAAAGAGAACTTTTGATGAATTTTGTTATGTGACCTGCCTCTGCATGAAACTGCTGTCTGAGCTGACTCTGCTCCAGCATACAGGGCCTGCTGGAGGAGACTGTTGTTAATACACTGATTCCACAAGTCTAATTACTAAAGATTATTTTACAGTTTTAACATCTGATCTTTCACCAGAAGTTAAGGAAAACAAAACTGAAGTAAACATGAAATTCAAAACTAATCACAACACAGAAGCTCTTATAGTAGATTTTTGCTTGAGAATCAGTGCCCAGACTGAATTATATAACACTGAGTTTCAGTCTTCCCAAAAAAATCACTGGATTCATATGAATTACTATATGGTGGACAGGGATAGTTTTGGGGTTTTGTCACATGGGATAGAGAGATACTTCTTCTTTCCCTCTCATGTTTATTTTGCTTCTCTGATTTCTAGTATCTCCCCTTTTTCCTCACTTCTAATTATTCTAATTATTCTCATTTATGTTTTTCTGATTAATTTTTCTAGCTCAATACCGCTAAGTCAAGCCATTTTCTAGTCCCACATTCCCAGTCATAAGATTACTGAACAAGGATGTAAAGGTGCTGCCTATAACTGAGATGAAAAATTGAAGATAAAGACTGGAGCTAATGTTTGTGTATTATTTTTGAGCTTGGAAATTAATTTTTTGTGACCTATTCATGCAGCTAGTTATAATGTGCAATACAACAAATTCAGAGAGCAAAGGGTAGGAAACCTTCCTGGCAGCCAACTGTATAATCCACTAATATAGCACAATAGATCTGTGATATTGACACAGGACATGAGGCAGCTTTCCTTGCCAATACTAACCTACTCCTCTGACTTGCAAGAAGATTATCATCTTGAAGAAATTCATCAAGGCTGGGAAAAGCTGACTGAATTTCATAACTTGCTTTAAGCTGAGACATTGCGCTCAACCTCGAGATTAAAAACAATATGTAGAACAAATGAAGTTGGCTTAAACTGAAAATGTGTACTTATATTTCTTCAAGCTCATAGATGGAAATAAGTATTAATTAAGCAGTCCTTATGTCACTTGCAACAACTACTTACCAATTATTTAACAGTATTTTCCAAGTCAGGTAATAAAAAATTACAATCATAGAATTGTTTAGGTTGGAAAAGACCTCTAAAATCGAGTCTGACCATTAACCCATCACTGCCAAATCCACCACGAAACGAAGTCCCTGAGTGCCACATCTACATATCTTTTAAATACCTCCAGGGGCAGCAACTCCACCACTTCCCCGGGTAGCCTGTTCAAATGCTTGTCAATCCCTTTGGTGAAGATGTTTTTCCTAACATCCAATCTAAACCTGCCTTGTTGCAACTTGAGTCTCTTTCCAGTTGTTCTGTCACTTTTTACCTGGGAGAAGAGGCCAAAGTCCACCTGGTTACACCCTCCTTTCAGGCAGTTGCAGACAGTGGTAAGATTCACCCTCAGCCTCCTTTCCTCCCTGCTAAACAACTCCAGCTCCCTTACTCCAGGTCCTTCACCAGTGCTCCAGACCCTTCACTAGCTTTGTTGGCCTTCTTTGCACACACTCTAGAAATATGTAGGAATACAACAATAATCTGAACTAAAACAAGAGATATAAGCAGAAATATCAACAAACTGAGTCTGACATGACATCATATTTTTAAATGAGCAGACTTCCCATTATGGATAAAGAGCTGTAGCAGACAAAAAGGACTTCCCTACTCTAAAACTGACATCTATTTGTTCTGGATTTTATTCTGTGAGTGAATGAAATTAGAGTTTTTCCATCAACTAAGCATACATTTATTACATATTCTACCTTGCCAGTTCCAGTTTAAAAGCAATGTTTATGGAGGGACTGTATTTGTTAAGTGTGCTTTGAAAGTGGTCCCTAGATGCAGTGATTCAAGGTTATTACACCGTAGAAGCATAAACTTGAGTGGCTACTTGAGGCATATGTAGAAGAGTCACAGCAATGTTTGTCAATTATAACTCCAGCAAGCTTGCAACAAGATTCGGACCTTAAATTCACAGACTCTGTAGCCCCATGAAACTGAGTACCCTGAGAACAGAGACCCAATTTCATAAGAAATGCTGGAGTCTGAAAATACAGATTTTGTTCAATGTGAGGTGTCTCCCCTTCCTAGTAGAAAAGGAGATGTATGCCTCTTTATCCTCGTTGCCTTCTGCCTTTTTTCCCAGTAATCAGAAATTAAGAGGACTGGACATTTATCCAACATGTAGGATTTGATCCCAAACGAGTTGAATCTGTAAATACCTGGATTATCAAAGTATGTATTCAATTTCTGTCTCTTAATATTTTCTACTCCACATGAAAGATAGCATTCACTGAGTCAGAGCGTGACTGAGCCAATCACAGCCATCAATATCCCAGGATATCACACATTTTGGGTTTGAGTTACCCCTAACTCTTCTTTCTCCAGAAATTTGTTTAGATGCTAATAGACTGACTGAATTTTTAAAAGACTACATGAAAAAAAGCTGCCTTGTGCGTATAATATTATTTTTAACAAGACGGACACCACCACAGTTTCAAATGTACTATTAATAGGAACAGAGGGCAATTTTAGCCATCTTTCTTTTATACGATGTCCTTCTGTGACGTGGCTGCCACCAGGGTAGGTAGGTAGACTCCTATTTTTCCTTCACAAGCCTGACACTTAAATGCAAGGGCCGAAAGCACCATAAAATCTATTGCAAGATCTAAGGCAGAAACAGCAAATATTTAAAAGTTTATTAGTTTTTATATGAATTATTTGCAATTCTTGTATTATGAAAAAAGTATTATAAACAGATACTTCAGGATTCCATGCCCTTGCCACCCACACTACAGTATGTTCTGACATATTTGTGTAGCAGAATCTTTTAAGCTATTTTTTCCCCAGAGATGCCTAGACAACAGATACTAAGTCACAGATATGAAAGAAAAGGTAGACTGTATATATTCACTGTACTTTAAAAAATGTCCCTTCCTTAAACCTTGTTGCAGTCTCATCTGACTAAATATACTTCATATCTGAACTAGACATCTGGTCTCCCTTTACAAATAGAGGGACAATGGGTATTTCCTGGTCACCATTCATCTGTTTTAATGTACATATCACAGACAAGTCAAATGAATTATGCCCTGAAGTTGTCTATTTCTATCCACTAACTATAAAGAGAGATGGCTTTGACTTAAGGTGGATATTTAGATAAGAGAAGCAGCATATTTAATATAGTCCAAAAAGTCACGGAAAAGCAGACGTCAGCTGCCATTTATTATTCTGCTCTGCTACTCTTTTAAAAGGTAAACCATGGTCTATGAAAATCTGGATAACAAATTTAAAAAGGGTGAAATGTTTTAAAAACAGTAACACTGAAAACCAGTTTAAATGCAATCCTTTGAAAGGTTAAACTGCATTTTGTGCCTGGTTTTGTTTACAGAAACACCTGCACAACCATTTCAGGATTCCTCTACTCCACTATAAATGCAAAAGGCAGTTCAAACCTCCTCTAAGTTGGGGTCACCTGTGACTTTATCCTGGAACAAGCCTTCAGTGCAGTCTATAGAGAAGCACCAGCTAACATGGTCAAGCTTACCGATTCATAGTAATTTCCTGAATTAGTTGGGAAGGAAAATGCCTGTCTGCTCTGGATACCTGATTCCTCTTGACCAGGAGACTCCACATTAGCATAGCACACAGCTTCACATTGCCAAGGAAGCACCCAAATAATCTACAAATTAGGGTTTTTTCTTGAGCAAGAACCAGCAGCCTAACCTTATCTAGTACAGTTGCACATTTCTACATGCAGTTATTCTCATGAGTCATCTTGTATGAGTCATGTTGTTTATAAATAGGGGCAGAAATTCTGAATGTGCCCTTCTGTAAAACTTTGCAAAACAGGTCCTAAATAAAATCTTTTCTTACTGACAGTATGAGACCTGACAAGGTAATGGACTCAATTTTAGCTATATATGGTCTTGTTTGCTATGTACTGTGATTTGTCTTGACCAAGTTCTCTGAAAAGAAGTTAATTTTAAAAATTGAATTTAATGATCCTAGGATTTTGGTATATAAATAAAGGGACTTTTCCTATATGCAAAAAACAACATACATTTAAGAAGGATGAGCACAAGAAGTTAGATTGATAGACAAGATAGATATGGCAAAAAGAAGACAGGGGAACAAAGAAAATATGCCTTAAATTTGTTTAGGATCACATATTCCACTTGTAACACAAGATGAGGTTCGTGCCTTGGCTTCCCACTGTCACCTACAGCATGCAATAAAATTCAGGTTGTGTTCATTGACAATATCTTGACTTTCCAAACAGTCTAAAGAGTATATTGGCTATTGAGAACACACTGGCAACGTTTCCTTTTCTGTCCTCAAGTAATTTTAATATATAAGACTGTCTGTGAGATACACCACCATCCTGAATTTAGACCTATCTTCTCTTGCAGAAACCATCTACACCTACAAGCCAAAGAGGAGGTACAACTTGGATGAATCATACTCTGCAAACAGCTAGCTCAGGACAGTATGTACCATCCTCTGAAACCTCTCACTTTTCACTAGAACTGAGCTTTACACCTTTCAGGTATTTTGGTGAAATAAATGATATCTTAAAATCATAATGGACAATAAAACTTGCAGTCTGACTAAAATATAGGCAGGTTTTGCTGGTGGTGGTGTTTTTTTGTTTGGTTGGTTTGGGTTTGTTGGATTTTTTTTAATCTAGAACAAAAAAATTAAAATAAACTGAGAACGAAAAAACAGTAATGATTCATACACATTTTCTAAGAGATAATATTTCACATCCATGACATTAATATTGAAAAATTTCAATGCAGTTCCGGTAGCTTATGATATTATAGTGCAAGATTGCAAAGAAAAAAAACCTCAAATCTTACTTATTATAAGTTACTCTTGTTTTAATGTCATCGTGAGTCTAGATTTAGAGGGAGGAAATTAATTCCACAATTGCTGATAATTCTGTTTTCAGTGTAAGAGTACAATAGCAATAATGATTTCAGTGAAAGACTATAAAGAATCTTCTAAAATGAAATGAAATGCCAGTGTAAGGTACATTACTGTTCAAGAATGAAAAGGAAATTAAAGCAAATAAAATCCATGTAAAGCCTATTACTAGGATTTACAGGCATATCTGCATATGTATTCCATTCCTATTTTTCTAGTTATATATCACAAAGCATAAATTTACCATCAACTTAAGGAATATACATACACAGACTGAATAGAAACCTTCTACCTCAGGTCTCTGATTGGGGGCTGCACCCTTTCATACATTTGTTATAGCCAGTGTTGTATAACAGTGTCTTTTTTTAGATCAACTGGACGAGAAAGACTTCAATGTTAAAAGAAAATGACTGAGAAGGCACTTCCTGGTTTATGATTGAACACAAGTGCAAACAGCTTTCAAAAATTAATTTCTCAACTAAAATATTTATGGAAAATCATCACCTGCTTGTGTTTGAATGGGATTCTATTCCTGTTTACTTAACATACAATCTACAACAAGATGGCAGATTTTGGCTGCTGCTGGCCAGGCAAGTCTTCCTCTCTTGACTCTCAAGCAAATATTAACAGGGTCAGCAACAACAGGCTACAGGGTTCAACCCCAGACAGAAAAGGTGTTTGAAGGGAGCATAACGGAAGATTGCACCTAAGTGATATTAATTTTCAGCAGGTGTTGAAACGTTCACATAAACATTCTTTAAACTGATTCAATTTACATCAAGACCACAACAACAGCACTTTCAGAATCAGAAGGTTGCATATGGATTTAAATTGTGATTGCTCCATCTTCAGAATTAAATAACTCCCAATGAAACAGACAAAATGTGATAATTTATCTTTCTTAATTCTGTGCAAAAGGTTCTGTAACTGAATACATCTGATACCTTCAGCTATGTTTCTGGTTTACGTTTACTTAGAATATGTTCTTACATCATAGTAGTAATTTCATAGGATTTCTGCTGACATGAAAGGACAATGCATTACTTTTAGACAAAAGGCAGATCTGTACAGCTCATTGCTATCTCTTTTTCCCCAAAAGCACATCAAAAATAGAGACATTCTAGGAGCTAGTCTGAGGTGCTCAGTAAAAAGTGTTCTACCTTCTACAATCAGAGGAAAACCCAGTCCAAGAATCTATAGGGTCTTACCTGCCCCTGTTAAGAGTAAACCAACAGAAGTGAAAGTGGACCACAACAGCAACAGAGGAAGAGAGAGCAGGTACCTCAGCATCCCGATGTAACATTCTGACCCGTTAATGGGTCACACCTGCCTTGAGCTCCTGCCCTCTGTCTGGATGTAACGGAACGACTCTGCTTGGCGCTGTCTTCCTCTGACAGGTCTGTGATAGCTCTGCATATGCAGACTCACATAATTTTCTTAGGACATATTGTTTCAAAATAAGGAAAACCCACTATAAATTACATGCTGAAAATTAATTGTAAAAAGGTAAATGATCTTGGAAAGCTAGCAGCATCCTGTAAAATTCTCCAGTCTATGGCAATTATGACATGCGTATGGAGAACATGCATTTCACATAAAAAATTAAACACCACCAGCAAAATACAAGAAAGTTTAAGGTGAATGTTTTTAATAATACTTGATTTTTTTTCAGTTCTTTGCTAGTAAGTAAACTCAAAGTGTATTTGATATGATGCTGTATTAAATGTGTCTAGTGGGAATTGGGCCATAAGCTTCAATGGGACAATAATATTGGCTATCTTTTAAAATTAAGTTACAGTGAGCTTGATTATCAGAGGGGTCTACACGTAGCTTTCCTTAAACAATTTCCTTGGAACTGAACTCAGGTAGTAGGCACAAGACCTAAAGAAAGTTCAGGAAAGCAGCAGCACCTATGTGGCACCACAGAACAACTCCTAATGGCATAGGGATTTGAGCTTGAAAAGAAAAATGTCAAAAAAGTATCATGGAAGAACAACTTAGAAAAAACATTAATGCATTAAAATAAATATGCTCAGACATTTTATTTCTTATCCTTCTATTTCAAGAAGATTCAAATTTAGATGAGGGAAAGATTTTATTCAACATTATATTTTCCTGCAAGACACTACATGATAATCAGGAAAATAGTAAGTGCACATAAAGGAACAAATAAAAAAAAAAAATCCTATTTCCTTCAACTCAGTGGAGTCATGTTATAATTCACATAAAAGCAGACATAGATAAGTTTCTTTAAGCAAGTACCTACAGACCTATATTCCATTTCCTTAGCACAAAATGGTCTGGAAACAAAAGCAGCAACATTAAAATCTTATGCCGAAAACTGAGTGTAGAACTTGTCAAGTGCTGAGAACTCAGAAGCATCCTGCAGAATTTTCCATTCTATGGCAAATAAGGTACGAAGGGAATGGTGGTTGCTTATCTCACATAAATACAATGCAGAAGTCTTAACAGAAAATGTTATAACACTAACATGGAAGACTGAATACATAATAACATTGAAGAGGATTTCTATCCATTTTTTAAACCTTGTTTATACTGTTCAAGAATCATTCTTAGAGACAGTTTTGATGAATGCAGCCAAACTGACAAAGCAAGACAAGAAGAGCATCCACTGCTCCATTCTGATAATTATGATCAAATATTTTTTGTAGGTGATTTCATCTTTTTATAGAATTGTTTATTTTTCCTTCCAATTGCTTAAACTACAAGTTTCACAGGGCCATGCCAGTCCCCTTAAGATATGCTTGGATTGTATTTACCACAACGGGTCTTTCCCATTTTATTGTGCAGCACTGCTGAAAGATATGGCTGGTATTTCTGTCCTGGAGACTCATTTGAAGATACAGCTGTGTCATAGCTTCCTGAGTCTCCTATTTCAGAATATCAACGTAATTTTATTTCTCTCAAGAGCTGGGAAAAACTCTAACAACAATTATGCTTTTAGAAATGCCTCTCTAGTCACAAATTATCTCCTAGTAAGCGTAGTTACTTACAAGCACATAAAATAAATACTTCATTGAAATGTAATGTAATTTCGTATTTATGAATTGACTTGCCTGCATAGCTGACTTATGTCAAAATATCTCAATTCTATGTAATGTTCTTCATCTATGACAAATCCTTACTTGCCACTAAGGACACACAAGCACGAAAATTAATTGTACTTATGATATTTAGAAAAATTAAACTGTTTGAAGAGGAGTTTGATTTAGGGATGAAAGATGAAAATTCCAAACTCTAATTCAAAGTATCCTAATGAAATAATTAATTTTTTTTAAGAATTAGAAAAATTATTTAGAAACAGAAAGTAATTTAGCAAATGTATAAATCACAGTTTATACCAAGGGTAACAGCTAGTATTGTAACTTATTGATTCCAACTCAATACTTTTTCAAAACTACTCTTCAGATCATGGTAAGACGTATCAATATCTCATGTATAGAGAGAAGTGATTTTGTCATATACTTTAAACAAAAAATTTTGCTTCTAATAATTGTAGTCTTTAAATCTGACATCGTTTCATGCTTATATTTTCACCCTCTTGACAAAAGGGCAGACCCATTCCAGTTCCGGATTTGCAAAAAACCTCCTTATTCCTCTTTCTTACAAAAGGGAGTGATTCTATTCCCTTGGTTCCTAAATTGGTATTATCCAACATTACACAGAGGCTCATCTCCTCACCTACATGTACTGTGATAAATAAATACTCAGCAGTTACACCACAGTCTTAACTTTGTAACAAACTTACACTTTGTTACATGATCATTAGCATCAAAAGCCAAAACAGAAAGAAGAAAAAAAATTCCCTTACCCATGCAGTTTCTTAGTGTGCTTATTTCAATTGCAAGTTATTTTACTTAATACGGTTACAAAAGATGCCTTAAACTTCAGCTATTTAATCTTGCACACTCTACAAAGAAGTTGCTAGTAACAGAGGAAGAAATGTGGGAGTTTGATAGACACCAATAGATTAAACTGAATGTTTTCCTTAGTGAATTTTTGTTTATGAGAGAGATGTGGATTCAGAAGAAATCTCATTTTATACCTTAGACGAAAGAACCTCAAAGACATGACTTGAGATTTCTGTCGCAAATCTTTTGCCTAAGCCGAGACCAGATTCTATTGCATATGGTGGAAAAATCCATTACTAATAAGTGAAGCAAAGTGAAAGGTTTGCCTGGAATGAAAAAATTAATGAAAGATCTAATTATGCAGCAATTTCCTGCATTTTCTTCCCTCATGATCTGGAATGTTTTTCTGACTGGAACAGGAGTGGAACATTCAGTCAGCATGATCCAATCCTGTTCTCCATGTTTGTTAAACACATATATCAGGATTGTGCTCACACATTTATCTCCCATATGTATTTCCTCAAATACACAGAGGAATAAACACAAAATGCTTACAGCAAGTTGCACATTCAATCAGCTGGGCTGGTGGAGTACTGCCCTTGGTTCACAACCTAACACTGTCTGTGATGAAGCAGTATTTGCTACAGGCTGAATCACCAGTCACAGGAGGTTTCAGAAGTGGTGTAGTCTTTGACAATCAAGCTAGTTCCTTTTCTTTTAGAAAGTCAGTACCTCTTTCCTATTAGGATAGGTCTGCTATCCTAATAGAAAGACATTAAGGAAAGGATTGACACTTAAAATTTGATGTAGATCTATTACTGTAGGGCTTTGTGTCTTTCTGCTCGAACCTCCCAAAGAACATTTGCATTCACCTAATCACAGTTATCCATAGTAGTTCAGAGTTTTCATGCCTTTATGTTAAAAGCATTTTTCCTGATCAACAGCTAAAATTGATCAGGCTGCCAACATTTGAACTTTCTTAAAAAATGTCATTGGACCAAAGCCCCCACTTCTAAATATTTTTTTGAACAGTACTTCAGTAAATGTGTCATTAAATTAAATGTAGGTAAGAGGCAGATACTGTTGTTTCCTAAACATTTCTCCTCCTTACAATGAGGAAAATCTTCCATCATCTGTAATCCACATAGCATTTTTTTTCTTCTGCATGATGTAATCCGTCAAAGTCACTCACGATTTTTTTTGAAGAAAAACTTACTCTCAAATTCAAACTGAGGACATTTTTATATAATGTGAAAATATTTCAAGGGAGTTTTTTCAATATACTAAATCTTTCAAGAGATTAATTAATAAGAAAGGTTATAATTATGGATTTCTCAAAGAGTTCACTGTATTTCAAAGATATTTTTAAAAATGGATATATGAAGAAGGAACAGTAAGGATAGCATCTCAAAAATACACCTTTTAAAGACTGGTAGCAAAAGTTACTTCTGCAGGACTCCTCATTCTTTGTAAAAGTTAAGGCTCTATGGTTATTGTTTTGTCTCTTGTTTGTATAGCATTTCATTATATTAAATTAACTAGTCAAGGCCAAAAAAACTGCAAAAAAGACCTGGCATAAGAGCTGTAACGGAGTGATTATGAATGCTTGCAGAATTGGAAGGGCTATGCTTGAGTCTTCAGAACTTCTGAAAGGACCTCTATAAACAAAACCCAGCTCAGCCTTCCCTGTTGCTCTGTTTGGAACACAAGATCTCCTTGTGACAGACACCATCACAAATACATATTATCTGACACAGTTACAAAAGTTTCATCAAAAATAGTGTTTAGCATGTCTATTCACTGTCTCTCATATCTCATCTGCTAGGAAAGACTATCCCTAAGAGGAAATATTAATCAATTTTACTTCTTTCTTTTCTTTCTCATTCTCTCTACCTGGTTCTTCTAGCATGGAAGATGTAGTAACTAAAATCTATCTGTTCAGTGTTCCTTTTCATATCAAACTAAGTAATGTTTTTGTGCCTCAGAAGCAGCTCTACAAGAATCGGCTGATGCTGCTGCTGGTTGAAGGATGAGGTTTACAGATTGATACATATATCTCTTCCCTTTTTTAATCTTGCACACTTTAAGATGACAAATATGTGAACTTAGAAACTTCTATTAAATAAAATCTACCAAAATCCTTACTACAGAATTCAGTTGTCTATCAAAACATCCTAAAATTCAGCTAAAATGTAAACCCTGTAGTTTTTAAAAACCTCAAAATGAGATCTTAAGTTTGTAAATCCAGTGCCCTAATCTTAAAACCTCAAGGCACCACACTGGTATTACTTTAGGCACCTCATGGTTTCTGTCTTTTGTGTTTCGTGCTGTCTTTTACCAAGGCAGTTTCCAGTAGCTCTTTCCTCTCCTTGCCAGCAAGTGTATGACCATTTAAGTTTCTGCTCATTTCCTCTACTTATTCCAGGAGCACATAGTTTACCATTTGAAGAGAAGCAGAGACTGATGCCACTGCCAACAAGAAATTCAATGAAATCTGAACAGGCTAAATCCTGCTGGTAACAGCAGACAGATTTCCCATTTTCTTCAATGGAACTGTGAATATCTGTGCCTTGTCTAGTACTTGCATTCATTATACTTGTAATCATAGCTGCACATGCTGTAAACCTAAGAATATGCATAGAGATGTTTACTTAGAGACAAAATCTTGTTTGCATGAATATCTTACATGTCAGTTTGCAGGCTTAAGCATTTTACTCATGACTCACGGAGAATTTTAAAATAAATCTTATTCGAATACTGTGTAAACAAGTTCCACTGAAAAGTAATTAAGTTGTGCCAAAATAAAACTGGCATGAAAGATTCACCAAAATCCAGTTATTCCTAATGTATTTTTCCATTGTCCCTCCTTCATCTTTTGCATCTACATCATTGCTGACAGTTTGCTATTCAGCATAATAGATATGTCAGTCCTTATTCCTACATTTTTTAAGCCAATAATTTTAGGACAGATGTAGAAGAATCCATGCCTCAAATTGGATTGTGTACTTCTCTGAAAAAAATCTGTTTGGGATGAAATGGAGAAGGAGCTAAAGGAGGTAATAAAGGCAATGGAAAAAACATAGTTTCTGCATCACAGTGTCTACATTATGCAAAGTAATTATTTTCCCTTTTTAAACAGCATTTTAGTCGCTGAAAATGACATAACTAGCTTTTTTTTTTGCCCAGTAAAATAATTTTCAGCAATACTATTTTAATGCTGAGCATGTCTTCAAGTTACAAAAACAAACAAAAAAAAAGTGCTAAGATTTTTAAATACCATATGGAATCCAAATAGGAAGAGTTCAGATGACTGTATCATTCTATAGCCAGATTCTTCCCTGTGATGATACATCCAAACACTTGAAGGAAAAATGAGTAATTCCCTTATTTATCCTTTTTAAATGTATGTTTAACCAATATGTCTTTCATTTTACATTTTCAGCTTTTTTACAGAGAGTTCTTACAAGTTTAGTTCAGCATGCTGGGACTACTTTCCTCAGAAGCATAGTTTCTTGACTACAGTCTTCAGTTATTAGTGATCATAATGACAGATCACAGATTCATAACCTTTCTGCTCAAAGCTGACAAAGACAGAATGAAATATTTTATGTGCTTTCCTGTGACTTACAAGCGTGATATGAAAACGTAATATCAAATTCATAGATTAATATTTACCCGTACATCACTCCTGGGACCACAACACTTCAGTTTTAGGCAACATAATACAGTATGAAAATTAATACTGTATTCCATCTACTTTATGATCACTTTACACAGATCTTGTCAGATAATCAGGATGATTATTTTAACTTACACTGAATATGAAAAAAGATCTCGCAATAACTACATTTGAAGTGGTCTGTGTTGTAATTACAGCAGGGTGAAAATCACAACAAATTTGCTTTAATTGTTTCCTCAAACTTAAAAATCAGGGGGCCATATTCTGCATTTATCCTTCTACACCATATAACTACACCAAATAGGTCAGAGAAGTAAGTGCTCCTTCCAATTTATAAAACCTGTTTTCCATCCTCTCTTATCTTTGGGATTTAGGGAAGGAAATAGAGGATAGGAAAGAAAGATGAGTCAACCCCTTTCCTTTTTTTTTTCCCCTCAGCCACAGTTGGTTGAGAATGGAGCTCTCAAGGCTTCAGTTGCTCCCGACTATTTTTCTTTAACTACCTGCCTGCCTCTGCTGAAGAAAAGCAACCCCAGAGAAACAGCTGCTTTTTTTCCCCCAGGATTCTACTGAGAATAATGGAAGAGACCACAATAGGTAGAAACCAAGCTCCATAGATTTAATTTACTACCATTGCCCATCCTCATCATTTCTGTCTTAGGGTATACCTGCTCTGGAAATGGCTCCACTGAAATTAAGGGAGTTCATAGTGGCATAAGGTAGTAAACAGAGTCATTATAAGATGATTAAAACTGAGTTTCTGCCTTTCTCTTTGAATCTGTCTTCACCTGGTGAAACCATGAACTCTTGTCTCAGTCGCCAAATATTTCTCCTGAGTACTCCTCACCAGTTCTCTACAAAGTAGGCAGAAAAAAGATTAATCTATGTTGGCTGATTTTGCACAAAAACATATCAAGAACACTAATAATATCCATTACTGGCTGCACTGTGAAGATACTAATCTCCCTGGAGAATACAAACATTGTAAATCAACATGGCTGTTTGTGCAAGAATCATTAGACCATGGCTGAAGGGAATGATTGAAGACTGTGGCCTGTTGTTATTATTTGTGAAACTGAAATTAATTTAAAACTGTTCTCCAGCAGAGTTAGCTTGCTGGGATTATACATGAAATGCAGACTCAACTTAAAGAAAATGCTTTGTCATTTTCTTTAGAAATGCCATGCAAACTTCAAGCTGAAGTGGAACCTGCAACCAGCAGTGTGCTGAGATAGCCCCTTTCACCACATATTGACAGGGAAAGTTCCATGAAGAAGCTTCAAGGAGCTAGCTTGAGTGCTGAGGTAATTAACTGTTACAGTGGCTAGTGTGTGACTCAAAAATCACTACTGTATGGAAAGGGAATGAAAGAAAAAACAAGCTAAAACATTTAAACTAAACGTTTAAAGTAAACCTTGTTCCAAAATGAGAATATTTCATATATTCAGAGAAAAAGAAAATCACAGCAAAATACAGACAGACTAGAAAAGAAAATCATATTAATCTTTATCAGCATTTAGAACCTACCTAAAACCATAAATTTATGACCACTACTAATAATTAGACTTTTGAAAGTCTGTTTTCACAGACTTTTACTGCTTTCTAAAGTTTATATACTAAAGCAGAATATTTGTGACAGATTACTGTCTATTAAATATGGGTTTTAAAGTAGATTTATAAAAATATATTCTAATCCAAGTTATATACACATGTTCACTTTCTAAACAAATCTTTGTATCTACATCTAAATGAAACAAAAATAATCATACATCATGGATTAAGAACAATAAGATTTTTTCCTGTTTGAGGACTCTTTTGTCATTTAAGACTTTAGTTTTATAGCTATTAGACAAATCTGAAGAAGCAAACAACCATTGTGGTATTGATTTATCTCCACTTTGACAGAGTTTCTTAAACTTTATATAATTACTTGCATTTATTATGATCTGTCTGCCATCTATGTAGCTCTCATAGAAATGCTAAAACATCATGCTGGGTTGCTGTGTTGACAGCAGGTTGCCTCCAATTTCCACCTGTTATATTGTATGAAAATAGATAAGGCAGTATTAAATACAGCGGCAACACTACTTAGTGTAATTGCTGTGGGGATGTTATTCCATCATTACTGAGACACACCACAGTGCAGAAGATGACCCTAGGATGCAGCATATGCCAGGAAAATGGTTTTGACATATTCTGTAACTGAAACCAAGCCCAACAAAAACTAAACTACAAACAAGAATGGTAAGTAACAAGTGTTCCCTGAGCCACGTTCATAAACTTGATCTAACACCACTTACTGGTTGGTTTCATCCCAGAGACTGTGACTGAAAAGGAAAAAATTCTTCAAAATATTGTGAAGGGATTTAAGATAGCTACAGTTTTTGAAGCTTTTTCACAAAAGCCTCAAAATTCTATTTTTAGTTTTTAAACTCTATTAAGCTCCTCAAATTAAAAAATCTATTATTTACACAGGATAATTTTGAGTGTTTTACACAAATTCCTTCATACAAAATGGAGTTATGACAGCTACATATATATTATAAATACATAATAAATATCTAATCATCAAACTGTGATCTTGGTCAAAGCAATACAAACCCTGACTAACTCAGAAACATCCAGGATTATTGAGTTAAATAATATGGAAAAGTTAAAAAAAGAAAAATCAGGCAGCTGTGTTAGGAGGTCCATCTATTTTATGGCGTAAAAAATACAGACTTAATGGCAAAAAAAGTAATATCTATCATTTTCTTGTTGAGATAAAGGGAGGCATTATCTATATTACGAAGGTCCACATTTCAAAAAAGTAAAGTAAATAAGCTAAGTAGACATTATCTAGTAAACCAAAACCTTGAGTCACAAGCAGAAGAGAAAAAAAGCCCGTCACTTAGTGTAATGTCCTTCCTTTTCCACTCAAGCAGAAATAAAAGAAAAAAAAATAAATAAAGACCCTAGATTTGTACATAAACTTCCTCTCAAGTTTTTGCTTCAGTCCTTTTCTAAATCAGGGGTTTGGTAAACAATTTAAGCAACAGAATGTGATTTATCATCCCAAAGATGTCCTCTTTCCCTTGGAGTCTGATATATATACAGAAACCTATTCTTAATCTCCCTACAGAGAGAAGACTGGGAATATGGTTGGTGTAATGATAAAGCATAAAAAACAAAAAGAAAAACAACTTTGTGAGAGAAGTCAGTGTGATAACAAGGCTACTTATCAAAGGAACTGAATTGCTGAACAGAATTTAACACCAGCCACTGGGACACAGAATATAGGCAAAGGATTTGTGCTCTGACAAAATAATCAGAGCCCCACTTTGTTTTCTAAAAATGCAGGATTTCACTGTGCTTTTAAATGCAATCAATCCCAGATGAGTGTTTCCCCCCATCCTCATTTTGCACGCATAGCACTCTCTAGTAGAGAAAGGCTGTTATATTCAAGAGCCACACGTACAGCTGGATATTTTTTTGCTGCAACTTTTGGAAACACTTAGAAGGGTAATTTTACTTTTTTCTGATTCTTGTTACTTCTTTCAGCATATAAAAACTACTAATAAACAGGATATCTTTGTAGTGTTTTTTCTACACTATAATTAAGCTAAATGGATAATCTGACTGTACAGGAAAGTAAAAGGTGCCTAGCGCTGCTCCACATTCCAAAAGCACCTCTGACCTACCACATATAAATCACACATGAAAATGAAGAGAAATAATCGTGTAGTGATAAACAATTGGAGCATTTGGAGCCCTGCATGTCATTAAGGTATACCATGATCATATTTCTCATCACTAATATATCATAAGTTAAACGCGACATCATTTGCTGGTAACTGCAATTGATTAAATAAACGCATAATACGTGCCTGCTTAACAACATGCATGATGCAAGATATGCAAACATTCTTTGTTCTCTACTAGAATCAATTATCTCCATGTCATTTAACAGAGCTGAAAGACTCTAAGACATAATCATATGTGATACGTAGGAAAAAACTCACAACTCTCTTTATAATAAATTGTCCCACACATTTTTGCCTCTGCCTCTAGTTTTAGGTTGTGTATTTTTTCAAAACAAAAATGCAAATGTGAAGATAAACTATTGAAATTACTGAAGTCTTTTTAAGGAAGAACATGCTACAGTCTACAGAATTTCAGAAGTGAATGGAACATGTCATCACTGGAAGAGACAACAGGGAAAGGAGTGATTTTCTTTAAGAAATTCTGCATATAAAATATGCTTAAGAAATCAAAGTAGTTAATTACAAAGAAATACTCAGGATTCAAATTCACACATGCAAAAAAGAAAATTATGTTCTGTGATAAATCAATTACAGTAGGAAAAAATGAAGTTGCATTTTTAACCAATAGTTGAGCAGAATTTTCTTAAATGGTACTTTTGCATTTTGATATGTGTATCATCTGGCAATAATACACTCAAAAAAGTTTTCATAGACTATTGAACAAAGCAACATTACTTAACATCATTATTTTCAGAAGTCGGGTATATATCAGCTTTTTTCCTTAGTTGATTACTAATAGTGTAGTAATATTCTCACCTAGCACTGCAATAGATAAAAGAAAATTATAGCCTGTATTTACAACTAACAGTGTCTGAAAATACTCTTTTTTTTCTGTGTGTTAGCAATTCATTTTATCTCCTTACTACATCAGTGTGTAGCTGTTACAATTTGGGAATAAATTTTACAAATATTTCTTGCATATATTTATCAGAGTTTCAAAAGGTTGCCTTGCAATTTATGCTTGCTCATTCTTGTCACAGCCATATATTATTTATGAAATGTCTGTATAATGATAGATTATTTATACTCTGATATTTATGGCACATCCTGATCTGAGAGTCTACATGAAATTGTTCAAGAAACAGCAGAAACTGTAGAACATAACATGAAAACCTATTATTAAAAATGGATTTCAAACAAGACTTAGAATATTGTTTATTTAAATAAAGATATTTTCTCCTATTGCCTTGCACATAAAAATCTGCTTTAAGGTTTGCCATTCATCATTTATTATATATTTTTTCGGCTGCACATAGGCATAGGAGTTTTTAAAAATATTTCAGTCTGAACAGTAAACTATTGCTGAGCTGCAGTGTCCTGGGGATACTTTTCCTTCCTCTGAGGGTTTAAAGGTAAAGATTTAAATAAATGTGAACTTCTGAAATTTATACCCATGAAATAATTATTTACTTTATAATTCAGAAGATATTTTTCTTGCTACAATTACGTAAATCCTTGTTTTTATGTGTTTCAAAGGCTATTTTTGTTGAAATCTTAAAGAATATGTTAAGAGAAAGTGCCATCAGTCCCATGATCTGTACACAAACAGTTAAAGAGTGGGCCTGGAAAAACTCATATAGCACAAAAAAGGAGAAGAGATTAAACCCTAGCCCATGACAAGTTGGGAGTCAGCAGGGTTGAGTACACTTCTTTATCAGCCAGTAACCAATTAAGTTCTTCGAAAGCAAGAGTAGTGGATGTGATAACTGAACAACAGCTGGAGTGACAGCCAGCTGTGCAGCTGGAAAGCATGAGGGCCATAGAGGAGGGCATTTGTAGTCATGCTCTTCACTGCACATGTACACCTAGTCTCTATGGAAAAACAAAAAAGGCATTATAAGAATGCAAAAATACACTGAATAGTATGAAATAGATGTAAAAAAACAGGAACCAAAACAAAAGACTTTCAGATGCAGAGGAAAGGAAGAAAACGGAAATTCCAGGAACAGGCATTCTAATAGGTCCATCATAGTAGGATTTCTCTACATTGAGTCTCTGAAAGATTAGCATATATACATTTTTGGCTTATGACTTAGCAGTCTTTAGCAAATAGAAGCTCTGGTCTTCCACCTATTAATTTCCCTGATCTGTCCCATCTATCCATCACTCTGACTCCTAGAAAGTGGGTGTGGAGCATTTACGCACAGAAAGGAAGAAAATGTAAGTCCTGTAACTTTAAAATGGCAATGAAGTACCTAGAAGTTAAAAAGAAGAAAAAAGAAAATAAGGATCCTTTATAATTTGTTTTGTATCATGATGTTTTAAAAAAATCACATTGCATTCAGAAGGAATGGGTAACTCCAGTTGAAAAAAATGTGCAAGGAAACAAAAAAAAGGCGTTTGAGGCACAAAATGATAGGGAGCAATAGCAGCATTATGTATTTGAAAAGAACATGGAAATAAATCCTTTTCTACAATGTTTCTGTTTCAAATAATTTGGCAATGATATCTGGAGAACATGAAACTACATAGAAACCATAAATCTTCTCAAAACAAAACTGGCATTATAACTGAGAAACTCAAAATTTGTGTTAAGCTGGAGTTAAACATACAACATTATAGTTTCAGTATTGCTCTGTGAGTGACATACCACAACAGCTGGAACTTAGCACAGCCTTACTGCTCTGCCAAATAGGGGTGGGACATTGATGGAATTGGTCACTCACCCCAAAGGAGGTTTAAGTTTGACCAGGGTAAAAATAACTTTAATTTTAATTGAAATCCTTGTTCAGAAAAACATTTATTCAAAGCAGTAACCAAAAGGTAAAATAATAACAGTGTTAATGGATTTGGGAAATGAATAATTTCTTAGTAATTAAGGAATGATAGCCAATATTTGCAGATCATTGCCCATCTTCAAGATGTTTTAAAAGCATTAAATATTGTTCAGAGCTCCCTTGCAAGTTAGGTGTACATGATGTCTCATTTCAAGGATGGAAGAAAACTGAATTAGGGAATTTTGTTATTTACTCAGCCTTGTAACTGCCTCAAGAGCCAGAATGATGGTATAACTTAAATCATCCAAAGTGCTAGCCTTCTACTCAACCCTAGAACTATCAGAAATCTGACTTTCCCCTCAGATTTGCCTCGTACAACACTCAGTCTTCCTATCTGTAAAGAATGTAATTTCTATATTTTTGTGCAATACGCAGTCATGGACTTCTGAAGGAGCGAGGTCATGATGAAAGCATGACAATGGGACATACAGAAATAGTGGACAGAGCCTTTACTGAGGGACAGACCATCAGTGTAACGTGGGTTATCACCTTCAGAAAACTGCAGAAATGCAGTCTACTGTGCATATTTACTGTAGTCTCACTGGATCTGGTATGTTGTTACAGGACACCACTCACAGTGCTGCTGATGCTTCCTGCCATTCCAGGCCAGGAGACCACCTGCTGTACCAGGTCTCCATGCCCACTCTACCTCTCTCGCAAATTGTATGGAATTAGCAGGTCATCTAGCTTGGTGCAATGCATCCAGCAAATGTGAAACACACCAGAGATACCATACAGTGCTCACACATACAGGTTTTATCTAAATTAAAGAACATATAGGCGACCTATTCATAGAATCATAGAATGGTTAGGGTTCAAAAAGACCTTAAAGTTCCAACCCCACTGATATGGGCTGTTCAGACCACATCTCACTTTTAATGCAAAGTCATTAACAAGAGACATGATGTAAGTTAGTTTGAATTAAAGTAATAATAATGTTAAAAAGCACAGACATCAAATACTTCCTATGAACCTACTGCCTGTGTATTTTCCCATTATGAAATGAAACACCTTGCACAGCTGCAAGCAGTATCAAGAGAGATGAGGATAACATTCCCATGGAAAATATTCAATCTGTGAAAGATCTGATCTGTGGAATGACATTTTCAGCCCTCTTTCCTTTTTGAAGTCTGGGCTTGCAAGTTCCTGAGGAGCAGCGAGGGAGAGCACACAGTGGCAAGCAGAGAGTATTTCCAACCTGAGAGGGCTTACTCTGAAAAGGCTTATGGTTTGGTGGGTGCTCAGAGCTCCTTCTGTCTTTCTGAGAAAGAGGTATAATTCCTGATTATTGCTATGTGAAGCATTGTTACAGGACTGCTCTCTTCCACTGTAATCTCCCAAAGGCCTGCAGGATTATGAACTAACACAGGATAAGTGGCAAACAGCAACCCAATCACACCTGATGCACTTGTGTTTCCTTGTAACCTAGAGTAGGCAGCTTCCCATGTTCATCTGTTTCTACATCTACACTATTTATCTCTCCATTGAAAGCCAAGGGTAATACAGGGCTTTTAATTTGCAATTTAGCTTCATTAAGAACAGAATTAAGTTCAGACCTAGAGCAAAATCAGATCAACCCTGTGAAATACCATTTCCAGTTTTAATTTGGCACTGAGCTTTCAATACATTGCTCTGCAGGTGTAACCTACTACTGATGATAAATATAACAAGTAGACTTAAGTTCAAATATCAATACTAACTTGGTTTGTCAGAAAGAAGTTTTATCTCTGAATTGGTTTTGAATTCTATCTCTGCAGCAATTAGAACTTGCTGTGAAAAAAAAAAATATATCTAGATGGATGGATCTTAAAATTTATTTATTTAAAATAATCAATATTGTTCAATGATTGAACTTCATAACTGTAGTCTGTACAGCCATTTAAACACAAGGAAAAAAGACCACTAGTGGTCTCTTTTGTCTTGTCAAATTTCAGGCATTTATTCCTTACTTCTGTACTCTAATCAATGAAGAGAAGGATGCTTTTCAGATGGCGAAAACACCATCTGGACCTGCCTGTCCCTTTCCCATGTCTGGCAATCCATTTAGTAAATGTGTTCCTAATAAAGACACTGAAACATTTGGTCCTCCAGAAGTTTCAAATTTTAGTTTAAAATTGACTTAATTCCTTAGACTTATCTGAAAGTTACATTCCCAAGAATGAAGTCACTTACAAAAAATAATGCACTGCAGGTTATATATAACATGCTGACTCATCAGACATGGATGATTATGTATGAAATCATTTTGTATCTGTGTTTTGATACCTGTCAGGAGGACTTGTTCCTTATTACCCCATTGCTACATGTGGAAGTATGAGTGCAGGCCAAGACAACCAAACTCTCCTATTTTTCATTGCTAATGATAAAGCTCTGGCATTCTCCAATCGGTGATTCTGAAGGAATTTTTAAAAGTATTTCTGTTCTGCTGATTTTTATGTTATAAACGCGTAACTACATAACTCTTCCTAACAGTGGACAAAACTATTTTGAAATACTTAATGGTATAAAATGTTGTAAATCAATGATTCAGTTTATATGGAAACTACTTTGATATAATTTTTGCCATTGCATAGAACAACAGAGAATGTAGTAAGTACATGATGTTCAGACACTGCATGCCAGATAATGTTGTTATTTTAGGAAGAAATTGTTTTCTTGGGGAAAACCACAAAAGACTGCATGGAAGACTAGAAGTATCTTGCAATGTGTGATTCATTGGTCATTACATTAGTGATTATTTTAGTATTTTAAAAAAACCAAACAAAGAGCAACCAGACTTTGATCCTAATAACTAAACCATCTAAGTTAATACTCCTCAAGTACATTTTTAGGCAAAAAGGAAATCATATTTAGCAATATTAAAGATATTAAATAACTGAATGTATACTCAAATAATGGTTTAATTATCGGAAAACGCATTATGTGCATATTAAGACTGCTACCGATATCACACATATCTAAAAAAATATTCTTCATACCCAGATGGGTTAAATTTATGGATGTAAATTTGTGTCTTTTCTCAAGTGTCAGAACTATTTCCAGCTGCTCCATTTTGTGTGCTAATATATGATTTAGATGAAACTGCGTAAAAATGAATGTTGTTAGAAAATTCATTTAAGTGCCATTTATTTCTAAATTGTTTCAAGCAAATAAATTGTTCCACTTAACTTAGGCAGTAATTTCTATTGATGAAATTAGCTCAAGTCCATCTGCATGGAAAAAAATGCATGAAAAAAACCAAAGTGGCTCTGCTTTTGTCCACTATATTTCACTTTCTGCATCAGTTCTCTTAAGAGGTGTGATTCTCATGGTGTTATGCAAGATCCTTCCATAAAAGCAGTAAAAGGCAACTCTCAAACATAATTGGTTTCACTATTTCCAGATGTGAGAGATTTGAGAGGAGCTATTACGAGATTCTTGTAAGTTTTATGGAGTTATGAAGGGGAGTTATACAGTCTATTTTAGACCTCTAATTAAAGTGCATCCAAGAAGCACTAAAGATTAGGAATGCAAGATTCCCTCTGCAGACAAAAGAAAGAAAAGCACTTTCCCGTACTCCATTCTGCAAATAACTTGAACCAGTTAAGGAAGGAAAAACAGTGCCACATTCACCATCCCTTTCAGAGGTATTCAGTACTAAAAAATCCTCCTGTCTAAAATAGCAAGAAGGACAAATAGCATATAGCACTATTTTCTGAGCATTTCAATTGATTTATTTCCTCCCTCGCAGCAATAGACTCAGAATTAATGCATCACATTTATTTTAGGATACTGAAGCCAAAAACATCTTAAGCTGGAAAGCTTCAATACAGAATCAGTGAGGTATCTATTTCAGAGTGTTACAAAGGCTGATATTTAAACTGCTACAGATTGCCCATGCTTGCTGAATCTCTCAAGAAAGTTTTAATGTACTGCTGCTTTTTGTAATAAAGCAAATAGGACTTAAGTGACTGTGTTCCCCACACACCTGTGATTCCTCTCCCCATCTCCTCTCTTCTCAACACTAAATCCATTACCTATTTTCATCAAGAGACACAATGAGCTTTATAAAACAGCCAGGAGAGAAATTAATTGTGCTCCATTTTCACAAAATTTCAGTGTCAGCTTGACTGTATTGGATTACAGAATATTCATATAGCAGCTCAACTGCAAGAAGGAACAAGGGTTCTTTGGCACACAGAATCATTTGCTACAGAGACCTCCTAAAACCCCAACATTACCCCTTTCACATATTTCCAAGAGCTGAAGAGATTTTTTTATCTGATACTTCAGCAAATTTTAAATGTTAGAATTTCAGCACTTTGTGAAATTAGGAAACCAAAATTATTAATTAAAAAAAAAAGAGAAAAGGATCGTCCAAAGAAATTTGCTGGATGTCCATTTGGACTGGTATCATGTTCACTGTGTATTAAAGGTGACTAGTCCAGGGTTAGGGTCTAAATGTTTCCATTTCTCATCACTGATTTTATATTTCAGTTATGAAGAAGAACTTGGGCTTGTGCTGTAGCTGTCACAAAACAGTATGGAACCCATGTATTATTTATGGAAATAAAAACTCCCAGTACTTTTACAGTTAGTCTGGTGAATGAGTAAGCAACTGAATGTCCCCACACTTCAAGGACATCTTTCTCATACTAGGCAAAAGAAATTTTACAACTGATCTGAGCCGGGTCAAGAACTGTCTTGGGAGAAAATCAGGTTGGGTCACTGGTACCCAGTTGGAATGGAAGGAATCGGACAAGATACTACATTGAAGAAACAGATAAGTGCATCTGGTTAAAGTGCCAGGAGGTTCTGGTCTTGATGATTTGGAAAGCAGGAAAACACACCATGACACCTTAGAGTATTCATAGTAGTTCTATTTTTACTTTCAGTAGATCGAAAACAAACGTAGCTGTGCCTCAGAAAATGCAGCTAAGACCAGTAAAAACCACTCTGGTTTTGATGCTTCTCAAAGTGTGGTAGAACATGATATTGCAATCCTGAAGTTCTGAAATTGAAATACATGTGATAAAATATATAAATTTATTATTGTCACATTTTTACTGATGGAAATTTGTTTGGGTTCTCTTTTATTTTTAGACTTTTTTTTCTTTTAAAACATTCATGCAATTTGCTTTCTAATTTTGGTCTGAAAGTTGTGTGAAAGCTGTGTTATTAGAAGGACTTTGAAAAATAGAGTACATTTTTAGAGGAATATTTTTTCCTCCTGGACATTTAAAACCACATTTATATGAAAAGTTTTTGTCTTACTGACTGAGCATTAATGTTCTAAAAGATATGCATTGCAAGTAAAGATAGAATTGCTCTTTATAGACTTGCTGTTTCATCATAGTGTAGGTTGTTACAAATCCCGTGTGGTGAAAAATCCTCTTCATTTCTTCAAAGTCTGTGATTGAGAACATTACAAGATTAGAAAAAGGGCAAAATTTTCTGTTTCTAGTACAAGATGAGTTTCTGTGACCTAGACTATCTAGTTCCATGCTTTGTTCTTTCTTGTCTTTCATCAGTATAGTTTAAGCCAAGTTTAACATTTTCAGCTAATCTGGTCTTGTCGGGATATCATTTTGTGAGAGTGATTTTGGAAACAGCGTAAGGATGGAAATGTGCTTCTCATGTGCAACAATCCATTCATCTAAAGTAACTATGCTGGAAGGATTAAGGGTGTGGAACATGTCCCTTTCATGGCAAGAATGGGATAGATACAGCGCAAGGGTGGTTTTAGTTGTGAAAGTCGTATAACTGTAAGTCTTGTAGTAATTTGCACTTGTGAAAATAAGATACAGCCTTCATTTTTGTTGCTTCATAGTTCTCTTCTGCTATAGCTATTAAGCTCTCTAGCACTATAGTTTAACAACAGAACTACCTAGATGCTACAAGAGATCTTGAAATTATTTTGGTCATCATGACATTTCTTGAGCAACAAAATCTAAAAGGCTACTGAAAATTACTTTTAAAGCTTTAAATCTGATAAAATTTCAGGATTGAGCCAAAATTTCAGATAATTAAAAACAGAAGATAAATGTTTTGGTTCAAATCAAACCCAGTATGTTTTGATTTGTTTTCTATAATAACATCATGTGCTTGATTTTAAGTGCAAGTATAAATTCATCTGGGAACCACTGAAGATTTAACAAGAGTAACAAACATATCCCTTAGTGTGGAGAAGCAGTACTACTAGAAAGAAATTAAATTTCTGTAGAAGATTTGATTCATTTCTGGGAACTACTTTACTTTCTGTATACTTCAGAGAAGTTTTCTTGACTCTTGCCTCATAATCCCAGCACACAGGCCTATGACTGTCACACAGTGCTGTGATTCAGACCCTTTCCTGTCAGGTGTCCACGTTGTTTATGCAGATACCAGCTCTGATACTTGATTCTTTATTCAAGGACTAATCTAGAAAAGAAGTTCCCACAACAAGAGCAGTATTGCTGCTTCCCTGGAACAGGACAGCAAGCCATGCAGTTGGACTGAGCCTGGCTGGAAGACATTTCCGAAGTTGCATCACCAGCCCCAGAGATATTCTGTGTCATGTGGCCCAAGATAGCATGGTCTTATGTAACAAAGAAAATACTGGTCTGTCAAAAAGCAAAGATTCAGGTTTTTGCACAGCCAAACCTTTAGAACACTCACTGCAGTGTTTTACTGCCACAAACTTTGCTTGCCAAGCCTGAAAACCTATCAGGAAGCACCTGCTTTCAAGAGCAAACTATCCTATTATTGTATTTAGTTTATTGTGCCATTCAAAAACTCTCCCTGGAAGCCATGAATTAGTCATGATAAACGACCACCAAAACATGCAAGTGCTGTGCAAACTGCTACAATACTCTAAGCATTAAAACAGAGGAAATAAAATCACTGTGCTCAGCACAGCAATATGTCAACATTTAATAGCTAGAAAAACAGCTACTATTGAACTAAGAAACATCATTACAAGGATTCTTTCTCATTAACTTCACTTTAGGCAAATATTTCATTGAATAAACACTATGCACATCTTAATTAAATACAATCAATTTTATAAGCTTCTAAGCATCAAAAAGGTTAGAAGCCAATACCTTCATGCTATAAATGTAAAAAACTTTCTCCTTCTTCATTCTTGCTTATCTTAGAAAGCCATCCCAGCATAAAACAGAATATATAAAGGTGGCAGAAGATGTCTCATAACCTTTAATCGAGCACCTGGAAGCATTATTTTCAATGACAGTTCACATAAACTGACACATCAACCATATCAGACTGAGGAAGAAACTTAATGTTATTCTCCCAATTAATTCTAACCTCTTAGCTTTACTTGTAATTATTTCACTCAGCTCCTGAAACTCGGCTTATTAAGATCCATCCATCATGGTGTGGGTCACACAGTATTTCTATAGTTGGGCTTTCTGGCCTTTGTCTTCTGTTCAGTGAGAGGACCTTGCCCACACTGAATTCAGAAAAGGGAAACTTGTTTTAAAATGAAGGGCAAAGGTAAAATGCAAACTAATTACTATAGTTCCATATTATTTATTTAATTATTTAGATGACTGTTATTTCCCTGAACTTACTCTGCTGCTTCCCTGGAAGAGACACTTGTCATGCTAGTCACTTGTGAGACTGCCAGTTGAACTATTTACCTGTACTTCACACCTTACTTATTGATGCATAGAGTGGCTGTTTTTATTTCTACCTTTTTCTTTCTGAGCGATCATACTCATTTGTATAAAGTCATTGCTTCAATAATTGATATATTCCAAGTGAGATTGATTGTATCAGGTTGTGATTATTTATGTTTAAAAAGCATAACCACAGAAAACCCAGCAGAATTTAGCACTATTACAATTATTCACCACAAAAGACACAAACTGAAGGCCTGCAGTTCCCCTGACAGTTCAAGCAATCATTCCCAGGGGACATACATCAGCAGAAAAATGAATAAATGAATTATTTATCCTATCTGAAGCATGATTTCTTCTGTAATTAAAGCAGGTTATCACCCGCATATATGTTTCTCTATTTATAAACATATTTGAAATACAAAGTGTTGAAATGTCCAGATAGATAATTGCTTTTCTGAAGATACTGTTGGTGTCAAAAAGAAGCACATTTTTGATACATAATTGTCTTATTTAATCAGGACACAAGTGGGGGAAAAACTGCAATTCAGATAGCTCCAACTGGACGCAGGCAGCAAAGTCTGCGCGTTTCTCCAAGAGTTACCGCTCCCACTATCTAATTTGTTGATTAGCACTGAGCTGTAATTGGAACTAAAATCCCAAATCGCCATCTGGATCCTGCTCACAGCAGTATGAAGACAGTTCAACACCTGCCTGTTTTATTTATATAAGAATTATGACGGATGTGTTTAAATGTCTGCAGTAATCTCTACCTGTCTACCCTGACTGTTGTTGATCACTGCCTCTGCTGCAGGGATCGATCAGCAGTGTTGGGGAGCATTCAGTTCATTCCAAAGCAATACCAGCTGTTCACTCAGCAACCCCATCAGTCAATCCATCTCTGCTTCTTCACAGCTGCTCCCTCCTTTTTTCTTTCTTGGCCAAAGGTCACTTGTACACTTTACCACCTAGGACTATCCCTTACCTCTAAAAATCAATCACCACTCCAGTTCATTCTGTAAGTAAACTTCAAAAAAAAATAATCAATTTTGTGTTTAAGGTTGCTTATAATCTGGGTTTTTTAAAGGTTTTTAATACATCTTAAAGGAGAATGGACCACTTTTTCAAAATTCAGACACCACTTGCGGCTACTCTCTGCAGGTACAAAAATAAGTTAATTAATAATTAATTGTAATTGGTAATGAATTAGAAGGAAAAAAATCACTAATTTCAGAGAAGAAAATGGCAAGCTTTTACAGGGAACTGAAAATAGTTGGATGCAAACCTCCACCCTATCAGAAGAAAATCTGGAAGTATGCTTTAGCCATCACAATCTTTGGCATAACTGTAAGTGTGTAAAGGTTGAATCATCCCTCTGTGGTCTTCTACTGCACTACAGCGAGTTCACTTAACCAATGTGGGTGGCCAAGCCTCCCACCCCTTTCCTTAGGGAACAACTCAGTGAAGTACAAGAAGAAGAAGCCCTCACCTGCCTAATTCCAGGCAAGAAGTTGTAGGCAAAAGAACTGCAAAGCATGCCTGGCTCTAACCACTCTCAGATACATACTCTGCAAGTGTCCTGATGAATTCTAAACATCTCACATATGCGAACTAAAAAAAAGCCAAACAAACAATCAAACAAACAACTTTAGGTAAATATTCTTGTAAAAATACAAAGAGGTAGTAAAGAAAGTCAGGATTTCTCATACATCCTCTTTTCTGTTTACAGTGTAGAAGCAACTCTTGAGCATTACTAAGGAGATAACTTAGTCATAGTGTATTGTAGCACAGTTCTCCTTCAAACAGGGCCATTAAAACTATGTTTTAAAAATCCCAAACACTAATTTATGGTAAGACTTTGAAAGACCCCCAAAATGTAACGAATAATCACACTATTCTCTCACCTTTTTCCTCCCAAGCTGTCATCCAATTATTATAGCACTGAAGCAGACACAACTTATAGCTATATATATTCCTCTGAAAATCAGTGATCCTGTTAATTTTCCTTAATCTTGGCAAATGTGCAGCTCAAGACCTTTCATTAATATTTATTAACTATTCTTTTCTACATTGAACATTTAATTATTTAAATCGCTAACATATAATTCTACAACTACAGGTTTTATGAGGTGCATGCTTCTTCCCACTGCTCTAGAAGGGAAAAAGAGAAAATATTAAGTCCAAACTCCAAACCTCAAGATCTTTCAACTCCATAAAGAAACAACCTAGTTTAATAAACGCAGTGGATGTCTTATCATCTCACGAACACAATCCATATATTAAAAAGAAATACATTAATTAAAATATTGTGTATTTTCATTTCAATCCTTAAAAAACCCACAGCTTTTCAGTGATGCACTGTGATTATTATTGACTTTTGAAGGTTTTTTTACCCTCCAAAGACTCTTTGATTTTCCATAAAGAAGGTTGTTTTTTCTGCAAAAATATTTTCCTCTAAAACAATATCGTTTCCCCATTGTTTTTTATATCATTATAGATTCCAGAATGTGAGAAAAGGCAGAAATTATGCAAAAACACACTCATCAGTTGTCCAAGAGTTATCTTACATTTAGGGGGAAAAAAAAATCGAGCTATTTGCCGAGGACAATTTTCTCATTCTAAACATCAAATAAATGATGAAAGGACCAGCTCAGGGTGCTCTTTCATACTTTTGGAATTAGGTGTCTAGTCACGTATCATAACTAGCTGTTGAGTGAGATGGAAGGCAAAAAGAAAAGGCCACCAAAAAAAGCTGTAACAATGAATTTCAGGTCCATTCTGCTCAGATGAATCCTTCTGTATTTCTATAGGTTTAAAACAGACAAAAAGCAAGATAATCCTAGAGTACTAGTCTTCAGAAGTAATGCCTGAGGAGAAAGTGAATTGAGTGCTGGCACACTGGAAGCTGTTTTCTCTTCAAAAGACCAACAGGGAAGACAACATATTTCTCCATAACACAATTGTCTTCAGCTGTCCTTGAAATGATTGACAGTCAGCATTAAGCTTTAGGGATGCTCAGACGATATTTAATGTCAGGTTCAATGTTGAATGCGCTAGTATTTTAAGAACAACACCTGTTCCAAAGTCTTTGAATACTACTATCAGTCCCAGAAAACAGAAGGAGTCAGAAGCACTTGGCAAGATAAAGTCCAAATGAAGACTTTTTTTCTACTGTTAAGGAAGTCTCTCTACTGTCTGCGATTTGAGAATATTTTGTTTGGTTCTTCATCTCACTGTGCCTCCCCTTCCCCCCTCCTTCCCCTGCCACCCTTTCTTTTTTCCTTCTTTCTTTATTTGTTTTTAGATTGAGTGAGCAAGAAACACCATTACTCTGTGAGTAGGTTGTTCCTTACCTGCTTTTTTCTTTTAGTCACTTCAACACAAGGTAAGATGAGCTTGCTTGTGGTAAAGCAAAACTGCTGTAGTAACTGCCTTTGTTAACCTTTTCCAGGCTACAGCATATGTAACATATGTACCTTGCTTTTCTTTCAAAAATTCATTTCCTCAGAATAGTACTGGGAGCAGTTAATGCTCTGTAAACTCATTCCTTGCCTGATTTATTTTAATATATTCATGTACACCTATTTGCTTACATTTCTACATGTGCTTGAGGCAGTGTTTTTGTTGTATTTCTATTGTTTGTTGCCCTGAAAAATACTCTGAGCACCCTTCCTTTACATCCAAAAAGACTGGGAATGCGTACAAAATTGATAAAATAGAGGTTGAATGTACAAATGTAATGATAATAATAAGAGAAATCTGTTTTCAGGATAAGCCTATTTACTCATTCAAATGTTAGCACAGAGGAAAGTAGTATATGCTTGGAGAAGGAAAAAAAGGTACATTTACAGAAACTCTCTAGTGGGAATCCTGACAATCATCTAAGGTTTAGAAACACTAAAGAATTTCTTCCACTTGCACAAAGTACATGTTCATTCAAATATATGTCACTTCAAATATACAGATTTGTTTTGATCACTGCACTGTGTATCAGGTTTCTACCCCCAAACCATACAGAGTAATAGTCTTTTGTTACTCAGAAAAAAAAAAAATCCCTTATTTAATGACTCATTTCATTCTTAAATTTTAAATGCTTGCCTTGAGTTCAAATACAGAGTTTTTCTCTGAAGTAATGATGTGTTCAACTAGTCCAACTTCACATTTATAACATCAATCTAAGATTAGTGTGATTATTGAATTATATAGCCTCTGAATGGAAGACCTGCAGAATTATCATTCTGTCTTATTTCTGTCTAGCAAAATAATAAGAGACCACCCTAGAATTTGAATACATCAGTATTTTCTGTAGCAATAATGTGGTCTCTGAATAAAACATACCATAACGACCTTTTTTCATGATTTTAAAGTGATTGCATACTAAAAATAATGTCAGAACACATTTTTTTTTGTTGAAACAGATCCTTAGGACAAGAACTCAAGAATTAAGAAACACGGTCTTAAGATGCCTTGAAACCCTTCCAATTCCATCTTTCAGGTCCAATTTCAGTTCAAGTTATAATCAGAAGTCACTACAGCCACTGAAAGTGATAACCAGAAACTGACCCTAAATTATGAAGTTCTACACTCCCAAAACTTGTGCCAAAACAAGAGGAAATGATTTTCCAGTTAGCTGCCTAATCTAGCCACTCGGTTACTTCCAGCAAAGAGCAACAACACAACACAGGTTCCAACATCCAACTCCTGGTTTATATTAAAAATCACATTTGCCTTTTTTAGTAATGGAACTATGCCGAGGTACAGCACTGCTCATGTCTAATAGAGACAAGTAGAGAGGCAAGGTCGGCTTTTTTTGAGCTCTGAGGCTCTCAGGCAATATTTTTTCCAGTGTTGACTGTATATTTTTCCAGTGACAAATAAATGATTAATTCAGAACACCACATTATTTACCTGTTCAAGGATATAAGTAAAAACACTAAACAATTCTGCATTAACATAACAGCAACAATACAAGTATCTTTGGAAATTTCCCTCTGGCCAACCCACTTCATCTCTACGACAAAGAGCTAGATCAGCTTCCCTGCTCTTATTCCTTCAGAGGGACAGTTTGACAGACCACCAGATTTTCCACTGTCACTGCTTTGAAATCTCTTTGACTTTGATCAGTGCTTGTCATAGTTTGAGTCACCCTTCGTTGGTCAAAGGATTTTACAGAACCACAGAATCAATTCAGTTGGAAAAGACCTCTGAGATCGAGTCCAACCTATGACCAAACACCACTGTGTCTACACCAAGTGCATTGTCCAGTCTTTCCTTAAATATGTCCAGGGACAGTGAAGAATTTCTTTCTAATATCCAACCTGAATCTCTCCTAGGACAGCTTGAGACTGTGTCCTCTCGTCCTGTCACTGGTTGCCTGGGAGAAGTGACCACTCCCCACCTGGCTATAACCTCCTTTCAGGCAGTTGTAGAGAGTGATAAGGTCATCCCTGAGCCTCTTTTTCTCCTGGCTAAATAGCCCCCAGCTCCCTCAGCCACTCCTCATAGGACATCCTCTCCAGACCCTTCCCCAGCTTCACTGTCCTTCTTTGTACCCACTCCAGCACCTCAATGTCCTTCCTGAATTGAGGAGTCCAGAACTGAACACAGCACTCAAGTTGCAGCCTCACCAGTGCCGAGTACAGGGGGGCAATCAGTGCCCTGGTCCTGTTGGCCACACTATTGCTGATACAGGCCAGGATGCCATCGGCCTTCTTGGCCACCTGGGCACACCCTGCCTCATGTTCAGCTAGCTGTTACCCAGCATCCCCAGGTATTTTTCTGCTGGGCAGCTTTCCAGCCACTCTGCTCGCAGTCTGTAACTGGAGCGTTTTGTCTTTGTGACATGGACCATTCTGATCCTGGAGTCTGATTAACAGCTTCCTTCCCCTGGAAGCTCAGTTCTTGCTTCCCTACATCTGACACTGCTGCAATTCCTTGAGCCTGTTTGAGGGAGAACCCCCAGGCAGCCAAGAAGCACTTTTCTGCTTCTGAAGTTTTTGTGATACTATTAAGCAGCACATTGCCTGGTATAGAGAGGATAGAATTCACCCTGAATGAGACAGAATTTCACAACAAAGTTGCAGAAAGCTCATTGACTCAACCTAGCAGACATCACCAGTTTGTTTATGAGACAGAAAAGCAAGTGCTGGGGGTAGCTGGGGAAGAATGGGGGAGGAATCTGACCCTGCAATCTGGAAAGATCACTGTAAACAGAGGCTTTCAGCTCTGTACCAACTGACAATGATGCAAAAGAGACAACCTGGTTCTACCCACTGTGCCAGTGGAAGTATGCTGACATCACATTTGGTATGCTTAAATCTGTGTGTTCTCATCAGGCACCTTCCAATCACACCTTAAGGGTAACTAAAACAAACAGAAATCTGATTCCATTTTATCAGGAAGGAAAAAAAAAACAATTATGAAAACTGCTGCTTAGGTGCGAAGTTCCTTTTGTTGGTACTTGAGCATGGTTTTAATTGGAAAACATATTTGAATGTAGAAGTTGCTCAGCAAATAGAAAATTAACAAATAATCACCATTGACACTGAGCAAGAAGGAATTTACTCAGCTTGATCTTCATATTAGACTGATCATGTAAGTCTGTCAATAAGAATGTGAAGTACACACTTAATTTGGAATCTGGTCACATATGACAGACAGGAGATAATTATAGAACTTCAGCTGTCATTTTATAGTATAACCATACACAAAATTGTTGCTCTTTTTAAAATACAAATTAATAAGGCTATTTGCTGAATCTCTGCTAATTTTGCTTCTTGAGAAAGTCTCACAGGTTTTCAGAAACAACCACCTTGGTGTGTATTTAATCTATTTAAATAAATAAATAGCTCATTCAGAATATTTACATATGTGTATATATATGTATATATGAAAACATTAGGACGTAATTTCCTACCGTGCAACTATTTTTGAATGCTTTGCCTAATCTAAATAGAATTAAGAAGCAACAATGTGCAAATTTTCTATTCAAAAGCTTGAAGTGAAATAACTTGCTTCAGACATTCAGTTTCATAATCTTTGGTGGTAGGGTTAACTATAGGCTTATATTTGAAATATTTTCACACGTGAAAATGCTATTTTGTCTCAAAAATGTAAAAAGCAAAACAAAACAAAATCAACCAAAACCTCTAAACTACAAACCATTCATTTGAAAATACTTATGTTTGTTTTCCAAACAGGCAATAAACACATTGCTAACGGAGGGGGCAAAAAGTCTTTGGATGCTTACTGTTTGGATGGGGGGAAAACATTTTGAGAAAGCATTAACTTAAATTAAGATGTCATGAACACAAAAGATATTTTTGACTTGAAAGAAGGTGACAATATAACAGCACATAGGCAGATCCAAGAGCTCTGCCATGCAAATCCAGAGAAACAAACCTTTAAGGCTGCTCTTCCACATGTCTAGCACAGGTAGTGGGAAATTTGCAGGAGACCTCTGCAATCTCCTGTACAGCTAATAGTAACCCCAAAATTAATCTAATTGCTTCACTTAGCAGATATTATAAGTTTTATATGTAAAGAATTCTTATGTATACCAAACTGCAAAAAAAAAAAAAAACTTCTGGGAGAATTCTGAGCAGCTGAAGAACCTGCCAAGAAGTTGTTTTATACATTTTTGAGATATGAAGTATTTCATGCTGTGATTTATAACTGCTAATTAGACATAAATGACTGCAATAGTAGAGCTACAAAAGTTCTGCCAATGAATTTTTGAAAATGCCGTGCAAAGCAAAGCATATTTTCTAATATTATCTGGAATCCCTTCTTGCACTTTTGCCCGGAATTAGAATTATCCCTCTTCTGGATTAAAGATGCATTGGTGGATTAGTCTATCACTGATGACAACATAATATATCCTTCCTAGAGGCTTAAACTGAAAAGAGGTCTGTTAACTACAGACTATATTAAATGAACAGCAAAAAAAAAAAAAAGACGAAAAAAAGGACATTGGATACAAGACAGTATTTTAATGTTTAAATACCATCCTGAGGGAGGTCAAAATTTGTGAAACATAACCTCAGGTTCAATGCCGTGTATCAGTCCTGTTCTTTTCACAGACTGTGTCACCTGTAAAACTAGTAAGATATGGGACTGATTGCTGCAAGGATTAGCCACAAGTATTACTTTTATCTTTAGCCACCTGAGCAAGCTCAGGAATACCAGCCACACAGGCAATTTAAATGAAAAATAAATTGGTTTTAATTTTTCTGCTTGATGTTCAGATATGTATGCACATTTTGAAAAATTGTGATTCTTTATTTGAATTTTTTTTTTTGGCCAGTGAAAGAAGTATTAATTTTATATTTAAATTTAGCATTCCCAAAGCATAAAAGCAGATGAGCTGTTTCTGAACTGAAATGCTTTAAATTTCTGAAAATTTGTTTCAGATGACATGAAGTTGATTCATCACTTTACTCTTAATGCTCTAAAGGAGATGTTATGTTATTCTGTATATTAAGAGACATGCTTCCAGTTTTCCATAGAATAATATCATCCTGCAAAGTTTTTCTAGATGTAAGACTACATAATTCATAAAACATCTTTCTATGTGAACTTCCTGGAATATTTCACATGCCAATAATCGTACAATGACAACTTCTAGAATACCCCTGTTTAATATTTAAGCCAAATTCTGGAAAACTAACTAAAAAGAAATATTTCATTGACTATAACAAAAAGATAATATGCTGTACTTTCTGGTGAACTTAAACACCTAATTACATTCTTCTTCAATTATATCCCAAAAAAGAGTAGATGAGTTGTTAGCATTAAATTCCCATGTAAGATGCTGGGGTCTGTTTTTTCTTTATGAAAAGGTCAGTCCTTCACTTCATGAGGGTCAGTAAAATCATTGGCTTAAAAAGGTAGCTCAATTTGTGTATAGAATTCAGCTAAGAAATAAACTTTCTACCACACTTGCCTGTTGGTGTCACTGAGAAGATGGGGATTAGATATTTTTCTGGTGTTTAATTTAATAAGAGACCTGGATGTCATCACAAGAATTGCTTGCTAAATTGAATCTTTGAAAAACAGTATAGAATTTGTGAAGTATTTGTGTGTACAGCTCACAGGCTGTGTGCTCCATTATTTTCCTTTCCAAAGGAAACCATTGTAAAGGGGGAGGGTCCTGAACACAAAGAAAGGAAGGACTGCTTTTCTGGCAAGTGACAGTATCAGCAACAAAACTCTAATAAGAGCTGTGTGCTTCAATATGCAGTAAATAATACCCATGCGCTTTGTAGAAATAAAAGGATGGAGGAAGGGGGAAAAGGACTTTGAGTTCTGTAGTCAAATGAATTTAAAGGTACATCTAAGTAGTCTTATGGGAGATTGCTTTGTAGTGAAGTATCAGTTACACACAACCCTGGATCATAATTATCTGTATCCTCAGAGTAGCAGAGCAGTTATAATGCAGTTCTGTGCTTCTCTCCAATTGATCTCAGTGACTGCATCATTTTCTTGACATTTTACAACTTACTGATTCAGTAATCACAGTTCAGTTGTCTTAATCATACAATAATTGAACCATAGAGAAAATGCCAATAGATAATCAATCAAGAATAAATCAAACCAATTAGATAGCAATCTTTTCAGCCCAGAAATAGCTAAGAGCAACTCAAATCTGAGTTTGTTTGTCCTCCACTATCGATGTCTAGATATCTTAAACGGGAACTAGAAGGAAGACAGTCCATTTTGGCCCAAACCTGCTATCTCCCTGCACCTTTTACTTGCTTTAATATGCGTGAGCCCCGTTAAAGAAGAAACAAAAGTCAAGATACAGGCGAGTTCCCCCACGGCCGGAGGGGGAGCACGCCAGCCGTGCAGGAGAAGGCAGCGCCTTGCCGGCGGAGCTGCCCGGCGGGGCCGAGGCGGGCGGCGCGGGAGGAGCCGTGCGCGGCGGGGAGCGGAGCGGAGCTGCGCCGGGACCCGCCCGGGGCCGGGACCTGTCCGTGGTTCTGAGGCCGGGACCTGTCCGTGGTCCTGGGGCCGAGCCGCCACCGCTGCCGGCGCCACAGCCGAGGGGCCCTTGGTCCCTTCCTGCCTGCCTCCCTCCACTAACGCCCAGCAACAGCTGCTGCCACTGCTGAGCCCGATTTACAGAAATTCAGCTTTTAGGGAAATTTCGTACCCCCCCAAGTCTGGGGGTACTAAAGAAAAAAATTACCCCCAAACCCCCAGCCAAAACCCTGCCCAGGCTCTCAGCGTGCCTTTCCCCGGCGGTCTCTCGGCTGCCCGGGGCGCGGGGGAAGCCCCAGTCCAGCGCACAACTTTCCTGCAGGCAGCTGGGCTTCAGCCTCCTCGGAGCCTCCGCGCAGGGGATCGAAGACGGAGGGGACCCGGCGCCCTCCTCGCCTGCAAAGCTATGGAGAAGCCAGGCAGGAGAGTGGGAGAGGCTGGGAGCTCCCTCGCCTTCCTCTCCTCCTTGTCGGCTTCTGGAACCAGGGAAAGCCCTGGGGGGCGGAGAGGAGGGAAGAGGAAGCTCCCACCGTACGCGCAATGCCCTCCGTGCATCCCCTTCCCCGGGTGTCCAGAGCCCCAGCCCGGACTCACGTGTGCCGTCAAACCGGGTGGCGATGGTGTCGAGGAAGGTGTTCTGGGGTGCCAGTAATCCCTTCATAACCGGCATTTTTCCAGCGCGGTGCGAGGTTCCCCATCAAAGTTTGTCTACGAGGGTGGTTCGAGAAGAAAGTGCAGAGGGCGCCCGGGGGAAGGTAGGGAGAGAAGAGGCGGAGGGATAGGGAGGAGAAGGAGGATGGGGATGCCGCCGCGCCGCCTCCGGCGCCGGGAGCCCCCCGCTCGTCAGCCCCGGCCCCGCCGCGGGGAGCCGCGCACAGGTGCGGAGCCGCGCCCACGGCCGGCAGCGCCCGCTCCCCCTCCCCGCACCCCTCCAAAGGCAAGGGGGAGGGAGGCGCCGGTGGAGAGCCGCCGTGGGGTAGGGCGGGCTGGAGGAAAGCACGGAGCTCGGGAAGAGCCACATTTATCCACCTGTAGCGGAGCCGAGTGGGGCGGGGCAGGGCAGGGACC
>VZTE01001513.1:451223-541355 GCA_013397775.1 Eulacestoma nigropectus
GGGGCTGCGGAGCCTCCTTCGCCCCCGACCGACTCAGACATCTTTGGGCTCTAGCACCTGAGAAGGGTCCCAGGCATCTCAGCTCAAAGAGACCCTGAGCAACGATATCGCAAAGTAAAGCATGGGCTCTTACTTTGCTGAAAGGAGAAACACTCTTGACGGATAGCAAATGCCTCTGGAGGTGCTCACTGGAGAGTGAGACTAGGACATGGACAATGCTCCACCAGTTGCGTGGCCTCAGGCCTTATTGCATGGCAAGGCTATTTCATTTATTTAAGGAATACGCATTTTGCTGTGATTGTTAATACATCCTATAACATTCTTTCAATGTTCTTCCCTGAAAAATTCCTGAAATAATTCTTTTTTTTTTTTCTGCCAGCCAAAGAGAGAATTAAGACACATCCTAGCACAGAAGGTCTAATGTGTAAATTCAAATAAATAAATACGTAACAATAGTAATAAATAAGTGGCATTCCATATTCAGTTGAGTAACCTTCTCAGACTGGTATCATGGCTCTTTAAATGCAGATAACTCTCCATAGTACAGTCATTTCACTTACTGTAACAGCACTGGCAAAACTTCCCCATGTTCTTTCAGGATTGAAAGACCCTGGAGAAAAGAAGTGGGAGTACACTCCCTAATCTACAAAGTCACTGTGCAGAGGAAGCCTGTTGGGTTCTTGCTATTTTACAGTACTGCTATTTGTATTTTTTGCTATTCCTGTTTATTTAGGATTCTCTCTTTCTCCAGATGGTTAGAAGACTTTGATTCCCACTTTTAGCATAAGCAGCACTGAGAGAGGTTACAGAAGAGAAAAAAGGGTCTTTCATTACAACAGATAATTAAATGTAAAAAAACCCCAGAACCTCAGGAAATGCTGATGCACAGGGTTTCTAGCACAATATAAAGCCTTCCAATGGTAACCTCACCTTGGATCTGAAGAATGCAGCAGTATTTCTCTCAGATCATGAATCTGTCCATTTGCCCTTGTACTAGAAGCCTTTTACAAACTACTTGATATAGAGCTGCCAGATCAGTTTTCAGAAGTAGCACATGAACTGAGAGACTGCCTGTACACTACTTTGGAAGTCTCCAAGATCTCAAAGTACTATCAGTTTCTTGCTACCTGATAAATTTCAAATTCCTGTCAGCCTTGTCTTTAAAGTATATAAGCACCAGCCTTATCCTTAAAATGTACAATTTTTAATACTGAATGCCAGCAATTTTTAATTTTTGTTATTATTCTCATATCTTCCAGTTAAATATAAGCAGAGCCCCAAAATTAATTTCTCGTGATAGTTTTCCATTTAGTCTCTCTGGCTAGTTGGGTTTAATGGTACAGCACGTACCTACTAGTGAAATAAAGAAAATCCTGGTTCAATACTAGGAATACCCACAAGAGCATGATCAAGTTTTCACTTCTGACAAAGTGCTCAGCAACAGAGGTTGTTAAGGTAAATCCAAACCTTTGAAACCTGACAAGGGACTTGCCTTTTTTGTAGCCTGTGTGCTGCAGTTGTGTTTCAGCTTGCATTTTTTTTCCATGGCCTGCCCAAACACTATGTAAGTAGGGATACAGTGAAGCAGAAAGGAATATAATAGTCCTACTACAGGCAGTCAGGAGACAGTAATCCATACATACATTTAAAGATAAAAATTAATTTCTCAATTTTGGTCATCACGAAAGGGAAAAAAGAGATGATTTTCCAATGGATTCAAGTTGTTATCTGACAAGTCTGTGAGTCTATAAGTGGCCACACCAAGTCTGAGCTGTAATCATAGTGTTTTGAGGGCTGTATGACATAACAGCTTCAGTAAGTTTAGACCTTTATCAAGAGCTCATGGAAATTTCTTAATCAGGAGACAAAAAATGTTTTAATAAAGCCTCAGGACATGGGCAAAGAATGCCAAAAAATTGTGTGAACACACACCTCAGAAAGGATGGATAAATGCCAGAGGAGTTACACGGCATATTACATGTTGATAGGATTATATACAGTTATTGAAACTTATTCACCACTGGCCAGAAGGATGAGATAGAAGCGGCAGCGAAAGCTCTACCAACAGGGAAATTCTGCTGATGTACGAGAGGGAGGCATACCAGAGGCATACCAAACTCTTTATAAGGAGGACATGCTGAAGGCCTCTTCATCTCTGAGAACTTCAGGAAAGAAGAAGGAAGTTTGCTGTTCTTTACAAGTACTCACAATCATGACATACTGTTATAAATTGGTTATGGAAATAGATACCTGCTACGAACAATTGGTAACAGTTAAGCTACTAAAAATTTTGTTTGTGTTGTGTGTATCACAAAGCAACCACTCAAATGCCTCTGAAGTAGAACTAATAAAACACATTACAAAAATAATGTACATAAAAAGCCACAAACTACAAAAGAAGAGACATTGAAGTGCAAAATTCTATTTTGCAGTTGTATTTAGCATACTCTAGAGACTTTTACTCGTAAGAGTAATCCTCCTTAATAGAGGCTGGTACTTCAGTTACTTCAGGTAACTGCAAAACACAGAAGCCTAAAGTTGCTCAAAGCAGACAAATTTAACAGGCTGAAATTTCAGTGAGTTAAGAAGAAATAATTCAGAAAGGCAGACAAGAGCTGAGCCTATGTAAAAGGGAGGTAAAGGGAGAAGCTGAAAGTTTGCAGTCAAGTCCTGGAAAATTATTTTTTAAGCTTTAAATGAAAAGTAAACTAGGGACTCTAAATAGTCACAGACTGCTTTTCATTTGGTCTTCATTTTTTTTTAATGTTTATGGAAAATTAAAATACAAACCCGAGTGATTTTTGTCTTGTTTCAAGAAGACAGCTTTCAAGTTTGCTATATTAATTTTTAATATCTGGGATATCTGGACATAGTGCCTAGTATAGTACGTGTTTTTTGCTGGCAAGGACAGGTAAGCAAGAGCTGGAATTTAACTTTGACTTTTGTGTATAAATCTATATCCAATTTAAGTAAATAGCCCGCACCCCATATTCCTGTCTTTTTCACTGTAGAACATTTTGCTGAATTCAAAAACATAAATATATGTAAAAAGATAAGATAAAAATTATAGATAGACAGTTCCAAAGCTGAGAAATTAAGGCCTCATAGCACTGCTGCTACTCTTCAGGATGCCATAACCATCCAGAGGTTGCAAATGAAGTTTACTCAGGGGCTTGCAGTTTAGACCAGAAGGACTATCTAAGAAAATAAGGTTTGCTACTTCAAATTATTCAACAGTATATAAATAAAATCTCAGCCGTACATTTCCCCCTACTTATCCACAGCTACTTGGACACTCAACACAGCACATTACATTGTGAGGCACTGCATAATCTTTTTTAGATCTTGCTCGTAACCCAGAAATGAGGGCATGGGCAGAGTTTTGCACAGAATATATGCAAGGAGGAGCATGTTGTAGCATTTTTGGTCATAACTGTGCACCTTCTTTTCTTCACTTATGATTTAAACAACAGAACTTTTTACAAATTTTGTTATCAATATTCCACAGTACCATGAATTACCTCATAAAACAAGAAGTTAGGAGTTGCTTCCCCAGCATAACCATTTGACCTCAACTTACCTGCTACAATTATGCAAAAGAAAACAGCTAATGAAAATCAAATTAACAAGGACTGCCTGCAGCTTACTTCTGTGCTTGAAATTGCCACCCACTTATTTGTTTGTTAACCTTGGCATCCAGTGGAAAAAAAGGGAATTATGAAAGAGCCTGAAAATACTAGGAAATGGCAAAGAATGGCAACCTGCTGTTCATCTGCCATGAACAGGCTAATTTAGTCTGAAGTAGTGCGTGTCAAGAATATTATCCTGATAAATGATTGTTGTGCTTCAAGAAACGCTGGTCCCCACCTTTTGTTGTGCACGTCAACAACAGAACTTTTCAAGAGTAGAGCTGCATAATTAAAACTCTGACAAACAAGGGACAGTTTGGGTTGAAGTTTAAATGCAAGGCCAGCACCTCTGGCTCAGGAGGAGACTAAGTTCCTATAAAGTGGAAAAAGTTGCAAGCAAGCAGAAGAATCCATACATGACGGTACTTTGAATGAAGTTAAAGATTCAAACCTCAATTTTCCTCTGCTCCTGGCAGACACCCATGAAACATTTTGGCAAAAGCCTCATTTCTTTTTAGTACTGGTGTTAAAGGATGCAAACTTAATGTTCAGAGATGTGCCATTCACTAACGTACTGAAAAAGCACTGTGGTAGATGCATAAGGTCTAATTATACTGATATCACCATCATATTAGGCTGCAATTTATGCTTCTGTTTCCTTTTGAAATATATAGGAAATCACGGATAAGTTTAATTTCATTATACATATTGCTCAACTATGTAGAATAATGATTTATACAATATTGATTTGGGTCTCGTATAGTTAGAAAGCTCTTCATACACTCACAGACCTGGGTTTCATGTGTCCATCATATTTACAAAGAGAGAAGATGCTGTCTCCTGTCTTCTATAAAGCAGAAAGTGAATTAAGACCTAAAGGTACTCTGTTGTCAAACCAAAAAATGATTCAATGGTGAATAGACTATCAGATCTCAAAATTAATAAGGTTATAAAATTTCTGTTTCTGTTTCCACTTTCCTATCTATGAAAGCAGAATCATAGTTTTCACCTCAAAGGATTGTGTGGACATGGTTAATGTTCACATAACAACAAAATTTCACAAAAACCTCTGATAAAGCTAGAAACAAATTATCAGCTTTTATTGAAGAGATTGGATAGTGTTCAGAAAGTTATTGAACCACATTTCAAGCAATGAGGAATGAAGAAGACACACAATTGCTCTAACATTAATTGAGCACCATCATGTGGGGAAAAAATAACCATTGTTTAATTGAAAAAAGTACTGCATAAAGGAGAAATGTACCTCTATGCACAGAATTAGCATCCAAAGCTGAATAAACAATATCTACTTTGAGTGGAGTTTGGTTTTCATCTGAAAACAAAGCCAAACCCCTCAGCAAACTAAAGCCAAATCCTCAAAAATAATACTACTAATATTAAATAAAAATTAAAACAAAATAGCTACACTACAATACTGGTGACGAACTTTATGGTTAACTAAATAGGAACAGAATTTTGTTCTTAACATCAATGCAATAAAATAAAGATAAAAAGAAAGTTGAATTCAGCAGAGACTGAAGCACTGTAATGGCTTATTTTGTATTTCCTGGATATGAAAGACATCATAAACCTTTTGCCCTCACTGTGGCATTAGAGGCAATGTTGATGTTAAAGGATGTTGTAGATTATTCTACATCTCAAAAAAAGTTCCCTATTCAGTTCACCTGTTAATGAGGACTGTTAATTTTGGTCCCAATCCTTTCTTTTGAAAAGGAAAGAATTCACTTAGTGAATACCAATATAGCTGTTGAGAATATTTTTTCTAGTAATATCAGAACTTCACTTATTTATGATCTGGAGTTTAAAATAATTTCATTATGAAATGTAATCCATTACCATTTATCTGCTTGAATTCAAAGGGTACAATATCAGAATTATTTGCAAGGCAAGATTGTTCTCAGTGAAAACAAAGGAGAACTCAGTCCAAAAGTTTAAGAGGTGATACAGATTGTATAGGAGACATAGAAGGATGCTTTGAATAGAGAATTATTACAAGCGCAGCTCTAGGTATGGGATTAGCTCTTAAGCCTTAAACATCATCTTCCTACATGCAGATGTAAAAAGTGATTCCTCCCACAGATCGCCCAAAGTTAATTAGAAATTGTGCTACCATGCTTCCACACAGATATCCCCTGAACACTGGGAAATAGCTATCTAAATTTCATGATCACTTTCTAAATACCATTACTGAAAAGCAACTCCAAAGACAGAACAAATTCCTCCATAAATACACCTATTTTAAAATCCTTAAACCAGATCAGTCTAAAATAATTTTTTCTGTTCCCTACCCGGTATTTTTTGAGCACAATTTATATTGTGCTTAAGCTTCTTCAACATCACCAAAATAACTCGCATGACTCAGCCATATTTTTCCTGACTTGCACCAGTGCAATAAAAAGCAGGATGAGACACACCAGCTGGTTTTACTTTATTAATATTTCTGACTTGCAAAGCACCACAGGTAATGCTGAAAGAATTAAGCAGTACAGCTATGCTGGTCCCTAGCAGTGTTGTGGTGCTAATGTGAATTAATATTTTGGTGACCATTCATGAAGTGACAAGACAGCAAGAAGTGACAGCAACATTGTTTGTTATAAATCACTACAAGTCACGAAAGACTACTAAGAAACAGAAAACTCAAAAGGAAACAGAATAGTACTTCACTAGATGTCATCTTCAATTTTGTTTTCATTGCAACTGCCTTGACAGAGGATTCATTAATAAAAAGCTTGTGTGGCATTACTGAGTCTTATTCTTTCTTTTCTCTTTGATTTTACTGCATTTTAAAAAGTGAAAATCTCATATAAAAATATAAGATTAATGGCTAAAACAAGTTAGAGAGCACTGGAAAATTCCAGGCTCATAATGTGCAAGTATTTCTAATCGCTTCATATCATCAAGACAAAGAAATTAGTGCTAAGATGTATCTATTTTTAATAGACCTTTATATTAATACATAAATTAGACCTGACATCTAATTTTTCTATCAAAAACATCCTCTAGAGAGAGACCAGTGTGAATTCTTTGATATTTAGGGGTTTTGATGGTAAATATGGATACCACTCAATTATATGGCTTGTTTGGGTGCGAACAGTAATAGCACTTTTTCTCTAAGGTGCAATTGGCAAGCTTTGCAGAAGTCAACAGCAATAACTTGAAGTCAGATATTAAGTTTTGCTTTAGAAAACTCCCAACAGGGAAAACTGAACTTCTCCCCATTATGTAGGTAGAATCAGCATATTTTGTTGTGCATTTCATAATATCTAAACAATAGATGAATACTTCGTTTTTTTCCTTGTCCCCTTCTCTCCTTCTCCAGCTAGGAAGAGGTACTATTACATTTAGTGGTCTGACAATTTTGTTGCCTCAACTAACTCTTGGCAAAGCTAAACTCTTGGTCTATGTGAACTTAATTCTTTTAGCATTGTTTTACATAGAAATGACTCAGGGTTAATACTTACAGCAGGTCAACTATACCTTCTACTTCAATACACCTAATAAGTGACCTTAATTGACATGTACTTTAAAGGTATCTTGAGGTCCTTAATCTTTGCCATAGAACATTATAAATACAATGATCACAGAGATAAAAAAGTGCATTTGATGTATCATTAAAATGTCATAAGCAGTAGCTCAAGAAATTTCCAAAATTGTTAGAGAAAAATGTGTTTAACTCTAAAACAAATTACTATAGTTCCATAATACCTGTCCATAAAGTATAAATGCACATTAAAAAGCCCAAGATGATTTATTAGTATAAATACAGACTCACCAAGATCAAATGCTTTGCCGAGGGTTAGTTGAGGCAATAATAAATTTGTCAGACCGCTAAATGTAGTAATACCTCTTCCTAACTGGAGGAGTGAAGGGGACAAGTAAAAAAAAGAAGCATTCATTTAAAAAATATTTAAAGTGGGTTAGACTCTTTTTTCAAGGATCCTTGCATCAGCTAGAATAGGTAAGTTTAGTAAAGATACTGCAATACATACATCCTTTCAGAAATATAAGAAAGGCAATAGGTGACATTTTCCACAGATTTTAGATAAAGCTTTTAACTACAGTTACATGACTTTTCTATTATACCAGTGATCATTGAATTTTCTTCTCACTTAAGTCAATTGTATGATTGTTTAAAAATAAACTAAAAAACTCCTAAACCACAAAAAATCCTCCACAACGTCTTTATGTGTAGTAAATCCTATTTCTACATTACAAGTTCTTCAGAAGACAACAGTTAAACTGCAAGTAATTAAGGAACAAGAGTCTAACTTGATCCATCGAGGCTATAACAGATCAGCCTTAATACTGATTGATTTGCTTTTTAATCTTCTCCAACTCATCAACTTCTTTTCCATCTTAATAAGAGTTTCATTAGTTGTTCTTCTCACAAGACCATTTAAACAGAAGAACCAGCAGATATTTCAGAATTCACAAGTAATGTTTCTCTACCTAGAAGATACTCCAAATCTTCACAAATAAATTAAACAAACAATCCTGTTTTCACCTTTACTAGAAAAGCATACAACTTACTCCCTTATTTTGGAAAGATTTTTATAAATGTGTCTTCCCTGAATGTGTACTTTGCGTTAGATACTTGCAAAGAGGAGCACTGCAAGGGATAGAGACAGAAAAGGAACACCGTGGGAAAAAGGGTTCGCTGTTCAGAGAAAAAGAATCTCAACGACTAAGGTAAAGAATTGGCAAAGAAATCCTACACAAGTAGACAGATAAGGAAACATCTAATAGGTGAAAGTTACCATCTTTGGCACAGGACTGAGCTTTAGATTAAATCTGTTGTGCAACAGACGTGACATCAGGCAAAACAGGGTTTAAGTAGGAGAAGATAAAATCTAGGGAGAGAAGAGTGGGCAGCACACCAAGTCTAAGAATGAACAGCAAGATTCAGGCAATGAAGAGGCCAGGAAAAAAGTAAAAAAAGAAAAAATAAAAAAGTACAGCATTTTTGTCGGTAACTGAAACAGTTGTGAGAGTATGGAATTCAGGATTAAGGTGAGTTTTATGCTGGAATCACAACTAATTAGTTTTTGTGTGCTCTTCTCCCGGCTAACCCCCAACAGGGCAGAAACAAGTTATTTTTGGCCTTTGTCTGAAAAAATGAATCTTGAAATCCAGTCAGCTCCAAAATACACTGTACTAGTCTGCATGACACTTTGAACCTGAAAAATTTTAGTTTTTATTTAGATTTTGATCTGCCCCACTTTTTTTCAGTATTTCAAAGAATTAGGGATTTCAGGTGTGTCAATCCTCTATTAGCTACCTTCTATATAAAACCTTTCATATACTTTTATATGTTCCATCTATAAGCGGTGCTCTGATCCCACAGCAGATCCAAGCAAGTAAAGCCTTGGGTATGCACAGCTCTTTGCACAGGAAAATTAGTATGGCATAATAGGTAAGGATTAGACTGAGAATCATATTACAGGATAAGGGCAGATATACATGCAATGGAATTGTAGGAAACGACCAGCCTTGCAGTAGAGGCAGCCTCGGAGTCCTATTTATAGCATAATCTACTCCCTAGTCAGGTTGAATTAATATCCTTACCGTTTTTACGTAGACTAGTTGGCATATTCTTGGTACAATTTTCAAGACTAATCTTTTATCTAGGATGGCATTTGCTGTTACAGTGCAGTTTAAAGCTCAGTACAGAATTTGTGTCAGCACTTTTTGTCCCACAAAGAGCTGAAATTAAAACATTAAAACAGATAATGTAACCATTGTCCTGAAAAAAGCTCACAGCTTCTTCCAAGTTCATAATAACGGAACACTGTAAAATCCATGGGCAATTTATAAGTATTGTTTTGAGATTTCTAGGCCATTGGAAAGGTTTCCCAGGTGTTCTTCTGAAGCACATTTATTTTCCAAGAACTAGCATCTTATTCTTCTGCTTGGACTAAAAACCTCTTCAGATTAAGGTTTAAACTAAATTAATTTATTTCGTACTGAGGGAGAGAAATCTATGATCATATTCATGTATTTGATCTAATGTCAAACAGCAGAGGTGGGAATTATTCTATCTTTAGCAATTTAGTGGGATCAAATAATGTGGAATCAAATTCAGGGGGAGCAGAAACATTCAGCTTCAAATTCAAGATTTGGACAGAATTTTCCTACCTTTTAGTACCAGTTTTCTAGTTAAGTTGGTCTACCAGGGTATCCACAGGAAATGACAATCAAACGCCTCACAAAAATTAGCATCACAACTTTATTCAAGTGAACTAGGAAATATATCAACATTATGATCAAGCCTTTATGTATATCTCCTCTATCTGGTCACCTGTCAGAAGATGAACATTAAGGACTGGGTATTTCAAATCTCTATCATCCAAGTTGTTTGAAGTTGTACATACACGTCTAAATGTGTAGGTGCAGTTTAGGGTGTTATCTCAAAGGTATTCGCTTACAGTTTTCCTAAGTAAATTTAATATTACTAAAATATACTTTCCAAATAAACTTATAGGTTCCTGCAATCCAAACAGCTGGTTTTTTCATTAGAAATTAACATCAGATATTTAAAAAACAGGTTAAGAAACAGATATTATCTGTGCTCTGTAAATGGTTGGAAAGATGTATTTACAGCTGGAACACTTCAGAGTTTACTGCCCTGGGCAGAGAATAATCACTTAGTTTTAGTTTGTTATATTCTTTTAGCAGTTGAGATAAGCACTTTGCTATTTTCTCCCTAATTGTCAAAATGTATCCTTTGTGTTTATAGTTTATGATAAACTACATGCAGAATGAATGCTTGAACAACTTGTAAAGAACTGAAACATGATCATAACTATTGCAGAAACCAGGGTTTAGGAGAGGTTTTTTCAGTTACAAGACAAAAGGAATTATAACAAATAATAAGTGAACAATCCATGAAAATGCCTGCTGAAACATCCAAGGATTGTAGTGATAGATATAACATTTGGTAAACAAGAAAAACCAGCATTTGGCAATCAACAGGCAATAGTAGGTTATTAGATAAGTAAAATGAGAGTCCTATTGTCTTATTCTATCATTTTAATCTCATATTTTTCTTGTACAGAACTGAGAAAAACAGAATGCAAAGTCTAAGTTTTCACATAAAAACTGCCAACCTGGCTATGGAATTAATTCTATCCTCTTTGGCAAGACAGGTAAAGTTTATGAATTTATACTGTGGTTCTCAAATTTATTGTAATAACTTTTGACTAATCCTGTTGTTCTTCACAAACATTTGATTTCAAAACTCTGAATGTGTCTTCCAAATTTGGAATATTTGCATATTTAGGTACACTTCCAGACTCTGGAATGAATATTCTACATTTGTTGTAGCTGCTAAATATTGATGTCCTTCTCGTGAAAGTTCATCCCATTCAATTTCACATAGTAACAAGCTTGTTCTAACACCTCTGATATTTGGGCCTCTTATCCTACCTAAAATAGCACAAAATGTAAGATTGCATTTGGACTTTCTCATTCTTTAAACCAAAACAGAGACCACCATGACGTTTCACATTAAGTATTACCACATTTTCTTACTCTGAAGAAGACATGAAAAAATGTTTGCAATTTACTTTTGTTTATCTTTGGAATATTTGTATCTTTACTAAAGCACTTTGTGACTAATAGATGAGAATTACAAGAATTACAGTAGAAAACCTTTTCATATCACAGTTTATTGACTAAAATAAAGGCCAAGGATCAGCTTCAGCCTGTACAAACTTCAATTAAGGTCAGGTAAAACACTGAGTTCAAGGAACTAACAACTAAAGATCAAATTTTTAAAGGTTTTTAGATGCTTAAAGAGGAAGGTAGGAAAGGTACAGGAATTACAAAAATGTTTAATTGCTTTGTGTAATTTTGCTTCCTGAGGATCATTTGGTTTTTTTCTGTAAGTCCCAATGGATGCATGAGAAGGTGTTCTCACTTTCTCCTCCACTGTGCACGAAGCAAATTATTTTTAGCCATCAGGACTCCCATTCTCGACGACACGACTGTTACAAATATTTTGAATACAACTTGTGCTTAAGTAAGTGCACATCTTTTTTCTAAACTTACTTTTCTAAAAAGGAACTTGTAATCAATGCTTTAGTACTGTAAGCACAAGCTTAATGCTCTCCAGAGCTAATCCAGCAAAACACTTAAAACATATGCTAATATAGAACTGATAATATGCTTAACATTAAGCTCTATTTTGTGAAATACTTTTAGCACTTGCTGCAGTGTATTTTTTAAGATAAGCATACTCAAGTATTAAACTCTCAACATGCATTTTTCCAGGACTGTGGGCAGTGTTTGCCTCCAGCCACAGCATGACCTGGTTACTTATATGTTTTAAAGCTCCTGAATAGACAAAAAGCCTAGGTCTCTGCTGGTGTAATTGTACTGATGGCACTGGAGATACAACACAGCTTCCAGTCCTTGGCTTTAAGCTTTGTACAACATATACATTTTGTAAGTTCTCACTGGATCTATTGCTGTCACTGCAGGTGTCATGGACTCAGATCAGATAAACATTAAAAAAAAAAACCTAAAAAAAAAGAAATAATACTACCCAGACTTGATTAGTCAATTCACTTGGCTGTATTTGACCTGGCTTTAAAAAGTAAGTTTTAGATGTACACGGAATTACTTTTTTTTAGCAAAGAAGGGTTTTTTTTAACAGTTTTATTTAGATGTTGTTAAGCCAACAATACATTCTCTTTCCTTAAAAGCCTAAAGAAAGTGTTTCAGTAACTGTTATGTAACAGTTGAAATTGGCAAAAGATAAACACAGTGTTTCCAGCTATGGCCTAAACATAAAATTGACACTAAAGGGGGCGGGGGGGTGGTGTTTCTCCTTTATATGAAAAGCACTCTGTCTCACAGCAACTCATTCTATATTTCCTTCATTATTATTCTCACTTTCTATACAGCCTACGCATACTGAAACTCGCATGTCCTATTTCTAACTATATTTTCTCCTATTTTGTAATTATATTATGGATGGTAAATTAGTTAAGAACTAAACAGAAACAGGAAGGCATTATTTTAACTGAGGAGTGCTGTTCCCATTCACCAAACACTGTTTATAACAGCAGCAAGGCTTTGTCTGCAATACCGAACAGCATGTAACTCAGTGTTATTGTTTATTATTGAATGTGCACATGAAATATTTCACAAAGACATCACTAATGAAGCAGACTGTAGAGACAGCAATACCCAAGGTGCATTGGCCAGAGACCTATCATGTTACTGCAACATTTTCCTTTCAGAAATATAAATACTGAGATGAAAATGGGTGCCATAAAAATTATTTCATAAACCTGTCTCTCCACAGCCCACATTCAGGTGGTTACATAAGTACATGAATGATGTTAGGCAAATGAGTTATTATAATGAAGTTAAATACACAATTCATATCAAACTAATGTTTAAACACCTTTTATGTCTTTGTACATTTTCAAGGAACATTTAACAAGGCTTAAATCTTTTACCACTTATTAAAACAGAGCTGCTCTCTTATGCAAAACCTAAGCGATCAGCTTAAAGAGAAAAGATTAGACAGTAAACGAAATATTTTTCTGTTGAGCACCCATGTGATTTTGAATATTACAAAAGCTGCTTATTTGCATCACAAGGGCCAGATACACAAAAACATTTGAGCACTGAGTATTCTTCCTTTTCAGCATGATACAATTATCATATTAGAAAGAGAATGAGCAGCTGTTAGGTAAATCTGTCCTGGCTAAAATCCACACAAATACTAAATAAAAACTAAAATAAAAGAAGGTCCCTCACCCAGTTCACGTCACTGAGTCTCAAATGTTACCTACCCCTTCTAGTTCCCATTCAAACTTGAGTGAGCACTGGTATTTCAAACACTCTTAGGGATACCCCGGCAGTCTATACTTAAATTCTACTGAAAGTGTATTTCTATACACAAAAACCTCAGAGGGGGACTGGGGCGAAGGAAAAGGAAGTTAGGAATCTTTTTGTAGGCTGCTAAAGCAGGCCTGAGGACCTTAGTTGAGTCTGAAAGGAGAATAGCTAATCCAAGTCACAGGGATTCTGCTGAAGCATACTAAGACCTCACAAAACCAGCTTCAGTTACTGATTGATTTCCCTGTCATCCACTTCCCAAGACTCCTACCATCCCCAATTTCCTTCTGCATTATTGCTTAGAGCCATCAGTAACTCTTTTCCTTCCAAAACTTTGTTTTAGATTTTTTCTATTAAACACATCAGAGTTATACTTTTTTCACTAGCTTCTACCTAAGCACGTAATCTTTGTGATATTGAGTGAGATGACTTCAGGATAGTGTATCAATACTAGCAATTAATTTCCTTCCTTTTATTGCTTTGAACAGCCGTTCAATCTAATTTTCAGGATTAATTATTTTCACTTCCCACTGGTACTGCAGACAGAACACAATGAGCATCCAAGAAAGCTGAAACCAATCCAGCTTCTCAGAAAAGCCTTTAATAATTTGATTTTGCTCATCTCTCCTGATTTAAAAAGGTCTGCTTCGAGTCTTGCAAAACAAATTCCAAATTCGATTTCAACTAGGACTTTCACTATATGGTACTAGCAAGCTTCCAGTGTATAATACTCTCATCAGAACTCATACAAATTCCTGTTTGCTTTAAGCCAGAAGTCTTTTCTTGGTAATACTGCACACGAGTACAAATAGAAAAGAAATTCTAAGAACTTTCTGGACTGAGTGATAACTCATGCTAGCAAGCCTACAGCTCTCTATAACGTTAAAGTAGGATGCCACCTACTGCTAAAGAGCCTGAATTAAAAATAAGAGAAACCAGTTTCCTAATGACATAAAGTAACCTGGAAGCACTCACGACTAATGTTTCATAATTCTGTTGCACAAATCCAATTCTCAGAAAAGAGCTTCACAACCAGCTTATCATGTAACAATTGGTGCTCTATGACTTCTACTGCTGGGGGAGTAGAATTCTTTATGGTTAATTGAAAGAGCACATGCACTGCAAAGGTAAGTTTATATTTACAGAAACTAGCATTACTTTGTGACATAAATTTAGTTTTTGCCTGCCAAATTTGTTCTCCAGCTCACTGAAGTTAGCAGAGGAAGTCTTTGGATCAAAAGCTCTGGATCAAATACCTACAAACAGTGGGCTACTCAATGATGCTTGCTTTGATATCTAAAAGTTTGTTAGAGTCTTGGGGGAAAAAAAAAAAAGGGAAAGGACGTAAGCAATAAAAGCAATTTACTCAGCCTAGGCAGTTTCCTTTAAGCTTCAAATTCAGTTAGCAATGTGTCTAGAAATGTATGTGATTTTTTTTCTGTGTTCCTAAATGCAGAGTATTCTGTAAGTCTTTGCCTTTTCTCATATAATCTAAGAAAAAATCTACTACTACAACCAACCAACAGAAAAGTAGCCTAAAGCAAACAAAACCAGCTTAAGAAGTTCCTGACTTGGTGCTCCTAACTTTCCTGGAAGAGTTTCAGCCTCCTCAATTTTGCAGTAGAATTTGTTCAGCAGCTGCTCAGTGAATCAAATGAGCAAATTTGTCTAGATTCAGAGTAACCTTCAAAAACCAAGTTTCTTTTCCAGCCTGTATGTTTCCTCTGATTCAGGTTATATTGCAGACCTGCCAAAATCTGTGTCAGCACAATGTGTGGGGCAAGGTTCTCTAGCACAAGGTCTGGTGACACAGGGATTTCTGAAGCCACTTTTGCTGCCAGAGGCAGTGCACAGTGCAGTTTCTTGAAGTTGTCCTTTGCTCACAAACTGAGATAAAACAGACATTTCTATCACATTTTAATTACATGTGACCTCTTCAACTCAGGAAAGAGCCATAGTAATTGGACAAATGCTTTATATTTTTTACACAACAGAGAACTATTGAACAGAGAACACAAAGAGGACACCCCCCCTCCCCCCAATTCCATTTATGGTTCTGCGTGCAACTCCTCAGTGCAGCATTCACATTTGCCAGACTTGATGGTTTATAAAGGAAAAATATACTGATTTAGAGGATGGAGAATGAAATTAAGTATTTTCCTAGGGTGTTCAGATCATTTTGAAGCTTTCCTGCACAAACGCACACCTTAAGGCCAGCAGGAAAGTGCTTTGCCACTACTCTCAACTAGTTTTAAATCAAGTTTGTGCTGCATCTGTAACAGAACCAGACAACTACTTTTATTTGAATTTAAAAAGCACAGCCAAAAAACAATGGATATTGAAAGAATGGCTTTAATTCATCTAAAAGTCCTATCACTGCACAAAATAACTTATTAAGAGATACAACAGGGTGAAGTTTTATTAAGCTTCATGGTGCAAAATCATAATTGGCTTGTTTTGGATGATTAATCAAGACCTTAAAAAAAAAACCACAAAGCCTCATTTGAGGGAAGAAAGGCATCAAATTACAGCCTGGCTGTAATAACAAGTACTTCCTAGCCATCCAACAGCATATGTCATAATCTTCCATCTATCACATACATTAATTACCAGGCATTCACACAAGTTGCAAAAGTATGCAACCAGTTGTGTGAGGATCAAGCTGTACTGCAGTGTCTAAGCATACCACAACTTGTAAATGCAATAACAAACACAGAGTCTTTCACTTTGAAATTATTAGCTCTCTAAGGAACCAAGATATCATCGTGATTAGTCTAGCATCTAATCATCTACCAACCAAACCCCCAATTCCCCAGGTCATTTAGAGAACTTTCTGTTTCAGGTATGTAATTGCAATAATTAAACTTCATATTTCTGGATCTTTACAGAATTACTTTAGCCTACAGTGGTTTCCTTCAGAGATAAAGAGGGAATACTTGCATAATTCCATCTCTTACTCAGACCCAGCCTGCTCATTTTTGTGTGGGATCGGGCTGTCCATACATGTTTCCTCAGAATCTACCCAAAAACGTAACTTTTGATGATATTATCAAAAAAATACCATTATAAGCACATGCATAAATAGACCTACAGGAAAACACTGTGTGAAACTGCTCAGCGAAACAACTTTACCTCTTTGCTGTGTGACAGCAAGAGTTGGCCCAAAAGACACGATTCTGTGAATGTGAGAGCTCAAAAACTCAGCACAGGCCTCCTGCGCTTCACTCAATTTTATGGGTAGTTATTGGTATTGGTTTTGCATGGCCTGGTTTTCTGTACTGGGGAGGGCTACAAGGGTGGCTCCTGTGAGAAGCTGCTGGAAGCTTCTTCCACGTCCACCAGAGCCAATCCCTGGTGGCTCCAAAGATGGGTGTGCCGCTGGCCAAGGCTGGACCAACTAGAAATAGTGGTAATGCCTCTGTGAGAACAGATTTGAGAGGAAATCAAAATGAAAGTTGTGGTGCAGTTTTAATTGTGACTAGAGAAGAGCCGAGTAAGAACATGTGAAACCACAACTCTGCAGACACCAAGGTCAGTGGAGAAGGTGGGGCAGAAGATCCTCCAGGGGTGGGGGGGCAAAGGTGTTTTTAAGGGCTTGTTACACTTCTTATTATCCTCTTCTAATTTTGTTAACAATAAATTCAGTTCTTACTTCTAAGTTGAGCCTGTTTTGCCTGTGATGGTATTTTATGAGTGATCTCTCCTGGTTCTTACCTCAACTCACGAACCCTTTGTTAAATTTTCTCTCCTCTGTCCATTTGAGGAGGGGAGTAAGTGAGTGGCTTTCCTGGGTGCCTGGCATTTGGCCAGTGTCAAACCACAACATTATGGTAACCCAAGGAGTGAATTTTTTGAGATTACTAGTGGAAGAATTCTGAATATTGACTGTCAGATTGAAGACTGTGAGAAAGAAACCTAGTAAGAAGCTTAATCTCACAATCCTAATTAGTGAAATTAACAGCAATTATGACAATGTACCGATTCATTTACTTCCAATGGACATTACAAAACCAATGGACATTAAAAAACCATTTCCAGCAAAGCCTCTGGAATCTGATTTTCTGTGGGAAAAACCCAAAGCTTTGATATTTTGCTTCATTACCTCAAAGCCAATTTTATCCCTTAAAACCTATTCTGTTTCAAATGTGAAAATTTTAGATTTATTTAGTGTTAAGATATTTTTCCTTGCCAAAATTAGGTATTTTGAACACTGAAATACTCCATGACAAAATTTTCTAAGGCTTAAAAGGAGATTTTTCAACACTGTTGCTCTTCAGAGACAGAATATTTCACTAGTATTTATACTTTGAATCCTTCATTCATAACCTCTTTTGAGGGAGAACTCAGAGGATTTTTTTTTTTTAGATGGCTTCTTAATTCCTTCACTATTTTATTTTCTTTCACATCCACCCACCTTACCTTTTACTTAGCATGGCCTTTTACCAGCCCTATGAAGAAAAAGGATGAGCTGAAACCAGAAATTAATATTTGGACTTAAAATTTAGAAGCAACATTCCTACACGCTAAGAAATACTTTGACCCACTTCATGCATAAGATTAACTCTCTTCAAAGGTACAGCAATGTTGAATTTTAAATCAAAGAACAGATGTTTTAATTGCTTTTGTTGTATGATTCATTGTGCAAGCCATGTGACGAAGTGCAAGCCCTAGCCAATAACAGAAATAAGCTGTTCAGCAGAGAACCAGCAAGCTTAACACACATTCAGGTGTCCCACTTTGAAATCTTAGGTTACAAATGACACCTCCCAACTGTTAAATTCCTATTGCACACACCCAAAATATTTTCTTAGATAATTTGTTTGCAATACTTCTGGTTTAAGCAGGGTTAACGGGGTCCAAGAAAAAAAAAACAACCACACACGGATTCTTATTGTAACACTTCTGTGGGTGTTCTTTCAGCAGCTTTTCCCCCCGTCGGCTCCTTCAGGAGTAGCAGCGAGGACTGATCCATGCAGGATTTCGGAGGGATTTTCCCGTCGCTGTGAGTGGCGCGGCACGGCCGCCCCCTGGCGCCCCCTTGCCCGCACTGCGGCCGGGACCCCGCACGGATCCTCCGTGTGCGCGGAGATTCCGCACCGCGCTCCAACAGAGCCGGCACCCTCACGGCAGCTCGCTTGTGACCGTACAAGGCAGGCAGATAAAAATTCAGCATAATCTGACCTTTTAAACATCATTTCTACTAACTTCATCTAGCACCCGAAGTGTAAGCATCAGGTTGTCTTCCTCCTCCTCTTTGCTATGTGAAGGATGAGGGAGTCATACAAAAAGAAAAGGCTTGACTTTAAGGTGGGAGTAATGGGAAGGGTGACAAGACAATGATAACAAAAACTGACCCCGTGCTTTGCTGTTACGCCTCCCACCAGTTACTAATGACAAAGGATGAATTATACAAATGTATTTATTGGTGAAGTCTGACAGCTCAGAAAGCAGGTCTGGTGTGCATCTTTCTGTGCACAGCAACAGTAGTCCAAGTGTTTCAGTGAAGCAGGATTGAGCAGGGCTTGCTTTTCATCTTTACAGGATACCATTGGTCACCAGAAAATTGGTGACGCATGTTTCTGAAAGTTGAGAACCAGAAGAGAAACAGACGTATCAGATCTTTTCTCTTTTTTTTTTCTTTTTTGAGGTGGCTTAGAAACATAGAAAAATAAAGCATGAAAATAAAGCATGTGAATGATAATCCGTCAGATAACTGTGTGTGCATCTGTGTGAGTATCAGAAGCTGATACTCAAGAGCCTCAAACTCTCAGAACAAGCCTAATGTTAGGATTACACTCAGCAGTGAAGTCCCATTGGAGAATAGTCACTAGTAGTGTCCTCCAGGTTGCTGTTGCCAATACCACTTCATGAATGACATGGATGGTGGGATAGAGGGCACCATCAAGAAATTCGCAAGTGATACAAAACTGGGAGGAGTAGGTAAAGTGCCAAATGTTGTGCTACAGTTCAGAGGGACCTTAACATGATGGATAAGAGGTCTGACAGCAGAAGGAACAGAAGAAAGCTTAACAAGGAAAAATGCCAAGTCCTGCCTGTGGAGAAGAGTAACCCCAGGCACCATTACACACTGTAGGGTTGGGGTGTGTGCCCCAGTGTCAATGAGCTGGAAAGCAGCTCTGCAGGGAGCAACCACAGAGTACTGGTGGACAACCACCTCACCATGAGTCAGCATTGTGCCTTCATATCCTAGGAAAAGCACTGTCAACAGGTTGGGGGATGTGATTCTTTCCTTCTGGTCAGCACTGGTGAGGCCACACCTTTGCTGCTGGATCCACCTCTGGACTCCCAAATACAGCAAGGATGCACTTACTGGAGCAAGCCCAGCAAAAGACTACAAATACATTGGAAAATAGAATCCTAGAAAGGTTTGGGTTGGAAGGGGGCCTTGAAGATCATCCAGCTCCAACCCTCCTGCCATGGCCACCTTTGGCTAGACCAGGTTGCTCAGAGCACCATTCAATCTGACCTTGAATACCCAGGAATGGGGTACCCACAACTTCCCTGGGCAACCTGTTCCAGTGCCTCACCACCCTCACAGTTAAGAAAAAGGTTCTTAATATCTAGTCTAAACCTACTGCCTTTCAATTTGAACATTTTCCCCCCTGTTCTGTCACTAGGGGAGGTGCTCCATCCCTCTGACCTATTTGGTGGCCCTCCTCTGAATACAATCCTGTTCAGAGTGTATGATGTGTGACCACAGTCAGATGATACTATTCATTAAGGATAAAAGAAGGCTTGGGAGGTGGGGAATGGAGGGGTGGGGAGAAGAAATCTTGTCAATGTGTATAAATACATGATGAGAGGTGATGAAGAGGGAGACAGACTTTTCTCACAAAATGACAGGCAATGAGCACAAATTAAAATGCAAGGAATTTCATATGAATTAAAAAAAAATTAAAAAAGGTTTTATTATTATTTAAGGGTGGTCAAACACCAGAACAAGTGTCCCAAAGAGGTTGTGAACTCTCCATGTTTGGAGATATTAAAAGTCTAACTTCACACTGTTCTAGGGTAATCTGCTTTCACTGACCTTTCTTGAGCAGGGAGGTTAGACTAGGTCATCTCAGGAGATGACTTCCAGCTAACATGATTCTGGCATACTTTTCAACTGTCAGTGGTACTTGCTGCTTCTAAATTGTGAGAACACCTGAAAAAAAACAATAAAAAATAAAGACTGGCACCTCCTCCATTAGGAGTCTGACTATGTCTTGTACTTCTGCATGTAGGTAATTTAGATTGGGAACACTGGTAGGTTTAGGAGTCCAGAGAGAAGGTGAAGAAGATCTTGACTGAGGGAAAGACACATGATGTGAAAGAAGATTCTGGAGATGAATGAATGGATGAAGAAAAGTGCCACCGGAATGGCCCCAGGACCTTGGCTTGTAGTTGTAAGCAGCTGCACACTAGAAACTGACAAACCTTTCTGGATCTGCAGGCAATACCCTGATGAGAAGTAGAAGTCAAGACCTAGCAGACATGACATAACCTGGGGGAGAGTAAGGGAGTGAGTGTCCAAGATATTAAATAGGATAAAAGCTTTAATCTCATGGGTTCTTAATCTCTTTACATCCACAGCACTGGCTATAGTGTTCTGCATGGATAAGGAGCGGCTCATAACCACAAATCTCAACCAGTACCATGTGGCAAGCAAAATCTCCCTGGGACTTAGAGAGGTCTCTGCTACCTTATGGTCATCTTTGCAATCTGATGACTTCACTAAAGTACCAAATGGAGCCCTAGCACCTCTACAGAACAGGTAAATGCATCTGAGAGCAACTCCTGGTTAAAGCAGAGTACCTAAACTTTCACCCTCAAAACAACACACAATTAACAGAGTTCCCACTGGCAGACTGTAGATTTTTAGCTGCAAGTCTGCCCTGGAGTTATTGTGCACAGTATGGGAGGTATCTGCCGTATTTCTCTGTCATTTCCTTCTGCCTAATTAAGCCAAATACACTACATTAACCTTTATTTACTAATTCTACTTCCATTTTATCTTTACTTAAAATGTCCCCTTAAAGTCTCTTTCTCCTCTGCAACCCACATTTCCTTCCTGTCTCACAATTCTTCTTGTACAATGCAGGCACACATTTTCTGCTCCACTAATGGTGTTGGTCTTGAATGCTTCAATCCCAGCTTCTCCAGCATTGCCAAATTTTAATTCTGCAGTTACTCACTATTGTAAAATAGTTTCCAAATTGACAACAAAACTATTTGCTTGAAAACTGACCCCTTTTAAGCATTATGATGAAGGCAGGTCCAAAAGTAAAGCCCAGAAAACTGCAATTGGTGTGTTTGTGCAGCAGTTGGAAACAACAGATTTTATTTATCCTTTAGTATCTGACAACTTCAGAATGAAGCAAAAATATCATAGGAAAGCAGCAATATCCGATTTATGTTATCTGTAATCTCCTTTTCATTCTCTTTTTTGCCCCTCTTAATTATTTGTGCTTTGTTTCATATTAGACTATGCTTTCCTTTGAGCAAGAGTCTTACTTATCTAAGTACTTATGAAACACTTGGACATTCAGATTAGAATTTTTATGTGTGCATAGAAAAACAGCAGATGATAATGAAAACAAAGGTTAACAGGTTACTGACTTGTGGTGAACTCAAATTTGTACCCATGTTTCAATTTAGATTAATAAGTGCCATAAAGAATTACGTAAGCGTCATGATTACTGTGGATTTTTTTTGGCAGACTGATAGATTTAAGTTTTTTTAAAAGTCCTGAGTCCTAATACTTCACTCACTGTGGACTTCTGTCTCTTGTAAAATTAATGTCTTTCAATGTAGAGACTCTATTCTTGGAAAAAGCTACCTCAGGATGTGTACATACAAATCTCACCAGCTAAGGAAAGGTACTGCAAAGAGCGTTTACATTTTTGGGGCACAAAGTAGCTCTTACAAACTCATCCCTACTAGTGGAGTGGTTACTATGGCTGCTTTAGGATTGATTTTAAGCACGAGTCCAACCTTATGCTTGAGCTCATACTTATCTGATACAAGTTATGTGGTCATAAGCCCAGACTGTGGTGAGGAACAAATCCTGTTTCCATGGCATCCTTTAGCACAAGTCCTAGCAGGCATTTGTCTGTAGTGGAGAGCAGTGCACAGGAACAGTAGCAATTTCTCACGCCACATCTCCCATCTCCAAAACTGTCCATCCATGACTGAGGTAGGGGAATCAGGCCCAGAAACAATGCATGGTTGAGGTGGTAGAGACAAACTTGCTCTGCCTTCTCAGCAGAAGCATGTGCCATCAGGTCCTTCCAAAATGTCACTCCACAATACATATGCCACCAAGACCTGGCCACCTCTGGGTGCAGGTCCCAGAGCACAACATACTTCTGCCATTCTTGTGCCTGTGCTTTGGCAAATGGTCATAATGGTTTACCAAAATGGAGTTGCTCAACACGTGCCTGAAAAGTGGAGGAACTACCAAAGACAGACTTTTGGAATGTGTACAAGATAAAACCATGAGGGAGTGAAGGATTAAAAATATATTCAAATCCAAGAAAATTTTACAAAATATATACAGAAGAAGTGTTACCCTGACAGTAGTGGTTAATTAGGCCCCATAGGAATTAGTGAGGGTAGAAGCAAGAAAAAAACCCACACTTGTGCTGGAGCACACTGAAAACTGTAAAATGAGGCTTCGTAGGTCTACAGAACAAACAGAAAACTCTGCTGTTGTTTACGTCTGGTAAAAGTTTATCAGCCTTCAACCTTCCCTTTGCTACTAAAGACAGCACAGTTTTGACACCTAAAATACCATATATATGTATGGGGAGTCTACGTGCATTTTTCATTCTAGGGAGATAAAAAAATACCATTAGTGGCACGTGGCCTGATAGGAATCATATTGTTCATGACTGGAAGATGTTCAGAAACAGGTGCAGTGTGAAAATAAGTATCTTGTTTCCTCATTTCACAGCTAAGGTAAAAAGGTAAACTTCACTGTTATTTTGAAAACACTGGATCTTTTGTAAACTTCAGCAGCCATGAGAAGTGGTGGTTTGGTTTTTTTTCCTCCATCCTAACTCTGTCAAGCTTAGAGTGTGATTCAAATGAGAGAAATCCAAAGCAAAACTTGCTACCTGGAATCTCTTTGAATAACACACTGTGAAGCAACAGGGAGAAATTAATCTCTATAGCTATTCCAGTAAAACACTGATCTTCCTAAACACTATGTTTCTGTAACCCAGTGGTATCGTAGTTTTCTCAGTGGTTGTTTTCATCCCAATCCATCCTTAACACACAGCGTACACGTACCTAAATATTTAGTTCCTACTTTGACCACATCTACATAGAATTTTTTAAAAGAAATACTACTGTATTATTAAACTGAAATGTTAGTTTCCAGGATAAGAATAACAAATATTCGTCCTGTAGTAAGAGTCCCTGCAAGAGCTGTGAATGATTTAGAGTTAAGCCATGACAGTGGGCTGTATCACCACCTTCTCCTCAACTGCTACCTGAAGGAATTTGGAAGAACTGCCTTGACAACACGGAATTTTTTGTCACAAAGAAGGAGTAAAACCACCAGAGGAATCAATATAAATTGCACCAACAACAATTAGTTTAAAATTCAAATCCAATAGTTCCTGCAAAATGTTTCAATCTAGCTTCTAGGAGCACACACACGAAGATGCCATTGTGCTCCATTATGACAATCAAATCAGGCATTTATCACTGTAGCCTCATAAACTGACAAAAGTTGTCCTCACCTTTATTTGCCTTAGTGATATTAAAATATTTAAATCTGCTCTCTACCTGCCTCCATAATGCTCCCTGCATACTCCCAGAGAGATCTGCAGCTGATGGAAGTCAATCCAGCTGCACCAAGGCAAATGGAGCCATTATGGCTGGGGGAGCCACACTGACAAACTCCGCTGAGGAGCCATCTCTGCTGTCACACTGTGACCACAAGCAAGAAACATGTGCAAGCACATTCTAAGGCCTATCTTGGGCTCAAAACACTTCAGTTCCCAAAGGTCAGTCAGATAATGAGAGTGGTGGTTTTGCTTTGCGAGAAATGAAGTTTTCTGAAAAACAGATTTTTGCTACTTCATCCCTTCTCAAAATTTTTACTTCATTCTTAAGATCTTTCTAAAGGTTGACATAACCACAATATGTAGAGTGAAGAAGCACAAAATATTGTAAACACAAAGAAAAGATCATTAACAAGCGTAATTTCTGAGCAAAATTCCATCTAGGAGCACATTGAGCTTTTAAGTAGTATTTAGTATTACTTAACACATTTTTAAACATCTCAACACAAACTATAAAGGCAGTCTGAATGTTTTTCATAGAGAAGAGACTTGCTACCACATGACAGTCAATTTAAGTGTCTGTCTGTAGGTTTTTTTCTTTCATTAAGTGGCAATTCAGCTCTTCAGCTTTTCCGATTTTCTTTACTCACTTTCCGGCAATTACTGCTGGGGGCTCTGATGTTAATGAGTTATACACAGCATATTTAGAAATGAAATACGCTTTTAGAGTATGAAGTTAAGTTAATGGAAGCATCAACCTGAATAGATGCAAAAGCCAGACATCTTTGATATCAGTGCTTGATTGATTTTATAAGTCAGGTGTTCACATGAATAAGTAACCCTTACTTAGCTCAAGGAGCATTTTCACGAGAAATTTGCACTGATGAGCTATAAAGGCAGCGTTTTTAGAAGACTCTACTTTGCATTGTCCCTCATATTTTTGATCGTTTGCTTTCTCTCTTTAGTAATCTAAATCCTTATCAACACGGCAGATCTCTATATTATCATAAAAGCTGTCATACAGCTACTTACAAAAATCTCTACCAATTAAGCAGTGTGAAACTACTGAGGTGAAAAGCATGGCCCTAATTTTGTAAATATTATACTTTTTGTATGAAGGGCCTTTTATTGTATTCTCTTAATTATTGCAGTAGAATACAGCTGACAAGTGCTGAGCAGTTTTTTTTCCATGGAGTTCAAAACAGTTGACATTTAAAGTCATCTAATTTTTAAATACTCTTCCGTCCATTGTTTATTCATGTTGACTACAAACTTCAGGAAATGCCATTTCTATAATAATATCCAAGAGGTATTTTAAGTACCATAATACTTAAGAGCATAGAAACTTCATCTATCTTACTAAACACAGAAGTTGTCAGACTTTTAGCCACATAAAAGCTAAGTTAAACAGATTTTGAAACTTATTCCTTTGTTTTTGAGCTTCATTTTCTTTTACTTAAACTAAATCCCTAATCTGAAATGCAATTGGTATATCAGACTAATGACACAGAGCTGACCTACTAGGAATTGTGGCTTTGCTCTTAATGAATATCTACCCATGCATCACATGAAAGAGACACCTAGATCTGCTTCAAAGGTACAGCCACAGAGACCAAATGCGAACAGGGAAACCCTCAAAATTACATTTTATTATGAAATTCTTGCTTCTGTTGCAAGCAGAAGGAATTCTAATCTTCACAGAAAACACCTAGCAAGCTCTCCTTCTCTACAGCACCCCACCACCTCTTCACCCAAGGACCTTTAGAAAAAAGCATTACCCAAAAAACTCCCATGATCATATCTATGTTCCAGAATTATTAGCCAAAATTAGAAAATTTGTAGAAAGATAAAACGAACCAACAAGATACATTCATTTGCTAATCACAAAGTTATATAAGTAACAGAAGAACTTACCCATGGAAGTTTTAGACTTTCTACACCTTAGGGGCTTTAATCTAAGGAAACCACAACAAACAAACAAACAATACAGAAAAGCAGAGACCAGAATAGTCACCTAGACTAATGGCCACCCTGTAACAAGGCCACATTAATTCCATTTATATCCTTTTACAGCAGCACTTTAGTGTGTTGAAGGATTCACTGTGTTTCCAGGTGAACAATGGCACTGTTTCACTAGGGGTATGCTAGACCAGAATCACTTGAGGAAACGATGAGACCTGTGCTAATTTCCAGGTGGCTCACATTAATGGAATCCTTCTGGTTTGAAAATCTGTTAATCTATCACAATGTTCATTACAAAGACAATCTTCTATGCAGCCATCAGGTGTCACTCTGTGTAATCAAACCCTAAAAATGAAAATTAAATCTCTCTGCCTCCTAGGTTTCAGCTTATAATTGCTCTTTAAACAAACAAACCAAAACAAAACAAATAAAACCAAAACAAAAAAAAACCCAAAAAAACCCAAAACAAAACAAAACAAAACAACAAAAAAAAGGAACTTCCCGGAGCCTAGCTCTTGTGAAGGGCAAATTAAGGTTTTTATATAACACCATGAACACTTGAATTCTGCCTGACTTCTAGCAATGGTGGGTTATACAGCCAAGACCGGCTCATTGTCAGAGGCAGAGAAGGGGAGCTGAATTTCTAGATTATGGCTTTGCCTTGGAGCTTATTTGTTCTAATTTAGCATATGTGATATGGTAAATCAGGTTTCAGAGCACTACAAAGTAGAGTAGAAGCATCACTGCCACAACCTGAAGTCCAAAACTAGAATATGCTTTTCATATTCATATTTGTCCAGAACACTGCAGAAGTGTGTTTTCCAGGCAGACTTCATCCCTAGACTAGGTAGAGCCAAACTACACTGCTTCAATTTTATGCTAAATGGGATTTTTCCTGTTCCCTCACAATCAATATTAACATTGATTTATGTGCTCTGGGCAATTTAACCCTAACTTTGGTTCAGTGTATACTGTGTAGTTATCCCGCACTTCACAGACCCAAATCTGTTACCACACAACTACAGTTGTAGTGTGTATAGATCCTGCGTAAGGCAAAGTGAAAAGCAAAATTTGATCTAATTCAATGGCAGAGCATCCAAGAATTTGCAGATAAACACCTAGGATTTCTGCAGCTGTGTCATAAAGACCAGAAAATGGCTTCAAGTGATCATGTCATTTCAACTCCATCTCATGAAACAAAGAGAGGTTTGTCTGCAAGATGCAAATTGCAAATACTTCGAATATTACTTTGGTATTAATCTTATCTAGTTATTGAGTTATAATGCTCTATTCCAAGGTGTTTCATTTTCTGGTTTTGCATCAACCAATAAATCCTACCTGAAAGTTTCAGATAAGCAGCGTTCACACATTGGTTCTGGTATGGGAACCATCACACCCAGCAGTCCAGCTGTTATGTGTTTTCAACAGTTCTGGACCAAAAAGGACAGTAAGTGGCAGACCCTATCAACTCTCCACCTGTCAACAGCCCCGTTGCACCTCTGTCCTTCTGCAGCTTCAGATGATTAATAATCTGGAAGACTTTTCTTAGCAGAAAAGAAGGATAAAGGGCAAATTTTCAGAGTACAGGCACAGGGAAATCTGAATTCAAATATATCCTCTGATGGGGAAAGTGTATGCAGTATCTGTTATGCAACCCCGACATGGGGGAACAAAAGGGCAGCTGAGCATTACAAAGAGAGATTGTTCTCAATCTGCACTGCCTAGCAGCAGCAGCACCTGATGTAGTCTCCAGAGCAGCAACATCGCCACAATTCACCACTGCAAACCAGGGTGAGATGCTGGCACATCTGAGTCTAGTGGAGCTCTGACTTCAGCAAGACCAGAATTCAGCCCAGGTTCTTGTCGCCTGGAGAGATGTGAAAGTGTGCTCACAGATATGAAATGCAGACATTTATACTACCACAAGCTGTAGTTTGTATTTTTATTTTGAAGGCAGAGTCTTATGGAGACCTATTGGATGCTCATGCATTATTAATTTTCTTCAGCTATAAAAATATAAAATGGAGCATACAATAACACGTTGTTTATTGCTTATACCGGTATGAGGCTCAGAAACTCGGATCTCCTGCCAGACACTTATAAGCAGAACTGTTCCACTTCATGCTGATGACACTGCTCCATCAAACAGCACTAATCAAATTGCCCAGGGCCTTCCAAACAAACTGTTAAACTGCATTATCAAAAAATAGTCCAATAATACTGCCCATCTTAGTCTTATACTGAAAGTGTGGATTGGAAAGCCTCCAAATATGTTACAAAAATATAAAAGGTTCTGCAGATTTGCTTCTGAAATTCCAGCCATTTTACATCACTGTCCTTAAATGAATGGCAGCTGATAGCTATCACAATATTTAGAGGTTTATAAAGAAAAATGTTCCACTTCAAAGGTAGCAATGTGTTTGCATCAAATTTTAACATGCTTAATGACAAAGATTCCTGTTAATCTGGAAAAGTTGCTAATACCGGTCTGCTGGTTACTCTAAATATCTCACAGTAATTGAAAACATGACTTCATTCCAAAGAAAAATTGCATTCTGGTTTTCTCAGTTTTGTACCACAGAAATATTACATTTTATACTATCAGAAGGTCACCTTTGTACCACTAATTTCTGGGCTTGTTTCATTTTCTTTTGAGCAAGCACTTCAGTCAACACCACTAAATTAGTAGAGTAAAGCTGCCCTTATGTACCTGGTTCTTTCAGTGATGAAAGAAGGCAAGGAGCTTCGTTCAGTTAGTTGAGCATCTTCCTCTTGGTAGCTGTCAGTCTTGCTCATGTTTTCTGCTTTTTGGCATAGCTTTAGCAGTGCTCTCAAACTGATGAGGAAGGAGCAGAGGGCAGGACCATGTCATCAAAGACAGGCAGCTTTCAGACTTGGGGAAGGCTCTGGAAGCATCATAAGTTGTACGGTCTCCAGGAAACTGTGAGATGTCCAATATCGTGCACGTTGTCTTCTCAAGGATCACTGATCCCCTTGGACAAAAGGAGAAGGTTAAGAGAGTTTCTGTAATACAGATTTCCCACTTGGAGTGAGTGGCAAGGTTTTGTGCACATGATATTCTTCTTTCCCGCAATCTGTGTAAGCAGTTGCTAGCAGATCCTCTGAGGTATACAGTTGGCCAAGTCTGTATTGGCACATTGTGTCATATATTAGGAGCAGATCTGTGAAACAAAACTGTAGATGCTGAACATCTGACATGAACACTCTTGGTGAGAGTCTTGCGATACACATTAGGGAACACAGCTTCCGCTGTGGTTTAATCTCCAAGCTTGAACCATTTCAAAATGCAAACATCATGGTACTGGATGATTCAGTGTGAAAGCATGCTCCTGATATCAGACTTCCCAGGCCCAAACTTACTCGTCTCTATCTAACACTCAGTTCAGGGATTTTTTTGAGTGTGATCAGTAAAGTAAATAAATGTAGCAATATTTAGACGGTAGAGGTGGCTTATATGATGCAAAATACTGGCAGGTGCACCTGTATTTTTTACCATTTTATTTTTACCTATTTTCCAGGTCAATTTGATGAATACAATATAAGAAGCAGCAACACAGAGGTCTAGATAGATCCTGGCACACTGTGAGCATATATTAAGTGTGCCTTTGCAGGTGGTTTTGCCAATGTCCCTTGATGCCTGTTTGCAGAGCTTCAGTTCTTCTAGGGCTGGACATCTCTGTGCAAAGGCTGCCATCTAAGCTCTTGCGGTATCACAGTGTGGCTACATGAGAAGGGCTGGGAATCATTTCCTGGTAGGAGATAGTGATATACAGACCATCAGTTTTAACACAGGAAAATTAGACCTTTGTTTATTTATTTATTTATTTAGACTTGCAGGAAATACTTGTAATTATTAAAGAAAATAAAAAGCCACAGATAGCAGAACGATAAACCACTGATAGTTATTTACCTTCTGAATCATGGGCACCTGGACTAAGCTCTAACTTGGAAACTCCACTAACATACCTCTAGTACCTCAGACATTTTTAATGAAGCACAAGTAATAATTATCTTTGTTATGCTTGCAGATAGATTTTTAAAAATTATCTCTGCCTTTAGAGAGCCCTTTATCTGAAAATAAGAACAAGCTGAATAAGTAAGAGGTTAAATAGAAAACTTGGCACTTCATTACCAATGTATCAGCAGTTCAGCAGAATCATTGGGAAATGGAGAAGAAAAAAATTAATTAATTGCAGCATATTTTAAAACACATCTCATATAGAATTAATTCCCCAGGTCACATCTAGATTGTTTTGAGAATTCTAAAAATATCACGTTTTCTATTCACAGGCCAGTATGACCAGACTCCCACAGAACGCAATGAGGTTCCACTAATTTTAAGTATCCAACAAGGAGATTCTCTTTCTATCATTAGATGTGAAATACAAAACCAAATGATACAATGTGCTTTCCCTTCATGACAAATAATTTCCACTTTCAAGAAAATCTGGCCAAAAGATATTGAAGATGAAACTGTTTCCCCTTCTCATTTGATATAGACATAGGTAAATGCTGATTAAGAATGTCCCACAGTACAATTCCATGAAGCTCCTTTGTTTCCCACGTACATATATTGTTTTATGGACTAGATGCAAAGATCTGCCACTGCACTTGCACATTTTTCTGGACCAACTCAATTCAGCAACATGCATAGAATTACAATATTGTTACAAAGGTAAGTGTATAAGGTAACATTTTATTTTCTTTCTGGTTATTTTTTCTCATCCCTCAATCTCGCTTAATGAGAATCATACATTTTCTTCAGCAACAGTACCACTCTGGGATGTGATTTAGTTGATATTAAAAAAAGCCATATAGTCAGAAAAAAATGCAGCAAGAAAATCTAAGACACTCACAAATTTATTTGCTATTTGTACATGCTGGTTTTTAAATACTTATATACAGATACATACATATATCAGGACATATTTTGAAATAACTAAGAAGCAGAAGAAAAGTTGAATTTACAAATTTTATAATTGTGAGTATATGTTAAATCATCCAGCTTAGTAGCATAAATAACAATATGCAACAGGCATTATTTCAGAACAGTCAAAAAAAAAAAAAATCCAAAAAAGCCCCCTGTGTTCATAGGGACAATTCTTTTATGACAACATCACAGGAAAAGGTTGTAATTAATGCAAAAATAAAGCGGACAATCTAGTAACATAATCTGAATAAAATCCTTCCACTGTTAAATGCAGACACTAAGTACTAGTATAATACTTTATTAATTAACAAAGCATTTATCCACTGGGAAATGAGGATAAAAGACCGTACACTTTGTCAGACTGCAGAAAAATGTGTTAGCTCTTCATAAGAAATGCATAAAAGTCAAACAAAAGAATGATTATCTCTTTAAACCAATTACATTTAATCTCAGAAGAAATGAATGAATAAATCTGCTCCTTCATATTACTGTGATACACCACCAAAATTATGGAGATCAGAATCCTTATAAATTTCAAGGCTAGTATCCAGCTATTCTCTTGAATTGTAAAAGTATTAATATACCACATGGAATTTCAAGTTGCAGAATTTTTTTAGGGGGAGGGATAGTTTTATAAATGCAATACTCTAAATGTAGCTAGTTTTCAGGTAAATGAAAGATACAACTACAGCAACAGGTTATGTATAAGTATATGGACTCAGCTAGTCTAAGATTGCTAGTGGATGATTAACAAATTGACTACTTACCAGTGCAACTGATTTTCAAAAATTAAATGTTTTGAGTCCCATAAGATGTAATTCAACCATTATATTTTCTGCTATTGATTCTGAACCTGATCATTAAGATGCTTCATAGTGACTTTAAATATCAATTTCCATCCTTTAATCCACTTGAGAACTTTGGAGACTTGCAAATACAGAATTCTCTGAAAAGCCGAGTGTCTTCCTCTACACCTTTGTCCAAGGTCCTGCACTATCCAAGGCATAAGGAATGGAGAAGCCTGAAATTTATTCCTTTGCAGATAGCCACTGCATCATTTCAGTCTTCCTGAAGCCTTTTATTCACACTGTGTTATCTTGCATTTATACATGTCACATTCTTTTAGTAAGAAATGCAAGTCAATTACCACTAGATTATCCCTTGAATTTTTTTTTTTAAAAAGGGGTTGTAAAACTAATCCAAAAAAAATTCTTTTCAATTGTAAAAACTGGCAAATGGTTATTTGAAGAGTATATTAATCTTTTCTGTTAGGAGTTTTAGTTATGAGCCTTTGCCCTTCCAGACTTTTTGTAGGCTTGTGTCTGAGATAGACTGCATCTCCCTTACTGAAATGAAACATCACAGGATTGTATTGTAAAATGCAAAGCCTGTTCACAGCATAAATACTTCAGAGCATAAGTTCATCATCAATTTATGAACTTTGAAGTGTTAAAAAAGTCTTGATGTGGAGACCATTCCATCCTGAGTGTGTACTGTGGCAAAATCTTATTTCTCCCTTCAAGCAGTTCTTTCTACCTGGTGGGGTGCTATGAATACCACTTACTGTGACAAGATGCAAAGCATTCATAATCAATAAGAGAGAACTAATTTATTTACTATTCATGGGTATGCATTGACTTCAGATTATTATAATTTCCCTTTTATTGGATAAAATTCTAGAAACAAAAGGACAAAAATAAAACACATTCAGATAGGAAAGATAAAACTTTTATTGCAATGAGTAAATGTTGTTTTTTACATTAACATTCCAGTAAACTAATCAAAGCTTATTTTTACAAGGGCTCGTTGTAAAACTAACATATAAAGCACTGAATAACTCAAATAACCTCAATTTCTAAAACTGAATAAATTTCTATGAAATTCAAGATTGTCTGAATTTTCTTCTCTCTTGTATTCATAAAGAATGCACATATTCAGAATGACTGATCTAGTAGATAACTTGATTTTTTTCTGCTTCTTATTCATCTCTTATTATTACTATTGCTCCCTTTCACAGAATAAGAAATAGAAACTTTCTCAAAGTTGCAGAGTGTCTTGCTCAGAACCAGAATTAAAAGTCAGAAGCTCTTAACTGGTCTAGCACTTCACATACAAATCACTACATAGCAGCATCAATAAATTAAAAAATATATTATTGGAAGCTCAGATCATTATGGAATGATTTTCTTTACCTGAAGCCTTAATATAGAACGAAAAGTTCTGCCTATCAATACTTGTTTTATGTGGCATGGTCACAGGCGTCTGCTACTGCATTTCTCCTAATGTCTTTGCATTTTCAGTATCCTTCTGATACACTCTTGTTACATATTTAATGTAGTTACAGGTGCAAAATTGTAATTTCAATCTTGAATGCTGCTGCACATGTGCCTCAAAAACACTGAAGGCCAAAACTCTATGCTGCTAACACAGATTGTGGGTCAACAACATTTTTCTTTGCTTGCTAATGCTTTATTGTCTCTTAGTATACATTGAAATAATAATGGTAATTTATGCAGATATTTTGTATGCAGAGCAAATAATGAGAAACACCTGCAGAAATTTCCCTCCTTCTCTGAGTTCAGCAACTAATTATATTTTTAAATAATGGCTACCATTGAACACAATTATCCAAATCACTTTAAGTAATGGAATCTTTTAAAGGTGTTTTTGAAAATTTTCACGCAGTTTTTAAACAGTCTTTTTATATATCAGATAGGAGACAAAGAACATGGTAAGCAGCTTAGTAACCCAAAAATGTTTTGGCAGCTATAAATCACACTGTGATTTTTCTTCTGCAGCTAATACTTTGCTGATTTAAAGTAAGACTAGTATTTCCCCAATACCTTCCCATCCTGATTAACATTCATGGGTGCTGTAGAGAAAACACTACAGGGAAAGGTAAAACACTGAGCCACTCCAGCGAAAGTGACTGACTCAGCAAATCTCGCCTTTTCAAAGCTGGGATTTGAAAGCATAAGCGGGGATGGAAAATGGCAATCTTATGAATAAGGAATGAGAGTCTAATTTAAGGAAAAGAGTAGACCCAAGGTCTCTGAAGACTGAAGTAACATCCACTCATTTGAGAGATACTCATATCTTCATACCTTGCATGTTGAGCATTCCTTCCAAACCTCTAACTAAATAGAACAGAGGTGCTGTTTTTCTGCTATACTCTCCTTTGCAAGTAAATAAGTGAAAAAGTGTCAAGGAAAATCACATGAAAACTACAGCAATCAGTTCAGTGCATGGATTTGATACTTTATATCTGCTTGTAAAGGAGAGAAATGGATCAGTTTTATTTCAGCATCTCTTTCTCCTGGTTCTAATTCTAAGCTTTCCTGAATGATATAACAAAGTAAAAAACTGTTTTAAATTCATATGAAAATAAAACATGCACATACCCCAAAGCAATAAATGAAAGCAAAAGATCACCTGAAATCTCTATAGCATTTTCTGCCTTATATTCAGACATTTAACTAAAAGTTTCCTGCATTTCCCTGCACCTGGATAAGCATCTAACTGTAATTGTCGTGTTATTCACACCAGACCCACCACCAGGCATCTTAGCAGTGAGTTAATACCAATTTTTGCAACCCTAAAGATGATAGATAAATATTAACTCAAAGTCAGGATGCTCAGCTAAAAATAAACATGCAGATGAAGGCCAAGGTGGTCCAAAGAGGATGTGTAGTCAAAGATGCAGATTCACTGTTTCTATGGGGTAGAGGAGATTACTATGGAAAAGTCCACCCTATGGCCACCATATCACAGGCCCTAATCTAATCTGCTCTAGACACACAAGAGCAGCTCAGATTCCTAGGTCACTACTGCTCCTGTTGGGGATCTGTGACCTGGGTCTACTTTGCTTCAAGGCTTAGTAGCCAGTCCCTGACTGTACAGCTCACACTTGGCTGCTACAGTCTTGCGACTCCAGAATCGATGGATTTGTGGTTTGTGCTGTAAATTTAGCGTACCCTTCAACAACGTTACAATTGCACATGAGAAATCTCACCTGACAAAACACCCAAATTCCTGGCATCTAACACACAAAAGTTGAGGAAAACACAGCAACACCCTAAATTTGAAACATGTCAGACAAGTGCTGAATTTTAGAACTCATTGGGGTCACTCCAGCTTGGTCACTTGGACAAGTTCATGCCTACACAAGGCATGGCTGCATCAGATTTGCAATTCATCTTTTTCATCTTCTGTTGCTAGTGGAAACAGACATCTTCTATTGTTCCTGGAAGTGGACAGGGATGACAAAAATTACCATTACAGCCTCAAAGAAGCCTATTTATCTCCAGTATTACAGGTGCATAGTACAGTGAAATGGGGCAATTATAGTTAAAAAGGAGGGAAATTAGGATTCAGTTATATATATGGTACTTCTGTGTGAAATGAGCTGTTATTCTAACTCATTTCCCTGAAGCCAGGCATCCACATCATATAAATGTGGGAACTGATACTTAGAGCTCACCTTCTGAAAAGAAGCCAAGAATTAACTTCTAATTTTGAGTTAATCAGAACAAGGATAAAGCAGTTTGGAAAAGCATTGACACACCTTCTTACAGGTTTTATAGACAAACATTGGAAATTATTCCTCAAGCCTTGTATCAGTATCTTGTGACTGCACACAGGCCTATGGTGTGACTTTCAGGATCATGTCTTTTGCGCTATTTTTTTTTTACACAGGCCTATGGTGTGACTTTCAGGATCATGTCTTTTGCGCTATTTTTTTTTTTATTTTGTACGTGCAATATATATTTTACAAACATTACATAGATTCAGTAATGACATTATTATTTGACAAATGTCAAAAGCATTTGAGTGACTGATTTTAAAATTATTTCCATTACTTCAATTTTGAACGTGTTAAAATAATCACATCTCTTTTTTTTTCCCCGCAAATTTCTTATGCTTTGGAAAATTAACAAAAATATTTCAACATATGCCACAATAGAATCCCCCCTCACAAACAGTTCATTTTGAAAGCTGTGTTGGATTTTTAAAAAATCTTTACAAAACATTTTAAGATGACAGAATAAATCAGTAGATAAATAATTTCTGTTTCCAACCGAACTATAAAAATTTCATGATGTCTTTTGCAATTCTGAAATCAAGACTGATTTGTGTTGACATCTGCAAGAATGTCTTGTACCAAGATAAATTTGGAATGTAAGAAGTAGCATATCCTGGTTGCCTTGATGTAGGTCAAATACTGAAAATTGTATCCAGGAAAAATGTCACTTGTCATCTGTCCTCAGCCTTTTGTACATACATTTGCTAAACTGGTTGATCGAGCTATGCTTTCTGAAAGAGAGATGACACAGGGATTTTGAAACACATCTCTGCAAGAGTGCAGTTCCAAGGTGGTCTTGATTTGCAAAATAAAGCAGGAGAATGTTAACATTCAAAGCCCAAATAGATCTGCAGAGGATTAAAAGGCATTTTGTTAGGACATGTAAATACAGAAGATAAACTGATAAATTCTCTTCTGCTTTCTGTGTAATGTCCTCTGTGGTACTTAACTGGAAAGAGAAAAAGCAACCTAATGTTACAGAAGCAGGCAGCACAAGAATTAAATAACACCAATTTAAGGAAAAGTAGATAACTTTTTCCTGAAATATCACAGTGGGAATTCAAGGGAGAAGGAAGGTGCTGTGGGAATAGAATTCTCACATCCAAGCAGATTACAGGGATTACTTTCTATTTCCAAATTCCAAAAGGAGAGCCATTATCTTGCACGACAAAACCCAATCTCAAGATATCAAAGACTGATGTGAAGTATAACTACAAAACACATGATCCATTATAATCTCATTTGACAAAGTTATTTACACTAATTTGTACTTCACTGAGATGAAATGGTAAGTTTTTCTCTTATGGTGAGGACTGAATAAACAATACATATTATTATTATAAACTTCCTGATAAGTATCTATTCTCTCAGTTAAAATACCTTACAGAAAAAAAAGAAAAGAAAAAGTGCACCCCCTTGCAAAGTGCTGTGAAAAAGACCTTGAATTCTCACCTGCATTTGTCACAGGCTTGGATAATGGTGAGCATTGTAGGGACCATTTCTTCTCCCTTCTGTAAGCAAATATCTCGTGTTTGGCTCATGGAAGAAGCAAAATATAATTTTTTTAAAAATGCTGCCACTCTCCAGCCACATTTTGCAAACTGTGGTAGCTTCCAACGTCCATAAGAGGGAACTATTGTTTAACAGTTGAAGATTCATATCCCCACTTCTGTTCATTCACTGCAATTTCCCTCTGCTTATCTGAACCCTGCCAAATGGGATGTTCAGAATGTAAAAGGACAATCCCGATCCTCATTAGAATGCTATTTTTGAAAGCTAAACTGTTTTAACTTTTAACAAGAAGGGTACTAAAGATGGTGCTACTAATGGGATCTGGTGTGCTATGCAGATGGAACCAAGTGACAGGCGCCTGATACCAGAGACATGATAGCAGTAGACATCATAACAAGAGCACATTTGCTACATGCAGTGCTTTCTAGGGAAAAAGAAAACTTTTCCTAGGGATATATTAATTTAAAAAAGTGTCACTGTAAAACAAAAAGAATAGCTCAGTATTCATCAGGTTCCTGCTTGACAACTAAAAATTATGATCCGTAACTGTTACAATGTAAACATATGCTATGAAGTATTCGTTTTTACAATCTCCCAGGCCATTTCAACTGGCAAAATCCAGACTACTGCACCAAAAGATATATAGAGTGGACTCTTGGAGATTACACAGTCTCCTCCTCTTCTGCTCAGCCCCTACAGAGGCAGAACTACAAAACAATTTAGAAAATATATGCTTCTTTAGGGTTTGGTGGTTTTGTGTTGGATTTTTTTATTTTTTTGGAGCAAAGGAGAAGACAAATATGTTCATTCATCTTGACAGTCTCCTGATTTATTAGAGCATTGACATACATTCCCTTTGTACAATTTGGCAAATGATCAATAGAATTATTCTTTGTGCAGGCAGTCTCAGATTGACTGTGGCGGCAGGTACAAAAGGCATCCTACCAGATTAGGCTTTGGGATGAACTGACAGAGTAAAGGGACTTCAGCTTTATAGACTAGCTTGAAAAACAGGAAGTGGATTGATAACGTGGCTGAAATTTATGGAAGCAAAGGCTTTTTGTGAAATCCATACTGTTAATATTTTTTGTCAAATAAATTAAAGAGAGACATGTAAAATATATTTTTTTTTCAAATACAGATATGAGAACTGCTAAGCCAAAGAGAGGAAACACTCTCTTTCACTCTATAGTCTCTGGCTTTTTCTACTTTCCTAACTTTGTATAAGTGAGTAGTCCAGTTGAATTTAATGGGGGTATTTTGGATTATTTTACTTCTAAAGTTAAGAAAAGCTTTGCAGGTTTAAATTATATTTTTTGTGCATTTTGATTATGCAGCTATTTTTCTGGTGTATAAAATGACTCTGAAATAAACAGAATACCTCCAGAATTATTTAAATATATGTTGATTTAAAGTGTTACACATTTCCTGGCCTTAATTTTGCCCTTTGTTTGAAACTAATAGTCATCAAAATTGTAGTGGCTTAACCGCTGTCTTTAAACAAGAAAACATTCTGCATTTGATTAACAGAGAAACCTCCTCATCAAGATTTAAAAAAAAAATTCTATTTTTTTATTCCTTCATTAAAAAAATGCAACAAAATAAGATGTCTTATGAGTAAAAAAACTATCACAATTAAGCCCATTCTCAAATTAATTAAATAGCAAGGTCCTCCAAACATTTTGTTCAAAAATGTAAAATCCCTCAACTTAAAATGCTCTGAATTAACATTTATTTTTTCTATTAAAAAGACTCAGCTTCTCTCTGTGCTTCAAAACTGACATATTGTGCAATAAACAGCAATCAGCCTAAAGATGCTATATTAAACAAACCAAGTTTTGTTTTGCTAAACTAAGCAAAATTAGTTGAATGCCCTAAGTAATAGTTGCTGGTATTTTTTTGTAAATTATTTCTCCACTTGTTTTTGTGTCTATGCATAAATTAAAAATCTGCTGAAATTTATTATTCATCTGAGATGTAATTAATATGCAAAAATATGCAAATTAAGATGCAATTAGGCTTCAATTCTCTAGTGGAATTTTCCATTATAATTTAATACAAAGTAATAGAGTAATTGGTGTCACGTGTAATTACGGTTACTCACGTGTACTTGCAGACGTGAAAATGGTGTGGTATATGTTAGTTATCCTATGCAAATGTACCGTACAGGCTCTTAACACTTGGGAACTAGGTAAACAAAGATTGTCTTAAAAAAGAAGTGAGCAACAGTGACCCTTCTTACTCGTCATGTACTGCCATTTTCAAGAACACGAATAATTGTAATTAATTTCTGCTGTGTTTATTCCTTAGAATTTATAAATAGGTGGCATGATGCAATACTAGGCTTTCTGGTTTTAATGTCTTCTCCAGGAAATCATGTTTGGCAAAACAAAAAATGATCATCAAAACTACAAGGACCTGGAGGATCTATAATATGCAAAACACCAATACGTCAAATTTTTAACATAAAATATATTTTCTATCTTAATGCGATCTACAGTCAGTTTCAATTGTTTTATAATTCACTACTTCTTGCTATACAGCTTTGCACTACAATCCTAAATGCAAAATCAGATCCATAGGCTTTGGCTGGATGGAGAACCCACAAACAATCATGGACATGAACATATGTACTGGGTGAGCAAATCACACTGAATTCAAGTTTTCTGAAGTGTTTACATCTGCAGAATCAGCCTCTGAGTTTATATGAACTTTCCGTATAAGTGGTTATCTGTGATACTGCAAAATAATCCACAAGGTTTTAAGTCCCTTTCCTGTCGTGAAGTATAGTTCTTGCTTTGCACTTAGAGAATTTTGGATAGAGCAATAAATTGTTCAAATCACTCAAGTAATCAAAAGTTCATAATTTGACTGATAACTACATATCCAGTTAGATCAGAGGGACAGATTGCCATGCACTTGAATTCACAAAAATAATAAAGAAAAAAGGATGGGAAAAAACCCCCAAGCAAAACCAGAAAAATGCTTTCTAGATTTTATTTTAACAAAAGACGAAAACTGAACAAATATAACATAATTTTGTTCTTAGCTCTGACTCCAAATTCATCATTCCCGCACAGCAGCATACATCTCTCATTTTTAACACCCTAAAAGCAACACACATAAACCAGTAGTATGTGTGAAAAAGAATTATTTCGTTCCAGGCTGGTTATTTTTGGGGGTCTTTTGGTTTGTTTTTTTTAGAGTTCTATGGTATATTGTACAACCATGCTTTTGCTTCAATGCTGTCACATTCTGAAAACCTTTTCTTTTTCCCCATGCAGGCTGGGACTTGTTACAAGTTTAATGTGGATGGATCAATGGCTAGGTAGGCGGGGTGAAGAGAGGGAAATTGGAATGATTTAATGTAATGAGTATAGAGCTTCAGTGTGCCAAACTAGTCTCCTTCTCTTTCTTTTCATTTGCTTCTACTGCCGCTGGCTAATTATTTAAAGGAAAAGCCATCTATGTGAGAAAATAAAATCTACCATTAGTCTCTCGTGCTGCGCCCTTCCCTAGCCCCACCCATTCATCCATATGTAGCTTTTCCATTCACTCCCATAATACCACCAATTACTATGCAGTCAGGACCATTCATATTCATATTCACATCTCACTGTGGACATTTAAGCTACACTCTGAGCAACACTCATACCTTAAACTACACCTATTATACAGCTGTTGTACAATTACTGTAAATGAAGTATACAATATGGGGCTCAGCTTGTATAATAATTTGTAATCAGTGATAGGGGAAGAGGGTTTTGTGTACTTCTGCCCTGCGTACCTTTTGGTCTCCTTCTTTCCATCATTCTTCTCTCCCTTTCTCCCCTTGGGCTTGGTTCAATAAAGGCTTATTCTGAGAGACACAATAAAGAGATTCTCATCTAGGGTAAAATAACTTAGCCCTTCTACACCAGTTTATGCCAGCTGAGACAGTCATCCTGTCTGTCTCAGCACATAGCACTGATCTCTTTTGTATCGTTCTTTGCTGAAATGGACTTAAGTTTGATTTATACCAGAGACCAGAACAAAATACGTAACCTATGTGTGATAAGATGATCAGAAGAAAGGTTAAAGAAAATCACTACAGGAAGCACTGCTAATTAAATTAATGGCCTTTGGACTGGTTATTTTTAAGTGTTTATGGTGTGTTAGCTGTTCCAACAGGCAAAAGATTACAGATTTGATGGCTCTAGTGGCAAATCTCAGGCTGATAACAAAGGAAAGTATATTCATTAGAATATGATATATGTAGGCCAGCTATCTCACTGGTGGGCAAAAGATTCCACAATCTTTCCATCTTTGTGATTTTGTCACTTGAACTTAAGATGGATTTATTACTAACAGTATCAAAGCCATGTTGCAATATCTTGAAACAGTTTCCCACTGGTACCCAGTGTATGGTTTGTATTTTGCAGAAAACATAAAACAAGAATTATTATGGATGGCTTAACATAATTTTTTCAGATTGTTTCCTATTTATAAACATGTTTATAAATATACCCTCATACAAACAAACTTTGACAGTTGTGGAGTCTTCACTTGTCTAGAAATGTTTTTCAATAACATGGAAGTCCATTTCAGTATCAGTAGTTATTTTAAAATAATAAAAACAATTAAAGGCTTTCTAATTTTTTTCTCTTACATAGAATATAGCCCACAGACTCTATTAAATATTTTTACAAATACAATATACATATGTGTGTTCCTTCTTCATTACATTGTCATGTCCTCCTTCTATGTTTTTTTCTGATCTACAAATTCCATACATCAGGGTGATTTGTTCTTATGACTGTCTTCACAAGACTGTATGGGGACTAGTCACATATATTCTCCTCAGTAATTGTTTGCAAGACTATAGCCTTATGATAGGTAGTCAGTCTTAGCAGTGTTTTAGAAATCCTGCCATCTAACATGCTGTGTTCCCAAATAGAGTTGCAATGCTAACAAAATTCAATAACATTTTAATAGATATTACTGTTCCAATTACAGCAGGTTTTCTTCCTTTCTCCCTTAAAGCAGAAGGTCACAATCAATATTACTGATGCCCCCCCACTGAGTAACCTTTAACTGAGTTATTTTTGTGGATTTTCAGCTGTATAATTGCTGGTTTTCATGCTTCTCTCATAAATGGATTTCCTGCTGGAGAGGTGCTGTACATCTTTCCTCCTTGTATGCCATGTCACAAGGAAGAGGCTGCATCACTACTCTTCCATCAACATTTTGCTTATGCACAGCTTTGTCTCCCCTCCCTTCTCTCTCAAGACCGCTGCTGTCCTCTGCCATAGGTGGAAATAACTGTTTTCCATCAGAGACTAATCAAAAGATAAGTCTTTCCATTTGTTCCTGTCACTCAAGATATTTATTGTAGTTCCTTGGGAAGGTAGCTCCTACCACAAAATTAAGGACCAGAGATTATTTGTTTGTTGATGCTGTGGTACTTCTTCACTGATTCACATGGTGACTGTTGTTCCAACATTTGTGCAGCAATACCAAGACTTTGCACATTTCTCACAAACACGTCTCTGCAGTGAGGTGGGTTAGTTCAAACAGTTGTCAGCAAGATAGAAAACATTGTCTCTTATGGGAAACAAGTACACACACCATTCAAGTGGTTAATGGTTCAGAGTTGTTGCATTTGCCAGGTATATCAAAAGATACAGCATGAAAAGAGAAAAAACCTCATTCTTAGATACCCTTGAAGAAGGCAGATGTTCCAAACACAGTATGTACCCACCACATCTGCTACAGTTCAGCTGTCTCAGATAACTAGAACCTCCCATGCAGCTAGACACCTGACTGCTTCCTTTATGCCTGTAGTAGGGTCTTCTAGCCCAGGTTTGAGATACAGCTTTGCAGAAGCCTTGCTCATTCTGTAGTTTAAGAAAGGGCTTCAGAAAAGTAAAATCACTATTGGTTAAGATAACTCCTTCTGCAAGTAACAACTGAAACATTAATAAATAATTTGTATCAGGAGCTTTTGATAACCTTCCAAAGACCTGCAGTAAATCAGTAAGATAAATGTTTTTAACTGGAGAGGTATTTTGGACCCTGAGTTCCCATCAAGTGACTTATCCACTCCAAATTTATCTTTCGTCTCTCTGTGTAGGTGCAGAGAAGGAATTGGTTTAAACTGTTTGATCATGGAAAGAAATGTGGACTGCCTCACAGCGTTCAGAAAAGTTATAGTCTGATGAACAGTGGTCTTGATAAAAGCACTGTTTTAAACAGCCTAGCTCTTCCCTATCATCCTTCTGGTCCCTGGCTTAATGTTCCCACACCCTTTATACTCTTCATCTGTACACCCAGTAGCAAGGGAATGTGATGAACTGACAAGGATTAAAAATAACCTGTTAAAACCAATTTGTTTTAACCTGTGTTAGTCATACTGCTGCTAAAAAGAATTTCTCAATTTACAGTCCCGTTTCCCCAGGCTCTTCCCCTTTCCACTGTGTCCTCTAAAGTAACATAGATAGTAATTTCCATGGAATCCAGATGATGATCCGCCTCTTTCATCCTTCCTCAACAGCACTACATCTTGCTGCTCTTCTCTTTATCTCTGACATATATCAGGTGTCAAAATCAGTTACTTGCAATATTCCATTTATACTTTAATGATCTCCTACTCTTACCTTCTGTCTAGGAAGCACTGTCTGTCTTCTTAGTCATTCATTGCTGCAAAATCCCTCCCTTCATCTTTCCCAGCTTCAGCAATACTTTACGGGGGAGTTGTAATCTCTGCTTCCAATGACTATAGAGTAATGTCCTCACTGACTTGCTTTATATCAACTTATTTTTTATCATGGGTTTTCCTGGTTTGGCCACCCATGAAATGTCCACAGTTCAGAACTAGAATTAGGGAAGACTCTAGTCTGTAAGATGTTAAGTTAAAATTGCCTGGAAGTTCCTGTGCATTTTTAGTATGGGAAATGCTGAGAGAAAGGGAGAGTGACAAAGGAGGAAGAGACCTTAATTACCAGCAGAACAGCCAGTGACCCACATTTGCAATGCTGAAATAGGATGAGGCTGAACTTCAAGTGCAACTTCAATCAATATTGAGTTACTGATAAAGAGTGGAACAAGGTTCAACAAGAAACACAACAAAAATCTACTGGTTGGGTGCAGCTCCCCTATAGACAGAAGCCCAAGCCATGTCTGGTGTCAGTCCACAGGAGATTTAATGTTGATTGACTGGGTGACTCTCCTCTCTGGTTTGTTATTCTCCACAGCAGAGCAGAACTGTAGAGCAACACCTCTTCTTAGAAGAGAAGTCCACGCATACCAAAACTGAAGCTTGCATTTCAAGCGCAGAAGGGAGATTTAGAAAGCAAAAAGCAAACAAACGTGTAAGAAAAACCAAGAAGCTCCCCAAAGCTCTCTCAATTCATTGAGAAATCTGTAGCCTGCTTTACCTAAGACCTTTCTTTCCTTCTCCACCCATAACTAGTGTGTAACTTTCATCTGAAGCCATTTTATTTATTTATTCTGCTGAAAATCTGTATTTTACCACATGCTCAAGACTATTTCCTCCTCCCCAACTGCTGATCACCACTACTATTCTGACAAAGATGCCACATAACAATTAATTGCTTTGCTTTGTATTATAGCTCATCAACTTGTTGGGAGCTAGGAAAAATGAAATAATGGGGGTCACTTCTGGAAAATGAGTTTATTTTCATGCCAGCTGCAGAAAATGAGCAAGGCTGGCTTCATGCCAGTTAAAGGGATGCTGTAAGAGGTTTCTTTCTGTTTGCCTGAAGAACAAATGCTGATCTAGAGAGTTACACATGCTCATACACACATGCATGTTACACACATGCAATCTAAAAAAATCATTTTGCGCAAAATAGGCTAAATTTCATGTCTTACTATATTTTGCCCTCACCTTCCCTCCTTTATATTTTTGACTTCCAACAAAAACTCCTTTTCTTGTGCATTTATCCTTTTGAAAATGATTTACTAATTTAACATAAATACAAGCCAACAGGGATTTTGCAGCTACATGACCTGGAAACTAAACATTATTGAACTACTTTAGAGTTTGCTGAGAGTTTTTAGCCTTTTAAAAGCAAGTCTGATCACCTGCTTCATCTATTTGTGAAACATGGAATGATTAAAAGTTTTATACAAATGGAAGGCACCACACAGATATTTTCAAGCACTCAGCACCTGTGTACTGATATTCTGACTAATGTGTCTTAAATCCCCAAGAAAGCTGAGCTCTATAGACTTAGCAGATTACTTGATGGCAACATTTGTTAAGGTACTGCCATAAGTCAGTTTGGAAGGAACTGATGACTAGACTCATCATTGAGCAGAGAGACGATACAGCTTCTTTCTAACAACAACACATTGTTGAAAATAATTTCTTCACTGACACACAAATCTCTGTGTAGCACTTAACTTGGACACCGCACACAACAGTGCCCTTAACTTCCATATTTCTGTCAAGTATGAAATGTCTATTTCTTGTTATAAGTTCCGGAAATTTGAATGGAGAAAAGAAATTATGCAAAGAGAAGGAAAACCTTTTTAATATGGAAATTTGTGAGCCCTAATAGCAGAGAAAAAAAGGAGAGTGTAACTGATAAATAAATGAAACAAGGTGTAAAGAAGTATTAATGTTTTCATTATTTCATACCATTTCTATTTTGTTGCGACTGATTTCCATAGTAATATAGTTAGCTCAAAATCTGTCTTTGCATATAAGGTCTCCATAGAAAAAGCAAATGTGAAAATGGCAATATTTTCAACACTTCTTTTCTTTAATAAAACTAACATTTTCAAATCTGCTTTTATTAAAACACAATAAATACCATCAATTTTTGACACGAAATCTCATTACACACTGTAAATATTTATCACTTCGCAGAAAGAAGATTATACACTAGTTCTATTCATTCAATTCAAATCTGAGTAAGAATGAATTCATGTTTTATTTTTCTTCTCTATTTAAAAAGGCACAGTTGCTGTAAGAAAATGAAAGAAATACTCTTTGTTGCTGCTAACAGATAGGCAGAGAGAAATATCTCAGAGGTAAGTGCTCTGACACGCTGTTCCTTGACCCTGCAATTACTCCCTGCCAATCCCATTTGTGATTCTCACAAAATCCCATTGATTTCAAAGGCAGTCAGTCCATGAAGACCTCTTTGTAAAAAGAAGATACTAACCTTTCTGTTTCTGGAATTTAGCTTCAAACATGGATGTTACAAGGAAAAGAAAAAAAAGAAAATCTGATTATTTTATTCTCCTTTTACCTTCGTAACAGAATCACTGTTATACTAACCAGTAGAGCTCAGAACACAGATATACCTCTGTTCACAAAGCTCAAAATTGAAATAGTGGTGTAACAGCAGGACAAGGTGAATAGATGAAATAAATTGTGGAAGCCTATGTTATGCCTCTCTGTACTAACTAACATGAGGACTCTTTATTATTCTTTTCAATAAATCTAACCCCAATTATTTTAAATCAATGTTTTAGCTTCAAATGTCTAACTTGCATAAGTGGCATGTTTTCTGAGAAAACCATTTTTGTAGATCTGTTGCTCTTTGAGTTTATGGTTTTACCTAGATAACAATATAGACCATATCCTGTTGCACAGTCTTTGAAGAATTCTGCAAGTATCATAATTTAGTTGCATATGTTCCATAAGTCTCACTCAAATACTTTGAAGAATGCTTTTGCTAACCTACATACATTTAAGAACAAAAAAAGTGGGCTTCCTCCCCTTTTGGGGGGCACAGTCTTTGCAGAATAAAACAGTTTCATTACCTGCAAAGAGAATTTGACACATTGCTCAAGCAGTTTGAAATTCTACAACAGACATTCAACCCCTCTGATAATAAACAATAAAACAAATAAATGAAATTGAGGAGCTTTCAACCACAATTTACTCTGACGCCAGGCTCAAGTATAAATTTTCCTGCACAAGCTGGGAGATGTGGCTGAGGAGCATTCCCACAGAAAGGCATCTGGGAGTCCTGGTCAGCAGTGAGCCCTGCCAGCCCAGCAGGCAAACCCCATCCTGGGGTACATCAGACACAGTATCACCAGTGAGTCAGAGGTGATCAACCCATTGTATTCAGCATTGGTGTGGCTTCCCCATGGACACTGCATGCAGTTCTGAGCCTCACCCATTTAAGTATGGAGGTCCTTGAATGTGTCCAGAGGAGGGCAACAAAGCTGGTGATAAGCCCTGAAGAATGTCCTGTAAGGAGTGGCTGAGAACACTGTGTTTGTCTAGTTTGGAGAGATGAAGGCTCCTGGTACCTTCCTGAGAAGGGGAAGTGGAGAGAGGTGCTGATCTATTTTCTCTCTGGTCCAGTGATAGGATGCCTGGGAATGGCTCACAGGTGCAGCACGAGAGGCTCAGACTAAATATTAGGAAATATTTCCTTACAAGGGGAATGGTCAGACTCGGGAACAGACTTACTAGAGAGATAGTTGACACCTGCAAGTGCTTCAGAGGCATTTGGAAAATGGCCTTAATAATATGCATTAAATTGTTCAGCCATGAATTTTTCAGGCCATTGGATTAGGTGGCCATTGTAGGTCTCTTCCAAATGAAATATTCTATTCTATTCTGATAATAAAATATCTATAATTGTAAGGCAAATGTGAAAAAATAATATAATTCTGAATGTTGGGTTGAGCACAAAACACTATTAAGTACAATCTGTTTATTTGTAATCATGTGAGAATCAAAACAAACTATGAATTAATTCAGTCAGAAGGATACCAAAATATTTTAGCTCATGATTTCATGATTCACAGAGTCACAGGATCACAAAATTGTTAGGTTTGGAAGGCACCTCTGGAGATCTAGTCCAACCCCTCTGCCAAGGCAGGGTCACCCAGAGTAGGTAACACGGGAATGTGTCTAGGTGGGTTTTGAACGTCTCCAGAGAGGGAGACTCCATGATCTCCCTCGGCTGCCTGTTCCAGTGCTCTGCTGCCCTCAATGTAAAGAAGTTCTTCATGATGAGGTGGAATTTCTTGTGGTTTAGTTTATGGGCATTGTTCCTTGTCCTGTGTCTGGGCACCACTGAAAAGAGTCTGGCACCATCCTCTTGACACCTGCCTTTGAGATATTTATATGCATTAATGACCTCCCCTCTCAGTCTTCTCCTCTTCTCTTCTCTTCTCTTCTCTTCTCTTCTCTTCTCTTCTCTTCTCTTCTCTTCTCTTCTCTTCTCTTCTCTTCTCTTCTCTTCTCTTCTCTTCTCTTCTCTTCTCTTCTCTTCTCTTCTCTTCTCTTCTCTTCTCTTCTCTTCTCTTCTCTTCTCTTCTCTTCTCTTCTCTTCTCTTCTCTTCTCTTCTCTTCTCTTCTCTTCTCTTCTCTTCTCTTCTCTTCTCTTCTCTTCTCTTCTCTTCTCTTCTCTTCTCTTCTCTTCTCTTCTCTTCTCTTCTCTTCTCTTCTCTTCTCTTCTCTTCTCTTCTCTTCTCTTCTCTTCTCTTCTCTTCTCTTCTCTTCTCTTCTCTTCTCTTCTCTTCTCTTCTCTTCTCTTCTCTTCTCTTCTCTTCTCTTCTCTTCTCTTCTCTTCTCTTCTCTTCTCTTCTCTTCTCTTCTCTTCTCTTCTCTTCTCTTCTCTTCTCTTCTCTTCTCTTCTCTTCTCTTCTCTTCTCTTCTCTTCTCTTCTCTTCTCTTCTCTTCTCTTCTCTTCTCTTCTCTTCTCTTCTCTTCTCTTCTCTTCTCTTCTCTTCTCTTCTCTTCTCTTCTCTTCTCTTCTCTTCTCTTTTCTCTTCTCTTCTCTTTTCTCTTCTCTTCATTAACGGGCCCAGCTCCCACAGTCTCTCATAAGAGAGATGCTCTAGATCCCTAATCACGTTTGTGGCCCTCCACTCAATCCTTTCCAGTAGATCCTTGTCCTTCTTGTACTGAGGAGACCAGAACTGTACACAGATCCAGATGAGGCCTCACTACAGCTGAGTAGAGGGGGAGGACCACCTCCCTTGACCTGCTGGCCACACTCTTCCCCAAGAACCCCAGGATACCATTGGCCCTTCTTGTTGCAAGAGAACTGCCGGCTCATGATCAGCTTGTCGTTCACCAAGACTCCCAGGTTCTCATCCACAGAGCTGCTCTCTAGTAGGTCAAGTACCAACCTGTGCAGGTACTTCGTCCCCAGGGGCAGGACCCTGCACTTGCCCTTGTTGAACTTCATTAGGTTTCTCTCCACCCAACCCTCCAGCCTATCAGGGTCCTGCTGAATGGCTGCACAGCATTCAAGTGTATCAGCCACTCTCCCCCGTGTTGTATCATTAGCAAACTTGCTGAGGGTGCATTCTATCCCTTTGTCCAGGTCATTGATAAACAAGTTAAATAAGACCGGACCCAGTAGTGATCCCTGGGGAATGCCACTGACTACAGGCCTCCAACTGGATTCTACTCCACTGATCATGATCTTCTGTGCTCTGACATTCAGCCAGTGCTTGAACCACCTCACTGCCCATTCATCTAATCCACATTTCCTGAAATAACCTATGAGGTATGTTATGGAAGACAATGTCAAAAGCCTTGCCGAAATAAAAGTAGGCAACATCCACTTCTCTCAACTTATCAATTCCTGCCATGTCACCATGGAAGGCTATCAGATTGGCAAGCATGATTTCCCTTTGGTGAATCCATGCTGACTATCCTGACTTTTCTTCTACATGTTTGGTGATGACCACCAGGATGATCTGCTCCATCACTTTTCCAGGGATGGAGGTGAGACTGACTGACCAGTAGTTTCCGGGGTCTTCCTCCTTGCCCTTTTTGAAGACAGGAGTAATATTATCTGTCCTTCATCCATTGGGCACTTCTCCCATTCTCCATCATTTTTCAAAGATGATGGAGGGTGGCTTAGCAACACTATCTGCCAGCTATGTTAGCAGTCATGAGTGCATCATCTCAGGGCCCATGGGTTTATGGTATTAAGTCTGTTTAGCCAATCTCTAACCCAACCCAACCACAGGGAAGTCTTCCTTTCTTCAGCCTTCTGTTACCTCCGAGGTCTGGGACTCCAATGGTCTGACCTCAGCAGTAAACACAGAGGCAATGAAGGAATTCAGTAATTCTGCCTTTTCTGTGTCTTCCATTATCAGGACACCCATCTGATTCAGCAGTGGCCCCATGTTTTCCCTAATCTTCCTTTTGCTGCTGATATACTTGTAGAAGCCCTTCTTGTTGTCCTTGATATCCCTTGCCAGACTCAATTCCAAGTGGGCCTTTGGCCTTCCTCATCACAGAAGACGACAGAAGCCCAAAGAAATGGAGCAGTCTTTTTTACAGATATAGAGAAGAGTAAAGGATTTTTTTTCAGTCATGAACTTCAGTCCTCTGTCTGGCTATTTAGTCTGTTTGTCAAGATCTGTCTCCAATTTGTTTAAGGACTTCTTTTTCCATTGCCAAAAGTTGCTCTTTGGAAGACATACAAATAACACAACCCTTCCTGTCTTTTAAGAAGAAGTTTTAATGAGTAAAGGGAGAGCAAAGGATAATTTAAAACTTAGTGCAATGAGGATTGTGATACTCCCAAACTCCATTTTCTGGCTAATAAAAAAAATGAAAAAAATTCATCGTTTCACCTCCAATTTCCTTTATCTTAGCAACCTTAGTGTCAATCATACAAAGCATGACAGTATATTCCTAGACCAAGAAAGCTGAAGACATTTTTTTTCCAAATCAGGAGGAAATTTTTGAAATTTTACATGAGCAATCTTAATTCAAGGTTCTTCTTCACTGAAGTTTCCCTGAAGAATTTTCCTCTTGCAGTTCTGGTCTGGCATAAATGTGCAGTCTTGTTGTTTTTATGACTTCTTTTGTCATCAATAAAACACTGAATACTATATATGAAATGCAGGCTTTTGGAATTAATCTCTCAAACAATAAGACTGAAAGAATCTTTGAAATATTCTGGAAGTATGTAAATTCAAAAATTCTTTTTCTCTTCTGATTGGTGCTCCAAAGTTAGAAGGTAATTCAACTGAATAAATGAACTACAGTTATTTTTTTTAAAAAATCCAGTAGCCAATGTTGCACTATATTTAAAAGCTATACTCAACTTGTGCAGATAATCAAATTTCCCATTATTATATGAGTGTTTCTTTGAGATGGTGATTTTTTTCATGGAATAACAACTTTTATTTCCAAGTAAGCCTTAGCAGTGCAAAAATGAATAAAAACTAATTAAAATTAGTAATTATAATTTTTAAAACCCCTAGAAATGAGAATATTAGAAGCTTACAATACAAGTTTGAGTTTTAAAAAAACAATGAATATTTATCCATGTCCATCCTTCTTTCTTTCAGTCCTGGAGAAAATTCACCTTCATTATTCATATACCTAAACAACCATGTTAACAAGTACTTCTAATTGCCATATGGAACCAGAGCTCTGCAAGAGATATTTATATGAAACAGAAACTGTAGAAAAGGATATTCTCTCCCTTATTAATCTGATGCCAACATTTTGCTAATTAAACCACCACATGTCTCATGTCACTTCCTACGTAGGTCACTGGAAGAGGAGATACATTTGGGCAACCTTAAGGATGAATCCCAGGGGAGCATCCCACAAATGCATGGTATTTAAGCTTGCAAGTTTATTAAACAAATCACAGAATATATTGCAGTCTAAATCACAGACGTGGCATGACACAATTAGAAGTTTTATTGATTCTTTGGGCTAGAGATCTCACAGCTTGCACTGGGGGCTCTACACCCACCAGAACCAACAGATTTGCTTCATCACAAGTAATATTTCTAAACTAGTGCAAGGAAGTTTATGAAGTTGAAACTGCCTGACTTCAACTTTGCTTGTTTTCAACTTTGCTTCTATTTTAGCCCAACTATAAACTGAACACATTTTGTATTAGTCCCATGTCTCACCACCCCGAATCATTGGCACACAGCCTGCAATAGCAGAATCACTGTATGAAGCAAAGGGAAAAAAAATTAATAAGCAATATTTTCTTCAGTCTAGCTACCATCTGCCTGTATTAAAAATTCTTACCTCTTTTATGTAGTCCTTTGCTTATTGAGTAATGGTGATCAGAATGATGGTTAGAACCTCTACTCAAATACAAGATGCTACAAACAGTTGGCTATGGCCTCTACACCATATTTCCAATAAAAGAAGGCTGATTATGACTGAATTATATGTTTCCCAAAACTAATTTCAGATGTCAAATGGCTTTTTCCAATCATGTCTTGGAGTTCGCTACTTTACAGCAAAGCACGTGGACATTTCTTTTGAAAGTCTACTTTCTTGTTCTCCTTTGTGGCATGTACAAGTGCCAATATCTATGTCAACAGAAACTCTTTTCAACATTCTATGAAATTCAATGAAAGGTCACAAGGATGATTAGGGGACTGGAGCAACTCGCATATAAGGAAGGCTAAAAGAACTGGAACCATTTAGCCTCGTGAAGAGAAGGTTCATGGGGCATCTTACAAATATATGTAAATATCTGAAGAGGAGGTGCACACAAGACAGACCTACTCTTTTCAGTGCCAGCACAAAAGGCTCCATAAACATAAGGAAGCACTTTTTTACTGTGAGGGTGACTGAACTGCAACAAATTTTCCAGAGAGGTTGTGGAGTCTCCTTCCTAGAAGATTTAAAAAACCCCATCTAGACACGTTCCTGGGCAACTGGTTGTATGTGATCCTCCTTGAGCAGGGGGTTGGATGATGACCTCCAGAGGTATCTCCAACTTCAACCGTTCTGTGATTCTGTGATTGGATGCCCAAATCTGTCTGTAGTGGAACAAATTATATTCCTTAGGCTATTTGTTTCAAGAAATCTTTGTCAGTTCTTCACAAGCAAACAAGTAACATTATCATTAACTTTTTAGCTAAACCATTAATGTAAAAGGTTCACACTAAATCTGCATACTGGTGCAGACTTCCTCGCCATGATCTCATCAATACCAGTGGTCCATAAATCACTCTTTAACTCTGAGATTAGTCCCTGTCATGGCTATAATTTAGCTGAAAGAAATCAATCTTGTCCACCTTTCTGTGATGCAAAGAATGCAAGTCATCATAGAATCATAGAACTGTAGAACCACAGAATGGCTTGAGTTGGAAGGCACCTTAAAGATCACCCAGTTCTAACCCCACTGCCACAAGCAGGACATCTTTCACTAGACCAGGTTGCTCCAAGACCCATTCAATATGGCCTTTTCATAATCATTTAGGTACTCAAGATTGATAAGCTAGGTGAACTAAGGTCACTTAAATGATAAAAATTTATGGCTTTAACCTGGTGCCTGTCAAATATCTTTGTGATGGCAACCGATATCATATATTGCTGGAGTGCTTGGGCTGAGGTCTTATTCTCTTTCTGTAGAGTAGTGCATTGTGAAAAAATGTCACTGGCAAAGAAAAATCAGAAGTGCCAAGAACAATAAGAAAAGAGCTAAGTCAAAAAAAATCCTTACTTTTACATTCTACTGGTGTTTAAAATTACGGCACCCTAGAATCAGTGGTAGCTCTAGGCAATTTGGAATGCCTGACTACCTCGTTCATTTACATCAGCTTTTGACCTCAGTATCCACAGGATACTAATAAAAGGTATAGCATCTTAATTTTAGGCATAAGAGACTCTTTTGATCTCATTAGAGATGAAGGGATGCTACTCTGGATGGAACAAGTACTTGTGAATATGCTTAACTTTAAGCATGCAAGTAATTCTGTTACTTTCATTGGCTTTCAAAATAAGGAACAGGCTTGAGAGCTTTACTAAAATGGATTTCAACATAGAATTTCTGATGGTTGCCTGAAGTCATAATAATGGAAATTCTGAGAGGGGGGAGAAAAATAGAAGGTTTATCATACATTAACTTGATACTTACTTTGCTTAAACTCTTTTCTGAAATAATTAAGCCAGTGTTCTCCAGTGTTCTTTTGTTTTCTTCCTTTTTTTTCTTCTTTAGAAATATCGCACGTCTGCAGTGGATCATATTTTGTCATTACATTAGAAAAAAAATCTGCATATGTGTTTAGAAGGAGAGCCTTAACACATTATTGTGTTTTAAATTAGTGGGTTTTTTTCATTACATTTCTTTTTTTGTCAGTCCCAATCATCTGAAAATGTGAAGTGGCCATCTTCTCAAAATTCATTCGTCTTTCCCTTTTAAAGAGTTCAATCTATGCAACAAATATCTTCCTTTCTCCTGGGAAGGTTTTCCTTTTAAGATGTCAAATTACATGTGAAGGGCTAATTTCCATCTGGAGACATCAGTGAGGATCTTTCCTCTTCACAACCTTGGGAGGGAAATATTTTCCTCCTGAATAACATACTTTTTTTTTTTTCCAAATCTGGGCCAGTCTCTAGAGCTGCAGGGAACTGTCTGATCCAGAGTGCAAAAGCATTTCAACTCATCCTAGGTTCCACTTTAAAGCAAATCTGCAAAAGTGGTTTGATTTTTTTCTCTAAATTTTGGAAAATTCCATCATGGTGTTTCTGAGTTTTCACAACACAGTTTTATGTGGCAAAACCAGCCTTTTTTTAAAAATGGTAGATGGAATATAAATGGTTAAACTACTTTTGTCACAAAACATTAGTTAAGCCTTATGTCAGAAGTCATATATTCTCTACCCTCAAATACTCAAGACAACATATCAGCCCAAGTCAGAGAAAAGATTGTGGTTCATCAGAATCAGAAGCTACATTTTAGTGTAATTTTCTCATTTTAGTTCAATTTCATAATCAGAATTTGCAAAAATAATGAAATATACTTCCTTTTAGCCCCTGTCTATATGATTAAACTGTATTACAAAGGTATCTTAACAACTAATTTCACTTCCTGAATTGACAACTAAGATACATTGCCTTCTAGAAGTCACATATTCAATATTTTAATATCAACACAACTTTCACTCCTTTTGTAGTACAGCCTACTCACCCTCATCATCTTCCTTCTCTCATATCTCTGTATATTGCTGGGAAAATAGCCCCCAGCTTGGCTCCCTCAGCAACAAAACTAAGCCAAATTAATTCATGGCAAACTATCTTTCTAGGTTTGCAGTGAAATGAATTCACTATATGCAGGAACAAACAACATATTACATCACTCACAGTTTAAGTATTGGCAATAATGTTAATTCTAGAGTGCTTTTAAGGTGCATCTAAAAATACAATTTGAAACTTATAGTTTTCGACAACTAAACTATACTTGTATAAACTTTAAGCTGACTGAAATGGGAAAAAACCCAAGACATTTCTATTCAGTTGGTTGTTTTCACCCCCAGTAGAATGTTCCAGTTTGAATTTTTTACTTTTGATCCAAATGTAGATTTTCTATTAATGTTCTACACCGTATAGTTTTCAATTTTCAGCTACTATCCTTGGTATTTCTAATAAATAAATGACAGAAGTTATAAGGTGATTAGCTTCTTTCAGTATTGGATTCACATTCTTATGCCAAAAAATTATAAAAATAAATACCTTTTTTAATATATATTGGTAGCATGTAGCCAGAAGTTTTGAGGTAATTTTATGACAGTCGTATTTTATGATATTATTTTATTTTTTCTTATTTAAGTATTTACCTAATATCTTAGATGAGGAAATAAACAATCAAAGGATTTTCTGTAACAGAGTTTCTGTCTTCTAGCTTCTAAAACTAGCTAATCAAACAATGACCTTATTTTTTAATAGAGGGGGCAATTGAAAATCATTGAACAGCCCTACCCCCTAATGATTTTTTTCTCAGACATAATTATAATAATTAGCATTATAAAGTGCTAATTATCTTTGGACACAGAGGACTTGCACACCAGAGACAGAGGTCCACATTAAGTAAAGAGGATTTTGCTTTCTTCTGTCACCATTTTTTTTTCCTTTTGTAAAGAGGTAGAGGACACTCAGCCCATCAGGCTTCCTTTCTGAATGTTCAAATTTCATTATTGCTGGATGATTGACCCCAATACAGAAACAGATATATTCTTAAAAGCCATGTGGATTGATCTTGCACTCCACATATTTAGTCTGTAGATCTGAGATTATCTTCTCATTTCATTGGACTTCATATTGTCCACTAGTATTGCAAAGACCTTGGATTACTGTAAAGGATTGCTTCAGTCCTAGTCAGTCCTGAAGGGATTGGACTAATTTTGTTAGCAGGCAGTATCATTTTCTCATAAATTCTTTCTTATTGACACAGTAGAAGGAAGCTTTCAGTCCCCTCAAGAAATGCCAGAGTGACGTTTTTAAGAAGGACTGTAATGTACTCTGCATATGTTGAAAATCAGGAATAAGAACATCATAACCATGACATAAAGAATAAAAGATTAGGAGTTATTTTTCTTGACTTCCTGTACTGAACCTTACATCCATCCCTGGCTAAATAATCCTTCTCCTATCCCTCTCACTGGATATCATTGCTAGAAGCATGAATCATTTATCTCTTGCCAAAATTTTTACTCTCATTTGCTCCTACAGGCTATAAATATTGTTTTATATAGATTTTCTCCTGCATGTTGACAGACCTTTTGCACCAAGCACTGCTATTTCATTCAGGTGTTTTTCTCAGTCCTTCATCTATCTTCCACAGACTTCTTTCCAGTGCCTTAAAAACAGATTTTCCTCTCCCTCATTCTTTCTCAGATGAGTCTAACAAGTATCACACTAAAAGGTATATCCACATACGTATATTTCCTACAGTCATCTTGGTGTTTCGCTCAATCATAACAGATGTATATAAAAGGTTATTCTTCCTGTATGTGTATTTGAGCTGTCTTCACTGATGACCTTCTACATTAAATATGCATAGAACACCTTCTCCTTTAACATAAGCAGATTATGTTTTCCAAAGAAATTGGCAACAGCTCACAGCGTGTGTGGCATGGATAGATTGTTCTGGATGTTCAAGTTAACAAATAATAGAATGACTCTAAGAGTTTGCTCTTGAGAAATATGTTCTGTTTCTTCTAGAGAACACCTACAATCTATCTCTCATAATATTATCGGGGCTATCAGCAAGGGCTCAACCTTCTTCTAGCTGGGATAGTATGAAAACATCTCTAAACATCAGCTGAAACCTTCTCTAACAGTTTTCCTCAGGCAACTTCCACTAAATTCCTTCAGAAAAGACTACTTATTTTTCAGATTGCTATGTTGTTTCCCTGGGTCTGAACCAATCAATCCAAATTTTCTTGGAATTTTGAAAGTCCCATCTGAGTTTGGAAGAAGACATCTTTCTCTCAGAGGCTCTGGATTTTCTTTCATCCCCTTTTTTTTTGACAAGTCGTTTTGTTGACAAGTCGCTGGTCAACAGTGATCACTTTTGAAGGCAAAACTGATGATGAGTATAATTACCTGTGAAATTGATATAAAAAAATATTCTCATCTTCTCCCACAATAGGACTGGCAGAATAGTTTTGCATGCTGTCACACAGCTCTTCTGGTTATATTGCCTTTGAAGTTTGTCTTCCAATCAGCTGCACCGGTCATTTAAAATCCCAGATACAATTATAGGTTTTGATTGACTATGTAAGTATTTTTGGTATGTGTATCTATATCTATATCTATATCTATATATATATATATATGTCTTTATATATATATATTTCCTTCCCTGACTCTTCTGTGTGAGAAACAGCTTTGGGGAAAATAAATGGAACAGTAAATGGAATATAGCCAAATAGAATTTGTTAAAAAGGTCTATAAAATCTCTGCTTAAAATGTATTACAGTATGCTCAGATTCTCTTCAGCATATGCATCCACTTTTAAGTTTCTTACTCTGGATGTCTGCTTGGCTAGCAAAGGAACTTCATATCAGTTATTACAAACTTGGAGTACTGATTGTGTGTTGAATCAAGACAATATCGTTCCTTAGAACAAAAAAGGCACCTTCTAATAGCTGACTCTCTTTCTTCATATTTGTGTCAAATTTTTTTAATGCTTTATATTTTTTTTTCTTATTTGGAAGGTTTTTCCTTTTAATAAAAATATATAAATACAAACTTAGGGATAAGAAGGAATTTAAGTAATATGATATGAATAGAATGCATCACACTAAGCATCTCAAACTGTATACACTCAAAAGGAGTAATGAAAATCAAATATAACGTCATCATCTGCTTCCCATATGAACAATCAAGGGAGTCAAAATCTAGCTAAACCAGCAAGAGTAAATAGTTTAGTGATGAAAAATTGATACAAAAAGTTCACTGAAAATATAAATATCCTCTGGGCTGTCAAAAGCAATTGGTTCAGCTCAATCTGGTAAATCTACTTTTAATGATAATGGCAACAACTTTTCCTTTTTATTACACTTTACATAAATTTATGAGCTTTATCTCTTCAAACTCAAAAGAATATATTTGTCTCTGTATCAGATTTTAAAGTTATCATATGTCTTGGAAACCTACCTAGAAATACAATATAATGGTGCTTGTAACCATTATAACAATTTCTGCTAGGATGGAAATAGAATTCTTGTATCATACAACTGCTGCTAATTAAAAGGAAGTGGAGGAACATAAAAAGACTATAGCAATTTAACTGGTATTCAGTTTTCTTAAATAGCTAAAAAAAATCACATTTAATAGTTATGAAAAAACCTGCAGTTTAGAACTGAGATTTTTTCTTAATAATGCCTTTTATACTAGGCTATATATTTACAAAAGACCTCTGAAAAATTGAATGGGACCATATCTGTTCAATCTATAAGCAGTCAGATTTTTGAGGCCTCTCCAGTAGATGCAGAAAGATTATTCGTGGTTATTTCATTCCAAATATCTGATAATTTTTTCCCCAAGCAAACTACTGAAGTCAATGATGTGTATACAAAAAGTGGGGACCTATAAATCAATAGCCATCTATAATACTGCTAGGAACATTACTAAACATTCAGTTTTACTAAAACAGAAAGCAAAATGTTGGTAAATGTTATATGCCAATAACAACTCAATACTATTTAATAACAAAGTGTACTATTAAATGCAAGCCAGTTCACATAATTTTTGTTATTATTTATCTTTTAACAGTGACATATTGTCAGGTCTTGAATTAAAAGCTGATCTCTCCATGAACCCATTAATTATCACAGCAATATATTAGAGGAAGTATCAGCTACATCTAAGGCTGCAGTTATTTCAGTACACATTGCATCATGTCCAGCCCTGCTTTCACTTTTGTCTTGCATTTGACCAGTCAAGCTTTACAGTATGATTGGAAAAAAGTTACTGTTTTGTTCTTCATGATGTTTCTACTCACAAAGATTGCTCTGGTTTACTTATAGTGTGAAAGAATGAGAGTATGCTTTTCTATTACGTTTCTGTCACTACTTCTAGAAATTACAGGTGCGTCACATATGCATTATATTTCATACAGTCTTAGTTTATGAGAAACAGCTTCATGTTTTTTCACTTCTGTCTTGTTTCCAGCCATTAAGTCAAATCCAAGTCTGCTTAATCAGAAATCTACCTGGCCTTACTGTGCAAAATGTGTGATCTCCTTTAATTTCTCAAAGATTCATAATTAAACAGCCAGTAGGTTTTCCATTGCTTGTTCTGTCTGTATCCAGATATCTACTGTGAAATAAGAAAACCCTTCTTTTCAGCTACATATTTGCATCATCTCTCTGAATATACTTTTGACTTTCCTTTTTATCCAGAAAATATACAGCTAATTCCCACTGTTGAGATAGGAACACCTTTTGCTTGCTTGCCAATTGTAGAAATCCTTGCTCTGTTTCTAGATCTCTGAAATTAATTATTATTGCCCAAAATATATTGTATTTCTTGCTTTTAATTTCTATGACTTATGAACTTTTTCAGCTTCAAAATTATTTTAAAAAATCCCTAGTCCATGAACAACGAACTTCACAAAGCTGCAGTCCTAGCACAGACTGTAAAGACAGCTATATGGGCAGAGAGGACAAAAAGTATGGCCATGGTCACACTGAACATAGTGAAGCTGGTAAATTTAAATTTCACCTAGACATATGAGCAGGAATCCTCATTCAGGACGGAATGGGAAGGAGATTTCTCTCTGTCTTCACTCTCTGAAGCTTATCTAAAGCTTGTGACTGACTGCAGGCTTGCATCAACACAGTTTGACTCACAGCCAGTGTGTTCAGTTTCATGTTCAGATTCAGTCACCTCAATCAACAGTATTTCAGGAAAACGTGAGCATTTATAATACAACAAGAAGCTTGCTGTTGTAAGGAATGTAAGAATTTGATGCCTTGAATTATGTACCAGCGATACCCATAACTCTGTAGAAGGCAAAAAAAATTAAAATACCATGAGGAAGGACTTTCTAAAACCACAGTCAGGGTGCAATGACTGCCTCCGAGAAACACTCAAGTAAGAACCTTGGCATTAAAATAGATTAAAGTGCATTTCCAAATGTATTACCTTTAGGTAACAATTCAGCTTCCACATCCTGTAATGTTGAGATTGCAGTGGGGTTTTTAAAGTTTTTCTATAAGCAAATTTTAAATATTATACTCCAGATTAATTAGAAATTAAAAAAAAGAAAAAAATAAAGTCTTGAAGTGACTACAGTCTTCTCAAGTAGTAGTCTGATAATACATAAACACACATATGTTGTCTGTGAAGAGTCCTTACATTTAGAAAATACAAAACACTCTACTTAAAATTTGCTGGTTTCAGTATTGTATCCAACACAAAACACAAATTCAGAATTTTTAGGACTTTTACTGCTGCAAATCAATTTGCCGTTACCCATTTTCTTTAACTTCTTCATAGTGGGATTAGAAAAATTGCTCTAAAAATACCAAGGACAAGCCATTTTGATAATTCCGTTTTCAGTTTTTGTGGAGTGGAGGAGTTGGTGACTGGAAATGGTTTCTATTTTTTCTGGAATTGGTATTATTGACCTCAGCTGTTTTTCTCACAGACTGAAAATATATTTTCTTATTATAGATCTCCTATGTACAAAGAAAGCCTGAATAGTTATTTCAACACAGCAAGGCAAAATGCCTCAAACGCCTATAGAACTTAAGCATTATATTTGCCAATTAAAGATTTAGGAAGCAAAACCCAACTAGGAAGTGCCACATACAATTATTTTACATAGCACAGAAACTATTGTGCAATATGGCCAGCCTAGCATTGCTCATGGGTTTTTTTGTGAGAGAAGAAGGTTGTTTTCTAAATATAGATAAAAATGTGCTGCACTTAGCCAATAAATCATGACAGAGAGGTAACATATGCTATCATAATGCAGTGGGAGCTGCGTGACAAAAAGAAAATATGAGCAATACCACCTTCTAGAGTTACAGCCCCTTATTGCCATTATAAAACATCTTTATTGGAAGAGAAAATGAAATTTTTTGGTAGAAAGAGGAGATGAAGTACTAGGGCAAGTGAAATTTTTCACAGAGAACATTCAAATTTACAGCTCTATATGTCTTCTGCTGTGCTCATGGTCCATCAGAAGACAGATGTCTAAGGGTCTCCTGCTTGATATACAAGGCAATGATAGAGTGACATTTTTGACCTCTAAACAAGAAAGGGTGTTAAATAAAAAAATACTTCAGTGCACAACAAGCACAGAAATTCCTGTTCTCTTCTCATGATTCCCTTTCCTTGAAAGAATTTTGGTTTATGAGTGTTTAGCCAGGAAGGATAATTTTACTGTCTGTCACATTTCATTTCAAATAATATAAACTGCTTTAAGAGACTCTAGGGCCCAAACTCCCATTGATTTTAAAAGGGGGGGAGTAGGCCCAAGCTGTTATTCTTTTGTTTGTTGAGCAGGAAACTGAAAATTCACGCCTGGAAATGTTCTTTTGAAATAACATATACATTCACTTTTAAGCTCTTTGGTTATTAGCTAACTGAAGACAACTGTACTCTTGCTCCTAACTCCACTAAAGCCCATGATAAAAATCAGTGTTATAAAGTGAACCTGAGTACACCACAAGCATTCATTGGTATTCAAGACCAGCCTCGGGGAACAAAACTGAAATAGGCTGGATTTTTACTTTTAATCAGCACACCTGAAAGAACAGTATTTGAAATATTTTCAAGTCCACTAATGGGTGGGGGGATACTTTGGTCATTCCTACCTTTATTTCCAGTGTACAAGGTTCTGCACAATTTTAAATGAAAGATCTGTTGAACAATTATTTTTTATTCTTTGTCATTTAGACTCTGAGACAATTTCAAATGACAGAACACACAGATTGCCTGAGTGTGGTGAGACAGGTTTAGAAAAAAAGTATTTTTGCTGTTAGGAAGGTGTTTTTTACATTCTTTATGCCCTTTCATAACCTATTGCCTAGTGTGCCCACTCATGCTATACAAGTCAAAGGCAGACCTAGTGTCAACATTCACACAGGCACTAAAGAGGACTTCTGAAAACAGAGGGGTTTAGGAAAGATTAAAACAACTAAAAAAGTGTTTCTAATTTTAACAACTAATGATATAAAAGAAATTATTTTAAAAAATGAGATTCAAAAACCACTTTGAGGTGTGATAGAGAGTTATTTTCACAGAAACTCCAGCACTGAGCTTCTTGTCTCTGTACTTTAAATTGTTAAGAGAGATAGTACTAAAAAATCTTTTTTGGCAGCAATTATCAGCCCTCAAATTTGTTTAAAAACAATTAAGGCATGCCACTAAAGCATCAGCAACTGGTACATTCTCAACTTCCATAAAAAACAGTGGACTACATAATATTATTTTCTGCAAAATCATAGAGACATTTTTCATCAAGCTTTCTGAACTGAAAGAATCAGGAAAACCAAAAGCTTTGTTGAAAAAAACCAACCTATATTAACTAGTGCAGAAACACCTGCAGCTTGACATATGCAATTTAATGCAACTTATGTGAGGATTTATGTAGGTCATTGCTAGTTATGTAGGTGTGTGGGGGAGATACTGGTCCTGATGCAAACGATAAGCTCATCTCACAGTTTTATGCACGTTGGTCAGCCAATCCGTAAAACAGCAAAAAAGGTCTACAGAAGCAGAGTTAAAAGTGCCTGAGAAAACGTGCAAAACCCCAGGTGTTACGTATTTAGGTTACGGTGCCATCTACTCAGATTTCTATGATCTCTCTAAGTGTGGGTAAGTTGTAGGTGTGCGTAGGCTGCAGTCTTCGTAAATCACGGGTAAGGCTCCAAGCCTCCTCACAGACTTGGTGTGAACCAGGATTCAGCACTCTGAGATGTATAATCTCAGAAAGTAAGAACTGAATTCTCTACCAAACTCTTGTTACCACATATGAATGGTAGGACAAATGCATGTTCTACCGCAGATGTGAGATAATGCCCATAGCGTGCAGTCAACAGGGACAACATACATAGACTGTAATGTGGGATGAGTGGTAGGGCACAGATGCATTAACTCTGACGTTCCAGATAAGGTGGTGTGCCATCTTCCCCTTTACCACTAAACAAACTCAAGTCACATTTTGTATTATCCTTTCTATCTGCGACATGAAGCTAACGCTTGGTTAAGGCTCCTTTTTGTAGAAACATCTCAAACTACAGGTTAAACATAGGCATCTTCTTCTCAGAGACATGCTCTATCTTGCATTAATCAGATTTTGTATGTTTGCACCCTTACACCAGCTGACCTTGCAGTAGACTTCTGTTTGCCCAGTTAAGGTATTCTCCCATTCAGGACTTACTGTCTGCCTGCAGAATTGTGCTCTTAAGTTCCCAGATAGCTCAGATGGAACTACAGATGCTCATCACAGGGCAAAGAGTTGAAAGATTAATTCTTGGATAAATTGGAGAATGTACATTGTGCTTCTTTAATAAATATTGTTACTGTTACATGCTATGAGCCAAATACTGTAGACATTATTCACTTTTTACTTCTTATTCCTGGAAGATGATAGAGAAAAATAGATAATACTTCTACTGCAAATGAGAATAAAAAGCTTTTTACTAAATACTAGTTTCAGGACATGATACTGTTTTATGCAAGTATGCATTAAAAATTACCTTATTTGTATTTTTGTGTGTGATTTATAAAAGGACATATTTAATATACTGGATTCAATTTTGCTTCATTTAAAACAACTCTACGTAACCTGTATGAAAGTGTTGACTATACTAAATCCAAAAGTTCTTACATTCTATTTAGAAACTCCCTATATGCCAGTCAATAGATTAAAAAAATATATAGTATCTAATAACAAGCTACAGACGAGAGGACTCTTTTTTTTTTTCTGAAGGGAAAGAGAAAAAAAGTACATTCACGGTCTGTAAAAAATAATATTTCTTTTCTCCTCAATCCTTACAACTATAAAATAATGAACCTGAAGGCCTTTTGTTTTTAACAAGTGGGAAGGAAAAAAATTTAATAAATAGAGTGGTTACAGAACTTTCTCATAGGACTCATCATAATGGCATAATGGTAATCTGCTGAAAACGTCAGATGGGATCTTTAAATGGCAATTGGTTCATGAACACAGATGTCAGCAAAGAACTAACAGATCAGTTCTTAAAAGTTGCTAGACTAGTCTTATTAATGGCCTTAAACTGCAGTGATTTCATCGTCAGCGCTCCAAGGTAGCGATACCTAATACGTAAGTGCTCGGCTGGAGTAAGACTGCAGTAGCTGAGACTAATATGAAAAAGTACTGAGCAAGAGAAAAAGCACAATGATACTTCATGCATGAAGCATTCCAGTAAGCAAACTTAGGAATCATGATGGGATTTATTGCTCTTCTGGGTTCAGCCTGGATAACTAAGGATTTATCTCCAGGTTACTCCATCACCGAACTGGAGGCTATCCATGCAGAAAGCACTGCCAAGAAAGATATTAAAATGGGCATCAGTACTGAGATGGTCAAACTTTTACTGGATAAACCAGACCATATCTCTCCGCAGTATGCTGTCAATGATGTAAGTGATATAAGACTACACCACTTTCAGTGTTGACTCTCACAGACTGTGCACAATTCCAGTTCCAAGGTTAGTTAGTTCATGTGGATCCAGCTAGAGTCTGGCACCACACATAGTAGGCACATCCTAGACCAACAAACATTTTGCAAATTTGCTGCTGGGGATAGGAACTGTAAGAGCCAAGTCAGCTGCTCCAAATTGCAGTTGTTTTTAAAACATATCTTTAAACATCTTTTTCAGAAAACTTACTTAATATTTTCAATATTTCACATTAATTTGTATTTACAATTTCCAAGTTTTTATCAGAGGTCAGGTGGAAAGTAGACTAGTTCTCTAAGACATTACTTTTTCCCAAGATGTCTGAATATTAGTTTATTCTGGTTAATACTGGTAGCTAAATCAGAGAACAGACATGAACAGACTATTCTGCTAAAAGGGAAGTGTTTATATTCTACTGTCATCCTGTCAAGTATAGGTTGTTTATATATTTATTCATAATAAACCAAATTAGCAACATCCCTAACAGAAATACTCAAAAGTGGTTTTTTCAGTACTCTAACTTCTTATATCAGAGAAAGAATTATTCTAGTATTTATTTCATGCGTTTGTTTCCAAAACCAGATTGAAAATAAAATAAAGAAGCAACATTTGAAAGGTTCCCATTAGTTCCAAGTTTGGCCACTCAATGTAAGACAGATTTCAAAGTCTTCCATGCACATTGCAAGAACAGGTTTAATCACCATTGCTTCTGCTTCTAATATCTCAAAAGACTGTGTACAATTGAGGTGATATTGGTATGCCCCAAACCTCCTCTCCTTTAGCTAACTATATCAAATGGTCTAATAAAAGGTTAGGTTTCACCCAACCAGCCTTGCCACTCTCATACAGTTTCTGTAATTTTTGGCTTCTCAGAAATTTGGCAAACCTTAAACAAGGATTAGTATTAGATAAACAAAAAAAAAAAATACTCCTGTTTTTAACAAAACCTACACTGTGAAGAAAGTAATACGTCTCCCATTTTACAAATGATAGCTCTTATCAGAAAAAAACCCTGACTCTAATATTCTGCCACATATTGATAAGGCAGTGCTAGGATCTAAAAGAAATATTTGTACTGCTATTATGGAAAGAATAAACAATGTGGGTGTCTAACAGAAAACCGAAAGGGAAATATTTGCCAGGCCCAGAAAACTCATGGAGTCTGTCCTCCAAAGGTAATGTTTTCACATACAGGTATACTTTTCCCCACCAGAGACCCTGGGCCATGCTCCATTCTCATGCACATGCTTGGTCTGTATGAAGCCAATGAGACAGGTGTTCTTGAATGTGAACACAGTCTTTTGTTCTCAAAAAAGTCTCTCAGTTCATATATAAAGGATTTAATAAACTATCTCTTTACTAACAATTCAGGAAAATAGCTGTCATTTTCTTTTACTATCTAAGCAAGTAACACTTTATATGCATATTAAGAGGGAAAGGATTGTCTTATATCAAAGGTGAAGCAGTTTTGTTTAAGAGTTTATGGTGTCTCAAGGCTTTAACATATTTCTGTGTTTTCCATACAATGATAAGACAAAGAAAAAAGAGACTTTAAGGACTGTTTTGAAAATTCTCATGAGCCTATTTACTTTTCTATCACTGTAAGGAAAAAGGAAGAATAAAGTGTGACATTCCACAAACCTAATCTTTTTTCAGTTTTTGTTCTTGACATATCTTGTTAGAGTACAGCAAGGTTTTCGATAGCAGTCTCACATACTTTTCAATAAATATGATATTGATGAAAATTAAAGGTTAATGCACAGATCACAGAGCTCACCCGTTTTTAAATCAAAATTTACTGACAGTTCTACTGAAATAGATAAGATGATCCTTTTTAACTAGGGCTAATTCAGTAGGAAAAAATTATAATGAAACAGTTAAACGCCAAATGAAAGGGTCAGCTCTTTGCAATATTAAGCACAAACTGATTTTTCTTTTACTTCTGGGCCTCCACAATGGAAACGTACAGCAGCGATTTAGAATTAGGTGCTGTGAAAACTGTGGGCCAAATTCAGTTCACATGCATACCATTGACTTAATGAGACTATATCAAGAATAAATTTGGCCCAAAGGTTTTTTAATATGATCTGAACAACCAACTAACAATAATACAGTGCCACTTAGTGGCAAGGAAAAAGTTTTCAGCACTTGAGATATGAAGACATTCAGGCACACAATATCTGGTGCTATTTGTATTTGAAATTTTGATACAATCTTATCTGATAGCTTCCAGTTACATTAAGCTCATTATTGCCACAACATTATATGCATCTTTTCATATAAAAATACAAAAATGTCTGCAAAGAGGGAATGAAAGTGAGCCCTTGTAATTAATGTAGCATTAAGAACACTCCCTTCACATTATATCTTCAAATTATAGCCATTTTCTAAAAAGGTTAGAATGCCTGTAAAAAGCATAAATATCTTAAAGCTATTTGTATTTCTCATGCTTCAGTAATGTATGTGTCACCTTCCTGAAAAATTATCCCTCAAAAAGTTCTACAGTATTTCTTTTGTTTAAGTACCTACAGAATTACAATTTTGGGGAGCGACAACTATACTTAATAGCATTTTAAATGGCAGTATGTAACTCATTATTCAGTGCAATACTATTCTATTTCTAAGAAAGAACGAGAGAAAGACAAGAAGATATTTCACTAGAAATAATAAAAAGTAAGTCCAAAAGGATCCACAATAGGTCACGGGAACCATCAACCAGTTGCAAAGAGAGTGATCCTTATACTTCTACAGGAAGAACCAATGCAAAGTAATGTACATTTTGATAATTTCATAGAATCGTAGAATGGTTTGGGTTGGAAGAGACCTTAAAGATCATCTAGTTCCAACCCCCCTGCCACAGACATTGGGACATCTTCCACTAGATCAGGTTGCTAAAAGCCACATCCAACCTGGCCTTCCTGTGATGCAGCATTCACAACTTGTCTTGACAAACTGTTCCCGTGCCTCAACATCCTCATAGTAAACGATTTCTTCCTAATAGATAATCTAATCCTACCCTCTTTGTGTTTCCATTCTCTCTATCACTTCATGCTGTTTTACGAAGTCCCTCTCCAGTTCTTTTGTAGGCCCCCTTTAGGTACTGCTCTAAAGTCTCCTGGACCCTTTTTATCTCTGTGCCTGAGATAGACCTGACTCACATGCAGGACCTTGCACTTGGCTATTCTTGAACTTCATGAGGTCCACATGGGCCCACCTCTCAAGACTGTCAGGTCCCTCTGGACAGCATCCCTTCCCTCCAGTGAATCAATGACACCACACAGCTAGGTGTTATTCTCTTCGGCTTATTTAAAGTCAAAGATGGAATGCATTGACATGAGCAATGAAAATAAACCCCCTATGCGTACAGTGGGAGTAAAATTGTTCTCTGTCTTCAGAATATAACAGAGAGACGGGAATAAATTTTGGGACTAATACTTAATTTTTTATAAGCACTTTTAAATACACTAAGGATCATTATGTCCAATTGGGTTAAACAATCCTTTGGCAATCATTTAGTTGCCATTCATGCTTCAATCCTTTCTTTTATATTTCCAACCAAATTTGCTGGAAGTGGACTTTGGCAATAATTCTGCAATGATACTGCTAATGAAATTTGTACTTTGATTGGGCACTCTGTTTATATACATCTTTGAACCTTTAAAGAGAAGAAACAAGTGACCATTTCCTATCAGACGTGGGTGACACATAGACAGTATCCTGTAAAAAGAACTAAGTCAGATTACATCTAGAAACTTTAGTATTTATATACATCCAGTATTGCCAAATCTAATGCCCATTACAGAACACATAGTACTGAATCAATTAACCTGCGGTAACACCAAACAAGCAATAATATACCTGAATTTAGGGAATATACTATAGTATCATAACACCATAATGTTAGGATAAATCTAGGGTAACTCACTAGAAGAATATTACATGAGTCAGGAGGTACTTACAGTAGCATTTCATTTCAAACCAGGAATAGACTTTTTGAGCAGGTGTTCTGACTGTTGCCAACATACCAAAAATCACAGAACTATAAAATAATTAAGATTTTAAAGGGGTTTTTTGAGATCTAACATCCTACTTGTGACACAGCGCCTGAGGACCACCTCAATGGCTAGCCCTGGTGGTCAGGCAGCCGGTCCTTCTCTCCGCCCGGGAGAAGCTGGTGGAGCCTGTCCGCGTATGTGGGAGGGTTGGCGAGGTCCACAAAAGGGCTCACCTAACCCACCGACGTTGAAGGAGCAGGAGGAAGCAAAGAGAGCAGGAGGGGCTCTTTGTAGGGTGAACAAGGAGAGTTTATTGGGAGCAAGGATCCATACATCGGAGAGAAGAGGGTGCAAAAAGCAAAAATGGAGTCTTGCCATGGGGTTTTATAGCCCTACAGAAGGGGTGGAGTAACCAGTAAACAACCAATCAACATAGGGTAAAGGGGTGACACAGAGGCGGGGAAACATACATTCAACCAATGGGGTGCAAGGTAGGTGGGGAAGGATCACTGGGAGCCAATGAGGTGTCAAGTAACAAAGAACCTTCTAGAACCTAACCATAACGGGGGAAGAAGGGAGGAGAGAGCAGGAGCCAATGGTGGGGGACAAATCTACATGCTCAGGCAAGGGCTTCTGGGCCCTCATCATCACCTTGATGTTCCTGGCCTTCGGCCATGTCCCACCATTGGACTCGCTTTGGTGTGCAGCTTGCCGGGTGCTTGCAAACCGAGCACACCACAACATACTTGCAGAAGGGCCATTTAGATCCTGTTGGTAATGGGTTTTTTTCCAGTTGAGTTTTTAAAATCTCAAAAAATGGATATCCCAAACCTTTCTGATAAACCTGACCAAGTTACTGGCCACTTTCAGTCAGAAAAAGTTTTAATTTTTGAGTTGGAATTTCCACCTTTCCAAGTCCCGTGTGTTATCTTTTGTCCCAAAGTTGTGTGAAAGAGACTGGTTCTGTATTCTCTACAACCTCCCAGCAGCTATAAGATTCCTCCTGAGCCTTCTCTTCTCCACCCTGAACAAACCTGGGTTTTTCATACTTTCCTCAAGCACTGTGTACTACAACCGCCTCAATCTCACTCACTTCAGCAAATCAACACCTTTCTTATGTTGAAGAGATGGAAACAGACATAGTATTTCAGAAGTAATGTCAGAAGTGCTGAACAGAGAAGGATAACTTGACCTACTGGCCACACACTTGCTAATAGAGCTCTCGGCTTCTTCCCCTGACCCATTTCCCCGTGTCCCACTCCCATCCCCTCCCTGGTGGGGAGGAAAATCTGAAAAAACGTAAGTCTTGTGGGTTAAGATAGATAGAGTTCAATAACTGAAACAAAATATAATAACAATAATAATGATACTAATAATATCAGTAATAATAGTAATGATAAAAAGGAGAGAGAAGAAGAAGAAAACCTAAGACAGACAACTGAAGTCCACTATAATTACTCACCACTTGGTGACAGATGCCCAGCCTGTCTCTGAACAGTGATCTGTGCCTTTCAGCCAACACCTCCCAATTTACATACTGGACATGACATTCTATGGCACTGAATATACCTTTGGCCAGTTTGGGTTAGCTGTCCTCACTTCTTGTTCATCTCCACACTGGCAAAACTTGGAAAAAAGGAAGGTCCTTGACTTAGACTAAGCACTACTTAGCAACAACTAAACATCAGTGCGTTATCAACAATATTCTTACACTAAATCTAAAACGCAGCACTGTACCAGCAGTTCTGTCCCAGCCAAAACCAGGGCAGTATATTTGTCTTTTTCCAGTCTGTATTTTGTTTGAGCCATGAAACAGCCTGATAACCTACAATTTGGATTGTTTCTGGATGAAACCAGAAATTGGGCTTCAGGAGTTCGCCTAATATACTCCAGCTAAGGTGTCTTTAGTTCATAGGACAGTAATAGAGCTACTTCAGATCAAAATCTCCAAATGCACGTAATGTTGCTTCTTCAGGCCTCAGCATCAGCTCATAACTTTTGACTTATTATTTGCTGATAATTATCTGCCAGACACAAATTTGATTTATCTTCTGTTTAAAAAATCTTTGTTGGAATCCTGAATAAAATAAATTAAATCGATATTGTGATGAAAGAAATAAGCATAACATAGAAAATGAGCAATTTATCCCACACATTTAACATATTATATGTGGGTGAGTGCATTTATTAATAAAGTTTCAGTTGTGTGAGTTAGAAACGTAACTTCAGGAAGATGGCCCATTCTGAGTACTATCACTCATCTGAGGATGCTAAAGTGTGTTCATTCCATCATACAAGGTCACTCTAATTTCACCATAATGGCAGTATTTTTTCATTTAAATTTTTATTGGCAATATTCCTAATTCTTCCCAATTTACTTGCTTTTTTGGATGTAATTTATTTATTGAAAACAATTTTTTTGATGTTTATTTCTTGTCCAATTTATTTTAATTGGTAAATAAGTGAAAAAAACAAGTAAAATTTCCAAATATTGAGGCATCTGTGAATGTGTTTGTTATATTCTGTGCTTTGATCTCTGGGGGGGCCAGAATTTTTCTGCACTCAATAATAATTTCTTATTTTCAATTAATAGTCTGAGCTATATAAACTTTAACATTTAATCTCAAGTACTGTCTTATTAAAAGGTTCTAAAATTGTCTTTGTTCAGATGCCATGTCTGAATCCAAGGTGAATGACCCATTTGTTCTTAGGGCTAAAGTTTTCCGGCTTATAAGCTAATCATACAGGACTGAGTAGATCTTCCTCATCCACAATAATCTTGTAGAACTCTGTTTTATTTAGTCCTGTGCCAATCTGATGAAAAGATTAATTCTTCCTAATTTCACATATATTTTTGTTTAACCTTAAAAAAAGGATCATGACAATTTACTACACATTCAGTCAGAGCCAGGATAGTGATACTAATTGATTTGCTAATTCTCAGGACACAAAACATGAAATCCTGGCAATTATTAAGACATGGAATTCTTTTAGAATTCTTTTCGAATTCTTTTCACTTAGAAAATTCTTGAGGATTTAGGTCTTTTTAGGTGTATTCTAGAAACATTAGACTTAAGCAATTTTCCCATGTCTACAGGTCTTCTGATCTACCTTTATGTTACAAGGCAGACCAACTGATTTAAATTGATTTTAAATTAATCTCTATGAAATACATCCAAATTACCTTAAGATAAGTGTTTTTCAATTTAAAAACCTGTTCTCTATGATCTACATGTAACAACACTTTGAAAACAAAATAAGTATGTTTTAAAAGAAGGTATTAGTCTGAGTAAACTTATGTACATCTGTGCCATTTGAAACATCTTTTATGTCTTAATCCCAGTTTATCCCACTATTTCTTTAAAATGTGTAGGATATAAGAAAAATATGTGGAAACTACATGAAAAGAGTCCAAAGTCGTTTGAGAAGTACATATGCAAATGTTCCTTTGGATCTTGAGTTCACAAAACCCAGATCTTCCAACTCTACTTCCCCACTAAACCGAACCATTTCCAACCTTCAAGCAATTTCAACCTCACAGACCACGCAACTCTAAGCACTGAAGTTTTGCTCTCCATACCTCCCCAGCACACTGGAAAATTCTGAAAACTATCTCAAAACAATGTTTGTTATTTAATTCCTTAATTGATACCTTCAAATGACAATTTCCATCCAGAAAAGATTATTAGACTTAAAAATACCTCAGAAATCTTTGATAACATAAGCTAATAACCTGTTTTACAGCTGTACACTCAAAATACAGACTAAAATTAGAAGTAGAGTGTGTACCCACTAGAAAAGTATTTGGAACAGCCATCTTGGGGGAAAAAAATGACGAAAAGGCACACCAGGGCTAGTGGGATGGCAGAAAAGAGTTAGAACTGGCTTAACTCAGCTGCAAGCCATTGATCATGCTGTAAAAAAAAGAGGACCCAACACTAAGTATTCTAAAAGTCCTACCCTAGTGCCTAAATGTATCATTAATCTTTAATTCTTGAGACAGTGAACATGTAATACTGATAATCAGAGGTGTTCTACCGCACCTCAGTCAGAAGACCAGACTCACACATACTCTTTAATTTGAAGAGTCTCTTTGTCTAGAGAAAGTGTCTGGCAAATTAGATAGAAAAAGCGTAAGACTTTTAGTTCTCCTTTCAATAAACAGAACATGTAATTTCAGCAGCATAATTATAGAGAAGCTAAACAGGTGTCATGGTACCAGGACAGGGCATCTGAAATATCTTTAACTACTAACCAAAGCAAAGCAGAGAGAAGATCAAGGCTTAGCTTCCAAGTTACAATTATAAACACAAATGAGTTCTTCTTAATTTGGGAGATACCAGGTCTGCATACAGCATTAGCCATTTTCTAGTACATTTCCATTAGTAATGTCTTTGCTGATTAGTTTTTTTCTAAATTAGCATGTTTATCCATTAGCATATCAATATTGCTGCCAACCATCCTCTTAATTTTTAGTTTTCTTGTTGCAACAAAAAAATTGCCAATAAAAGCAAGCTTTACTTGAAGCCTTAATTAAGTCTAGTACAATTCTTTTTTCTTTCTTTTTTAAGCTTGTTTAGTAATACTGTGTAATATTTACTCAGATTATAGATTTGCTTTGCTCAATAACAACATTTGCTTGATTAATCAAAAACTTCGTATTTTGTTTCAGCAGCAACACAAACTATAGTATTCTGCACCATTTGGAGAATGAAAACCTGCCTTAAAAATCAGAAAATCAGCAACATCACAGTCAAAATAGTTCTTTATAATTTATGAAGCTCCTCTTAAGAGAAGGTAGAGACTCTTACACATTAACATCTGATCTCAAACAGTCATACGATACTGCTTCCACATTAACATGCTGAGATGTTTCTGATCAGTCTTGCATGTAAGAGAAGGGCCAACCCAAATTCTTCCAAAAGTTTCTTTTTGTTCATATTCCTCTCTTTTTGTATCATCCATAATGTTTTCATTGCTTTGATATGTTCAATTATATTAATTTGAAGTCAGTCACAGCGGAATAGCTAAGACTTTAACAGAAGTATACAGAGAGCTGGCTTGAACATACAGCAATGCCAGCTCCTACTGCCGACACTGTTATTCAGGACAGATACTCTTGTCTGACATAATTAAATCTTGACGGTAATTATTTCTCCTGATTCCTGGTAGACTGCTGTTAAAGATATGCTTATCCACTTTCAAACACACTATCTTATTAAACTAAATACATGCCAGTAATTACAAAGCTGCACTTTTTAAATTTGGGGTTTTCTAAAAGTGTTTTTAAAATAAGATGATAAAGCTTTCCCTAAAAGGATCCCCTGTGTTTTAAAACCAAGAGATCTCAGACGGTGCCTGATATTCCAACACCTGATATGAGAGAGAGAGAGGGCATGTTTGCATGTACACAGAGGAGGTTATTGAGAAATTTTTGTTTTATAACTCAGGGGGTCAATTTGTATTAAAATTATATAGAAATGTTAATTCTCACTGTTCGTTGTCACCTTCTTCAAAGAAGTTGTTCACTTGAGCCATCATGTTAATATATTTCATATAAAACAGATATTTCCTTTTTATTTCACTGTTTAACAGTGGGAGACTGAGATTTTGGATAATGGTCGTGCTGAATCATTAATATTACTTTTTACCTCATAAGGCTATCAAAACATGACAAAGGATAAGTAAGGAACAAAGTTGGGTGAGAAAACTAAGATCAGATATGCCTCAGATGTCTGAATATTAATATTAAATATTACCTTTAAACTTCTCCATTATTCATATCTAAGAACACAGAATATTTTCACAATACAAGTACATTTAGCATAAGCAAATGTTTAAACAAAAGAACGAGGAATTTTAATGAAGCACCCTCAGGAAAATGTTTAAACTTTGCCCTTAAGTTTACTTTGTTCACTAATAGGCTTCTATTTCTAGTACTGAGTAGGAAGGATAGGTTCAATGTGTTAATAAGAAAAAAGTAATACTATTTAATTAATTCTGGCTGAACACACATGGTTTAATATACTTGGCAATATCATTCTATCACATGATATGATAATTTAATGGAACTTTTTTATTTAAATTGCTGGCAAGTTTATGAAATTATAAAGCAAATAGGCCATGCACTTGGGTGTAATTGACTGTATAAATGTGTTTTATACTATACTGTTGGCAAATTAGCCAATCCCTGTCACAGAATCAATTATTATCTAGCTATATTCTGCAAACACAATAGCAGAAATACAGCATTTGTAGAAAAAAAACCCCACTATAATTGTTAATCTTACACTGTGCATCTTAAAATCAGGCAATAAACATTCATACACTGTATAATCATCTTACAATAAGGCTGCTGCCAAATAAGTGCACATTTAAAAATTCCTTGTTGAAGAAATTCCTTAACTGGAGGTGTTATTTTTGTTTTTATTTGTCTTTTCCTCTTCCGATCAGTGAAGTGAGTAATACATATGTCAGTGACTCAAAAGATACAAGGCTTGACTGCATGACTGAAATTTCCAAAGCTACTTAAAGGGACTTGGACACTCAATTTCTCTTACCACTGTATCCACTCTAACCCCCACCTAATGACAGTTTTGATAATCTGAGTGCTGTGGCAAATATTACATGATTTTAATGCATACTATTGTTAGACATCAGTGGGGGATTCTGAATAAAATGGATATTTAAAATATTTTCTTCCAATTCCACTAATAATATGAAGGTTTTCGTCTCTTTTATATGTGTCCCTCCAAGTAGGCCATATCTAAATTGTAAGCAATGTTTAACATAACAACTTCTTGATGGTGTAAACATAGAAAAAAAAAAATATACCTGCTCTGCTAGAGAACTCAAAAACTGCTGTTGTAGAATGTATGAAATCATAGTGGTTCGGAGCAAGTGAGAGTCAAGAAGTCTGAACTACCATGTCACCAGCATTCCTCCCTCTTTCTACATCTCTGTTGTGCAAGGACTGGGATCAGTAATTTTATGGACTACATGAATTGAGCAGCTACAAGCAATTTCACAAGGCAGATATAATAGCACTTTTGTTCACTGGAAAGAAACAGTGCAAACTTGTAGGCAGATGGTATAGTCCTACTTATGAATGTTACCCTGTACCCATACAGGGGGTTTTATACTGTGATCTGCACTGCAGCTAGAAAGTGAAGGATGTTCACTGCCATCCAGGTGCATAGAACTGCATCTTATGTGGGCATCCTTCAACTAGCTCGTGTACCAAAACAGTTCCAGTGTTATAGCAGACAGCACAGGCCCAGCAGAAGACTGACAGGTTCTTGGAAGCTGAAGTTCACACTGCTATGACTTCAAGACTACAGAGTCACAGGTTGTAGGATATAAAACTTTCTCAGGGAAGCCTGTGCATACCTGTGAACAGATGCATGGTAGATATCCCCAGCACCCTTAATGACATGCAGGAAGCAAGTTGTTTAGAGCTTTGAAAGGCTCTGCAATTCTTTTACGTATCTTTACAGCACTTATGTGGGAAAATACCACCATCCAGCTGAGAGTCATCAGAAATATTCTGTTGTTCTAGGGCTCCAAACTCAGCACTCTCAGTCTCAGCTCCATTATTTACCTAGACATTATTCTTTCCATGGAACCAAATTACTGATACCAATTTGAAAACAAATCTGCCAGAAGGGAAGGTATCAACCATGTGCTTCTGTCTTAGAATCAGCCCCACTGAGGACACTCATGAATATACTGTACATATTTCTTGTAAAAATGAACCATACTCCAGCTAGTAGTCCTCTTAGCATAGTACTGCTTCCTGTAGTTTTTAAGTAAAGTACTCATTTACTATCCACTCCTGCATTCCTCATTTTAAAGGTTTAGATCAAGAACTTCCCTGACTTCAAGGTCTCCTGTCCGTGATGCTCCCATTCAAACTGTGCTGGCTTCTGTTTCAGGCTCTGATCTGAACTCTGATCTTAAGTTAGGACACAGTGGTTTTTTCTGGATTCTACTCTCCCATAAATGTTAAAGTCACTAGTCTGAAGTGAAATTCTGTCCTGAGCTTCTCAAGCAACACCTATGAAAAGTGTATGGTTTGTTTCACTGAAAAACAAAGTTCTAGCAAAAAAGGATGAGAAAAATGAAGTAGAAAGGTGAAAAAAAACAGGTCATTATCAGACTTCATCAAATTTGTTCTCAGTCTTGTTCCATATCTTTAATTTGTTTAATTCCCTTTGATTCCTCATGGTACAATTTTATCATCTCTATTTTATCCAACTTTAGTGATCTCACTTGCTGGTGAAGTAATTTTGAACTCTTGTGCCTGAAAATACAACTTCAATTGCATGTAAAGGAAGAAATATATCAAGTTTGGGGACCAGAAGCTATTAGTCATATTAAATATACAGCTGAAATTTTAGAAAGAGTTGTGCCATTCATGATTACTAAAATATAAATCTTTGATTGTGTGATTCATTCTACACTAGGAATCTCAGGGATAATGGCAGCACCCTGAACTATAATTTTTAAATTTAATATGATTGGGACATCTTACAGAATAACTTGAAATAGGCTTATAATGATACACTGAGTGTATTGTCAGGAAATAAAAACAAGTTAGATTAAGGCACAATAAATGCCTGCAAATGGAAGATCTGTGCTTCAGATTTTTTTCTGGGACAAAGAAATTAGGTTTGTTTTAATAAATAAATGAATTTTAAAAATCCTATTATCCAAAGTTGCACCACGTGTTGAACTAGTTTTAAAGAACAAACAAATCCCTCCCCCCAAAAAACCCAAACCTAAACAATCCACGTAATTATCACTGTTTCCTTGGATAGAAAACAGTGAGGAAATAAACCTAAGGACTCAATGGCAGTTACTGAGCTTGGACAAGAAATGTTTCGAAGAAATTAAATGGGAATAATAAGATAACAACAGCCTCTTCAAAACCTGTTGCGGGAATGACATAATAATGTTGCCTTGTAAGCCAGCGCTAGCCAGTGCCTGGGGCAGTGTCCTCTGGGAGAGAAACTGACATCAGGTATATCCATCAGAGCACTCTTTCTTATTTGAGACAGGGAGTTGGACTCAGCGATACTTGTGAGTTCCTTCTATCTCAGGATATTCTATGATTCTATGATTTCTGAAAACCAGTTATAAAGTCCTGTTTCTCTGACGGAAGCAGGGAAAAAAATTTAAAAACTCAACACAATAGAGCTTATCCTTGTTAACCACATATAAGTGTTCCTCCCCAGCAACTTCTCTGTTCAAGTAGCTCTCTGTGCTCGACCCCAAGGACATTCAGATAATTCAGAGATGGAAAGCCTCAGAGACATACAGCCACTTTCTGTAGTACTTTATTTAATAGACTGTACTGCCTAATTGGAAAGCTGAGGTGCTCCTATTGATTCATTATTTCTGTTATTTATTAACTGCATTAACCCAGACATAGTCCTCAACAAGGACTCTGGCCAGGACAATTTACATAGAATTGTCCTGCTTGTCTATATAAAAACATTATTTTCCTGGAAAGGAAAAATTATGATAATCCAGAAGGAAGATTGCAACATTTTTTCAAGCAGAGAATTGGGATCTTACACTTCATAAAATACCTTTATAACTCTTGGTTTCATGTACACAGTGGTACTTTCCTTCTATGGCATGGTGATCCGTTTACTGGATGAGAGAAAGGCTGTCTCTACCCTGACTTTAGTAAGGCTTTTGCTGTTGTTTCCCTCAGCATTCTCCTGCTCATGGCTTGGACAGATGTATTCTTCATCGTGTAAAATGTCACCTAGATGGCCAGGCCCAGAGAGTGATGGTGAATGGAGTTGAAGGCTGGTCACAAGTGAGGTCCTCCAGTGTGGGAGGTCCTTTGCCAATTATTGCCGCTGCCAGTCAGGCAGACTCCACCTCGGAGGCGGAAGACTCCTCCTTCGAGGGGATGTCCGAGGGCGGCACCTCAGTTTAGGACCTGCCCCACCTTCTGGAAAGTTCTGTTTAGTTTGATACTTCATTGGTTGTTGCTCATTGTACCCTCCCCCCAGTTAATTTTATTTGATCCTGGAACCCTGTACCCTCCCCTTTGTCCCTCTCCCATTGGTTGTAACCCTTCCCCCCGCCCAGTTCTCGCCTCCTTTAAAACCCCCTGCACAGCCTTGAATCCTTGGAGTTCTCCCTCCGACCTCTCTCTTCCGTAACCCTTGTCCCTCAACCCTAATAAAGGAGAGCTTGGGGAGACCCCCTTCCGCAACCCTTTGCCTCCCAGTCTCTTTTTTCACCGTGCCCAACAGGCATCTCTCCTGGACCCGCTCCTCCTCCGTGCAAGAGATCCGCACTTGCCCTCGAGACCCTCCCTGCACAGTCGCAGCATCTCGGGCTCACGGAGCACACGTCCGTGGCAGAGGGTAAACCTGTCCTGGGCCGAGAGGCGACGACAACACTCCAGGGCTCAGCCTTGAGTCCGGTCCCCTTTCATATCTTTATCGATGGTCTGGATGAGGGAATGGAATGCACCGTCAGTAAGTTTGCAGATGACACCATGTTGGACAGGAGTGTTGATCTGTTAGAGGGTAGGAAGGCTCTGCAGAGGAATCTGGACAGGCTGGATGGATGGGCTGAGGCCTAATGGTCTGAGGTTCAACAAGACTGTCGGGGGGCGGGTTCCTTCAACCCCCGGTATCGCTCCAGCCGAGCTCTGTGTGCTCAGCGAGCTATCTGAGGCAGGGTGTACCTTCGGTCCCTGCTCAAGTTCCGTGTCCTTCACCCCCCGCCAGTGGGTTCTTGCAGGGTGCCGGTCGATGGCACTCAGAGGAGGGGTCCCTTCCTCAGGCTTACTCTGAGCGCAGGAATCATGCCAGCAGAGCCAGAGATCAAGGGTGTGGGAGGGGGTCTCCCGAGCTCTCATTTATTGGGGGAAAACAGGAGGGGTCTCGGCAGGAACGAAGGATTCGAGGTCTCGAGGGAGAGAGCCCCCGACCACAAGTGGGCACGGGTTTTTAACCGAGGGTAAATGGGGAGGGGTCTTGGGGTTACATCCAATAGGGTTTAACAGAGGAAAACATCTATCAATAAACCATCTAATCACCGGACGCAATGGGAGGGGCTATAACATTAAAACCAATCGTCAACCAAGGAACAAAGGAGTTTCTAGAACAAGGGGAGGGGTTAGCCAGGTGGTGCCGCCCTTTCTCCGCCCAGTGGGTCGGCTTACCAAATGCTTCCATCTTCCTCCCGCCCCTTGGGCGGGGCCGATGTCATGATCTCATAGGTAGACTCCTCCCAGGAGGAGTCGGCCGAGAGCGCGGGGCTTGGAGGAGGAGGGGCGGGCAAGGCCCGAGTGTTAGAGGGCCACCCCTCCACACAAGACCAAGTTCCAGGTCCTGTACTTCAGCCAAAACAACCCCAGGCAGTGCCACAGAGTGGACAGAGTGTCTGGAAAATTGCCCGGCAGAAAAGGACCGGGGGGTGCTGGTTGACAGTGGCTGAGCATGAGCCAGCATATGCCCAGGTGGCCAAGAACGCCAATGGCATATTGGCCTGTATCAAAAATAGTATGGAAAGACAGGAAAGACCTTGAGATGCTGGAGCATGTCCAGGCAATGGCAATGGAGATGGTAAAGGATCTGGAGCACAAGTCCTATGAGGAGCAGCTGAGGAAGCTGGACTTGATCAGACTGAAGAAAAAGAGGCTCAGGGGAGACCTTATCTCTCTCTACAACTGCCTGAAAGAAGGGTGTAGTGGAAGCTGGTCTCTTTTTCCAAGTAAGAAGAAGAAAAGGTCTCAAGTTACACCAGTGGAAATTTAGATTTAATATTAGGAAAAAATTCTTCACTGAAAGGGTTGTCCAACATTCAAACAGTCTTTCCAGAGAAGTGGTGGTGTCACCATCCCTAGATGTATTTAAAAGACATGTAAATGTAGCACTTAGGGACATGGTTTAGTGGTGGACTCATCAGTGTTAGCTCTATGGTTAGACTTTATGATCTTAAAGGTCTCCTCCAACCTAAAAGCTTTATGATTCTGTAACTTTCAGCAAGAAGATCGTGAAAATTTTAAAAAATAAGGGAATGTAGGTAATCTGAGGTTGCATTTTCTGAATACGGTTCACGTTTGAAAGATTTTTACCAGGAATGAAAGAGTGTTTCTCTTACATCCTGAGATATAAAAAGTTATCTTTCTTTGAAAGATGGAAAACAAAAAGAACATAACACAATGTGGACATGCTATACATGTGAAGGTTCAAGTTCAAATAGTTCAAGTTCTCTTAATGTTTCAATGATAAAGCAACCATCTATGAAATTCCACTTTATTTTTTCTTGTCTTTGAATGAGTGGGAGAGTTATGAATAAAATGTTGTTCAAGGAGGTGTATAAATAAATTGGTATAATTAGGTGTCATAATTAAGGTGCCCATTGCTGTTCCAGACACATTTACATAATTGTCAGTGCTAAAATGAAAATAATTGTTTGTCAGAATTGCTTCTGTTAAGACTGATAGTTCCTTAGTTTTTATAGTTTTCTCTAAGTATTTGTTTAGAAAATATTCTAAACTCTGAGCATAAAATGATTACATTCAAACCAAAATCTTCATAAGTGAACAAGTGTACAAAATTTAACACCTTGGAATTCAGACAAAATGTCTTGCCCTGTATCTTGTTACACATCTTTTGCATAAAGGCCAAACTCTGTATACATTCAGTGTTCTGTCTGAGATTTGAGCACACTGAGCAAGTAACTGCTCTGCAAAATAGAGAAAGGAAAAAATTCTTGCTTTGTGAGAAATTACTAGGAAAGAAGAAGCCCTTCAGACTGGTCCTTTGGTGGGTTTTGTTTCACAATTTGCTTTTATGAGTTGTATTGCTTGTTAGAGTACACTTAGGTATCAGGAAGCAGAGGATTGAGTCTTGTGCCAGCTCATGTAATGCAGCTTTTAGATTACTGCCTTAGAAAAACAACTCAGATTTAGGCTTAACCAGTCTACGACAGTTTTGTTTCATTGAGTATCAAGCTAACCAGATACGTTAAGTGCAAATATTTTTATCCAGAGAAGAAATATCTAAGCAAAATTATATTTCTCAGAGCTAAACGATTTTGTATTAGTATAAAGCTGTATTTGAGCACAGCTGCAGTAATTTACGATACTGTCACGTGTGTAGAAATAACAGATTTTATAAACCCTGTAAGATGCTTTAGAAACAATGAAAAAAATTATTCATACACTTGCTATGGCTTTTATTGTCCTTAATGTTTTTCCTTTTTCCCTATTCTCAACCCTCAAAATTTCTTTTTCTCAAATTAGAATTTAAAATTCTCTGTGACAGTTTTGATCTATTAAGCAGGGGTCCAAAGCCAAAAACAAATAAAAATTAAATAATAGCCCAGTAGAGGATATAGTTTTACTGGGGTAGATGGGATGAGTAATGTACAGAGTGTTCCCTTCACTATTAATATCATCTTCACTTCATTTGGTACAAGACCATCAATATCAGAGTTAGATTCACACTCTGTGCATAACTTAAGATTTTTTTTTAACTAGTTATCTGACAAAAAAATGTAAGAAATATATGAGATTGGAAGATTTTCACTTACTTTCTATACACATTATTTATATATGTGTATATATTCATATGTGTTTATTATTTGTATATGCATATATTTTAAGAGATGGAGGAGTAATTCTTTTTTTGAACAATTCGCTCCTAAAAAAACTGTTCTGCCTCTTCTTCTGCAACACAAGAACAGCATGGTGTCAAAAGAGGTATTTAAAATGGATAGTATCAAAAGAGAAATTCAACGTCTCTATTTCTTACAAAATAGTGAGAAAGAAGGTTTTACTGAAGAAATATGCATCCATTCTTTTGTTTCTGTGAGAATATTCACAATTATCATCACTGAGAGTAGTGAATAAATAATCAAAACCTTTTGATTAAAGTTGACAAACTTCTCACATAACAGTAATGTAAATGTGAATTACCTATCTGACCAGAAAAAAAATCTAAATATACACATCTAAGTAAATGTACCAGTATATGACCAAACTCCTTTTTGATTTGATTTTTCAATTAAACAACGTAATTTGAAAATTTGCTTGTAATATTTACCTTCTTTCCCATATTTTTTAGCTCATATGCTTATAACAATATCAGCAGCCATATGAAGAGCCATTAAAGCTAATCTTTATTGACTTAGAATAGGGCTGACATCAAGGTCTTGGATATCCTGCTCCCACCTACAGCCCCTCTAGCTTTAATAAGAGTAAGCTTTCTGTGGACCAGAAAATTACCATAATTTTAAACACAAAAACTAAACCAATTTGAAATTCTCTCAAGTAGTAAGGGCCTTTAAATAAAAAAGATGGCAGAGAGAAAAATAAGCTCCAGATGCTCACAAAAACCATGCTTGCTAGGCCTCTCAGGCTGGTTTTAGACAAACAGTTCTACCAGCCCTTCCAAATTACTTCTGCTATAGATTTAAGCCTAGCTGGACCTACAGTTTTTACTGTGGATATACACCATGTCTCCAATTTTACAGGCACAGCACTACAAAAACTTGTTAGAAAAAGCATCCTCCAATATTCTTCTAGTGAGCTTTCTACCCTGACAACTTTCTAGAGAGAAGATTTTGCTTCTACCTCTTTCATGCTCAAAACAGGCTTTCAGCAATTGGAAACAATCTTTTCCCATAAGGAAAGGAAAAAACTGAGAAAAAATGTTTGTAAGACAAATAGAGTTTAACCTGTGTGGTAGGTCTTAAAGGTAAAGGAACACTCATGCAGATTTAATTCAACCTTGGACAAGAGGAAACCTAGAAAAAGTACTGTCACTTTGTCAGAGTAAACAATTTTAAAATGAGAAAAAATTAATCTCTAGGGAAAAACCACAGCAAAATTCCGTCTGAAAACTGGAGGATCATATTTCACTGATCACCAAAATGCTGTCTGAAAGCACCTGGATGTCATCTAGTACAATGTCCCCATCAGAGTGGGATTGTTGCCAACACATGATAAGGTCAACCATGTCTTTACCTCCCTGCCTTGAAAACCTCCCATAGTCTTTGGGAAAACATTACACATCCATAGCACTCACTGAGAAATTTTCTTAATGTTCAGATGGCACTTTCCAAACTGCAACATATGACTCTTTCTCCTTGACATATATTTGTCAGTACCAAGAACAGCTTCATGTTTATCATTTTATTTAAGTAGCTGTAGGTTTCAGCTGGATCTCCCTTTCGCAACCACTCCACCACTCCACCAGAATAAATAAAACCAAGTCCCTCAGCCTTTCCCAATAAGTCATGTATATGACAACCCGAGCAGTATTAAGAAGCTTCTTCTGACTCCTCTCCAATTTCTCAACATCCTTCCTGAACCATGGGATAGACAGACAGACTAGACAGAACCTTTAGATGTATAGGGTTTAACTGTTTGTTTGAAACATAAATCCATTTAGGGTACCTTGGCAATGTGACAGGCACTTCCAGTGAGTACTGAAAAATAAGGCAAACTTGCTGCCTTATCCCTCCATTTCTCCATGACTTTCAACTTTATCTCTTTTGTTTATCTGTTATATAGATAAGAGGCTACTTTAAACAGTCACTGGGAGAGAAAGAGGACAGTGTTTCCTGAGGTAGCCATGTAAAGAGCTAGTATCATCAGCAGCCTTTGGTGCACAACAGCAGAAGACATGATGAGGTCTTTCTCCATCAATTCTGTGGCTACCAACATGGCCAGAAAAATAGAAGAGATTTCACCAGAGAGTGAGTAAAAATTTACAGTGATAAAGCCACTTGCAATAGTCATTACCATCATCAGAGAAGAAAAAAGAAATTTGCTAATACTGTACAAAATATTAAGATTGGCAATTGCAGTGAACTTGATAAATGCATTTGATTATCAGCTTGCCTGATAACTGGGTTGATGAGTGACTTCGTTGGCCATCATGCCAAGCTCTGACCCATGTAGCCAGTGATGAACCTGCCCTCCTGTCCTTGTGGCAGCTCAGCCCTTGGCTTAGGACTTTCCATGCCATGGACAACAGCTGGCCTTTGCAGCATCCTCACTCACAGGAAAGCCTCAGAATTTTTGCACAGGATTAAAAGTAGCTCTGAAAAGCCTTCCAGATGAGACAGCTGTACTAGCAAGGATCTGTACTCTTCCTCAGAGGAAGGCTGTAAGAGTTTTTCTGTGGAAAGTGAAAAGCCATGTCAGCATGAGGACAGTAACACCAGTTTTGCTCCAAAGTCTCTTCCTTACTTCTGTTGTGATATATGAAATCACTCTTTCTTAGACTGGACAAAAAAATGAAAAATGAAAGACACAGTACAGACCTCCACAAAAATGTAGTTCTAACTTCCTTGTCCTTGTTTACCAGGGAAAACATCATGCTTTCAATTCTTTCTAAATATGTAATGGTAAAACTCTAAGTTCCCTGGGGCAGAAACACTCTTTCATGATGCTTTTGTATAGTACCTTGCAAAATGGGACCACACTCCCATGTGGTCTTCAGGGAGTTCTGTAACAAAATAAATAAGTTAATGCTTCCAGGAAGCACATCAAACACAGACTACACTGCATCACCTACTGCATAGAATACCACAACTGCTAAAAATATCAACATAATAAAGTTGCACGATGCCTACCATGGAAGCAAGCAGTACATTTTCCTGAAGAGTGTTGTAAATGTGTACTCTAAAGCAGTGAAAATGGCATCTGTTGTGTAAGTGTAATAAAATGTAAGGCATGGCTTTTTAGTAGTTCATTATTAAATAGGTGAATATTAAAGAAAAGGTCATTTCTATGCATATGTAATTATTGCAAGTATCAATTGAAATCTAAATCTTTTAAATGTACTTCTATAAAAATTAAATTTGAATGAGTAAGTTATCTGTTTGTAGGCACTTAGGAATGTTCTCTAAATCATATGGATATTTCTATAATTATGTTTAAGAAAGAGGTTACTACAAAAAAAGTAGTCTGCAATAACAAGTAGTCCATCTTGGTCAATTATTCCCATGTGAGTAATAAATCCTCCCTATTTGCCAACTCAGCCAACAGATATGCTTGGCTGAGTCAGGAGAACTGATAACCTCTCTGTAAAAAATCTATTACGCACCAGATCAGCATGTCCATAATCCCAGGGTTCTGCATCAACACCTCTTCCTCCTCTGAAATGACCTCACTAGTGAAGGAATCAGGAATTTTATGAGATAGGTAAACAGAATTTACAACAATATTTGTTTGGCTTTTGTTTTCTGCTAATTACTGACTAATATCTAACTTCAGGAAACTGCAGGAGAACTCTCCCCGCAAGAAAAGGCCAGTGTGATTTTTAAATTGCCATCAGTCTCTTTTATGGAAGCACTAAACACCAGTCATTCAAACCTAGACTGTCTAGAACAGAAAGTCACCATCAGCACAACCCATGTAATAAGCAACATGTTGTTGGAAACACTCAATAGTATCATAAATTATGTGCAACTCATCCAGTGCCACCCGAAAGCCTTTCCTAAGTGAAGCTTTTACTTCGGTTCTCTCTTTTGCCACCCCCAACTCTCTTATATTGATAGGAGGTTGCTCCCCAAACCAAGTGTTGAGAGTTATGAGAAAGGGTAACTGATTTTCAAAAATAAGCAAGCCAAGATACCAAAAAAGAATAGCAAAAGAAATATAATTAATAGAATCTACTATTAGCAATATCCTTTAACTAGGAAAGCATAAAGTCCTATGCTATCCTGAAAGGGCAGCCTCTGATGACGGGAACTTATTGGCATTTTCAGCTGCGTAGGCTTTATCACATCTACTCTACTTAGTAAGTGTGACGGACACTTCATGTCAGGGACTTCGATGTCATTCAGGCTGATGGGGTTTAGAGATGATATATCTTTCTTGCTCCAGTTAGGAACAAAATGTACAAAGAAATCGTGTGGTCACACTGCCCAAAGTTAAACGCAGACCAGAAGAAAAAAGTTAATGTGCCTGACTGCAGTATTTGCTCTTAGCATGCAGTTGCAAGCTTTGAAAGTCCCGTTTAAGTATCTCTTTTTTAAGATAAATACCTATTAAGTAATGTATATGCACAAGCTGAAGTGTTAAATGGTTTGTTGAAACCTATTAGAGTACACAAGATGATAAACATAAATTATAGCTAATATACTGCACCAGTGATTTTTAAACATAAAAATTACTGACACTGTAAAAACACACTTGAGTCATCGTAGCAGCATAATAGCACTAATCCATGTTTATCCAACCGTGCACTTTTCAAAAACAACACAAACCTCTAATAAATGCTTTGGCTTCACCTTGACAACTTATATGGGTTATTGCCTCGTTCATGCCTGGATAACCATGTGTTATGACTTAAATGTTCTTTAATATCAATTTATGCCTTGAAGAAAAAGGATTGAATAACATAGTGTACATATGGTTCAATTTATTACAGCAAAACAATCATTTTAGTTTGAAGATATTTTCTCATGGTGCATATCATAGAAATCTTATTCAATAGAGCTCTCAATAAACCAGATTTTTTATGTCACAATAAATGAAACTAAGGAAGCTAATTGTTGCGAAGATTCTAAATAGATGAGTCTATTTGGCTTTCTTGTCAATCAAGAAATAAATTCCTTAACACTTGTATTTCTGGATTCTAATGCCTCTAATTGGATTTTACACTATCTGATTAACGGCGTAGTTTATAGACTACTGTAAAAAAATGTGATACTTAAAAAGTGGAAGAGGAAATTGTGGGCTGTCAGCATTTATGAAAAAGGCCAAGACAACATTGAGCAATTTAGCATTTTTGCAAAATGGCAACGAAAAGCATAAAACCTGGTCAATGATGCCTCATTTGTGGCACTCTTGTTGTGTGTCTATGATACAAAAGAAGACCCTGGAGTGCTATTCTGAAGAATATTAAAATATGTAATAGTCTGTACCAAAAATGGATTGCAGTTTCAGCAAATTACAAAATAAAAAAGAAATCCGAATTTTAATTAGAACCAACAGCAAAGTATAAGCTTAAAATTCAGCCACAGACTCACGAACTCTTGCAGAAAGAAGTACAAGATAGAAAAGAATGCCACAAAACAGCCTTGTTACTTCTGCAGTACCCGTTTTTACTGAAAGTCTTATTTTCATGAACTCTCCACATTTTCCAAGGATTTTTATGGCAATCTTTCAGACAGAAAGATCTTCCCATATATGAAGACAAGGCAATCCTAAAAGAGTTATGGCTGCAAATATGCACGCCTGTCTTTTGTCATGTAATTGCTGTTGGAAGGGGAAGAAGACTGGCTGGAAGCTAATTTAAAACCATGACGACAGTAGAATCAGCAATGGCTGTGGGCACTATAGCTCTTCTTACAATGAAGATTTTCATAATATTCAGGTCTTAGAATCATAGAACCATAGAATTGTTTAGTTTGGAAAAAACCTTGAAGATTATCAAGTCCAACCTCTGTCCTAGACAAATCAACGGATTGTGAAATATTCAGCTTTAGGTCAAAAGCTCTTGTATGCTATCTATGCAGAAGTGGATTTAGAAATTTTGGAAGAAAAAGTTAGTTCAGGTATGTGGAGGACTCTAAACTCTTCATCTTTCCCACTGCAGAAAGAATCTCAGTACCCAAGTTTGAATTGGTCACTTATCAATATGGGTAAGATAATAATACTGCAATTTAAAGATGGATCTTATTCTGTAAAGGAGCATGTTTGATTTCCAAAAATTATGAACATTGGAAAATCATCTGCAAAAATAAAATACTGTACTATGCAGTTCTCAGTAATTAAGAGATCCACCTACTGCAGTACAGTTATTTTACTACTTGAGCCACTATTGCTATCAATATGTTTTTTCATTGCTCTGCGGCATAGAGTGTGACCAATTTTCAAGCCTCCTCTGGTCCATTTTGCCTAAATTCCTGCCTGCTGCCCATGTCCTACAGAGACAACCTCTCGTGCCCTGTAGCCAGAGGTGGGGAAGGCTTTTCCCCCAGGGTGAGTCAGCAAAAAATCTAACAAAAGTAAAACAAAGTTTAGCTAAAAACTAAAGTGCCAAGTAAAATAAATTTAAATTTAAAGTTAAAATAAAATAAGAAGTAAAATAAAAAAATAAGTTAATTTTAAAGTAAATTAAAAAGTAAAGCAAAGTCAACCAAAGTAAATTAAAAATTAAAAATAATGTGGAAGAAACAAACAAAGGAAACCACCCTAAAGCCAACATACTATACATAGGAAACCAAAGTAAACCAAAGAAAAACATAACATAAAACCAAAGTAAAACCAAAATAAACCAAAGAAAACCAAAGTAAATAAACTAAACCCACAAATCTGAAACCCTAATACAAGACTCTAACATAAAGTGAAATAACACAAAAACCAAGGCACAACAAAATGTGAAAAACCCAAAATAAACAAAAGTTTAAAACCCTCACCAAATACAATGTACAGCACCAATGTTAAACAACGTATAAAATTTTAAAAAAAGGAAACCAAAATAAAAGAAAAATTAAAAAAACCCTGTAAACTAAAGGAAATAAAAATTTTAAAAACCCCAAAAGTCACCCTCCAACATAAAACTCAATATTAAACCCCAACATAAAACCCAATGCAAAACATAAAAACCCCAAAAAGTAAAGCTTCAACAGAAAGGGAAAATATAAAAATAAACCAAAGTAAAACAAAAAAATAAACCACAAAAATAAACCAAAGTAATCCAAAGTAACTCAAATTAAACAAAAAAAACAAATTAAATTTGAAACCAAATGTAAAACAAATAAAAATAAAACCAAGCTAAAAGGAAAACAAAAAATAATAATACCCAAACAGTAAACCAAAGTAAACAAGTCAACAACACCTCCCAAATAAAATCCCAGCATGAGACCACAATGTAAAATCTCAATATTAAAAAGTTATAAAAACCCCAGAGCAAGCTAAAAAAAAAAAAAAACTCAAAGTAAAAAAATAAACAAACCA